>JAVSCE010000540.1:0-80399 GCA_032199065.1 Smutsia gigantea | reverse complement strand
GGGTGAGCGGGGCCGGCGGGCTGTGGGGACGCCGGCCGACCCTCTGCCCAGGCTGGGGCAGGTCCCGCGAGGAGTGCAGACCCCACTTCGCTTCACGCCTCCCCTCATCTCCGCAGGCAACAAGGAGCGCGGCTGGAACGACCCGCCGCAGTTCTCATACGGGCTCCAGACCCAGGCAGGCGGACCCAAGCGCACGCCACTCACCAAGAGGGTCGCCGCGCCGCAGGATGGAACCCCCAGAGGTGCGTGGGGGCCCTGTGTGCGGAGAACGGCCGAGAGTGGGAGGTGCTAGGCATAAGCTTGTCTCGAGGGCTCTTTCTGCTTCCCCGAGGACTCTCTGAGGAGAGACTGGGGCCCCGGGAAGGGGCCCTTTTCGAGTCTCTTCTCCATTGCCCAGGTCAATAAATGGTACGTTGGTTTCAGAAGAATCTCTGTGCTTTCCTACTATGTCATCTCATTCAGCCCTTTGGTTTCTTTTTTTTTATTCTCAAATTTTATTTCCAACCTGTATCTTCCTAGGACTCCACAGTAGCATCTCCATTTGTATGCTGTACGTCTTCACTTGACTATATTGTAAGCATCTTAGACTTAACGTGTAATTAATCATTTAATCAGTGTTACCTACTTACTGAGCACTTCCTATAATCCAGGCACTGTTGAGGGCTAACTGGACAGAGGTGAACAAGATAGGCTTTTTTTTCATGGAGTCTACACTGTAGCTTTGGAGACAGACACAGAAAATAGTGGTAAGGGCTCTGCAGAGAAATAAAACGGGAATGTGAGAGTGACTGGGTAAACTTAAATTAGGTGTCTTAAGGTGCTCACTTTTAAGCCGAAATCTGAAAGTGATTAAAAGCCAACCATGCAAAAGATCAGGCACAAGAATATACCAGGCATTGGAAACAGCTAATGCAAAAGCCCTGAGAACAAGTTTGGCAAATACAGAGATCAAAGGAGTATCTAGTAGCTAGAGCACAGAGGCTAGGGATAGAGATTAAATTCTGAGAAGTAGGCAGGGGCGGGACCATAGTGAGTTTTGTAAACCTGAATAAGAAGTTTGTGCTTTATGTAAAGTTGAGAACCATTGAAAAGTTCAAAGTAGATGAGGGCCACCTTTCCTCCAGAGCATTTCCCATGCCAGTAGGTGGGGCTGTGGCCCTGGGAAAGGGGCCAGCTTCAGCTCTTTCAGCAGCCAGCCCCCCACCCCCCGTTATCCACACCAATAATACGGCAGAGGAATGACATAAACCAGGGTTCTTCACTATTAACATTTTGGGCCAGATAGTTCTTTGTTGTGGGAGGCTCTTGTGTGCATTAGCAGCATCCCTGGCCTCTACCCACTAGATACTAGTGACACCTGTCCAGTTGTGACAGCTGAGTGTCTTCAGACATTTGCCCCGGGAGCAAAAATCTCCCTGGGTTGAGAAACACTGATTTATGATCACTATATTTGCTGTGTGTGAAACAGATTTTAGGAAGAAGTAGAAAGACAAATTAAGAGGCTATTACAGTAACACTGCAAGATTTAATGATGAGTTGGACAAGGGTGGGAGTATTAGAAGTTGTAGGAATTACATAGGATATGCTATGGAGAAGTCAGAATGAGTAGATAGAGTAGGTAAGAGAAAGAAGAATCAATGCGACAATTTTTTTGCTTGAGGAACCGGCTGGTATTGTCCATTAGTATGGGAAGACTTGGGATAGAAGTTTTGTGGGGAGGGGGAAAGCAAGCTTTCTGTCTTGGCCGTGTTAAATTTGGGCTGCTGTTGTGGGAATAGATATAGGTCAGAATTGCAGAAACAGTCACCATCATATGGATGGTATTTGATGTCATGGGCTTGATAAGGTTACCTAAGGAAAGGGTGTGTGGATAGAGGCCTAAAGAGGATCCAAGACTGAACTTTAAGGCTCTCTCTAGCATTTCAAGGCTGAGTAGAGAAGGGATTAGCAAAGGAGATGGAGAAATAGCCAAAGTAAAAAGAAAAGTAAAATTTACTCTGGGAGAGAGTAAAGTCTTGACTCAGCGATGGTGGATCCTGCTGAGAGGTCAAGATAGAGAAAAGGGGCCAGAAGCACTAGGTTTGACAAACATACAGATAGCTGGCAACCCAACAAAAGCAGTCTGGAGTGGTGAGAGCAGAAACCCAGCTGGAATGGGCTAAGGAGAGAATGTGACTGTAGATAGCTTATTCAAGAATTCTGCTGTGAAGAGATGTGAAATGTGGCAGGGCCTGAGATGGAATGTGAGGTAAGGGAGGGTTATCTTTTGAAGATAATGTACACTAGCATGTCTGTATGCTGGTGGGTGGTGAGTCAGTAGAGGGAGGACTGATGGAGCCGGAGAAAAGGGCTAACTGCAGGTGGGGAGCCTGGAGGAGGTGAGAGGCAAGGATGCTGAGTACAGGTGGGGAGATGGCTTCTGGAGTAGGAACCTTCCCTCCATGAGAGGAGGAAGGGAGGTGGCCACAGAATGCCAGTGGGTTAGTAGAACTGGTGGTGAGAAGATGAGACTTCCTGTTTAATGGCTTCTATTCTCTCAGTATAATATGAGGCAGGGTTGGGGAAAAGAAGAGGGAGAACTCCGGTAGAAAATTGAGAGATAAGTTATGAGAATAATTGTTCCAAAGAGTGGAAAAACGAGGCAAAGTGAGGATTTCGGGGCAGTGTCGGGGACCTTTTGAAATCTGTAGCCATGAATTTAGTGTTACTCATCAGCATGGTTCTGTTTTTCCTCCCAACATGTGCAGACAAGTTGGGTTTACTGGTAAAGTGGACAATGTGGGTGATAAGTGAGGTAAGAGTGTTCATAAGGGAGTGATTTTGATGTACTCTGAAATCTGAGTAGCTGAGCTAGAAGGATAGGAGGGAGTCATATTTTGGAGATGGTTCAGTGTTGTTGAGAACAACACAGAGGGCTGAGGTGTGTGGGAAAATGGTCACTGGAGGTGAGGAGGTCAAGAAACCAAGAGGCCGATCATTAGATGAATCAATCATCCATGTGGATGTTGCCTGAAAGTAAACTGTCATTTTAATTTTTTTTCTTTCAATTTTCTCTTTTTCTGTAGTGGTTCCACCATTCCATTACTGAAGTCAGAAACCAAGAGTCATCCTTGACTCCTCTTCCCCTCACCTCCAGTCCACCAAGTCCTGTTGCTGCCTCTTCCTAAATAAATCCCAGACCACTCCATTTCCCCTCCTCTGCTCTTTCACTCTAGTACATGCCATCATTTTCTCTTCCTGGACTCCTACATTCACCTCCCAGCTGTTGACCCTGCCTCCTTTCTTGACCTATTCTTAGTTTTTTCACAGACCATACATAGTGAGCATCTTAAAAAAACAAGTTTAGTCTCTTCATCCTCTGCTTTTATAAACATGCAATGGTTTCCCATTACCATTAAGCTCAAGGTCAAACTCCTTCAAAGCTCAACAGGTTCTGGGCCCCAGCTTACCTTTCCAGTGATAGCTTAAGACTGCTTCAGTAACAAAGTCCAGCCATACAGGCTTGTTTTTTGAACAAGTGTGGACTTTGCCTGCCTCCTGGGCACTGCCCTTATATCTAACCAGCACATAGTTCCTTCAGCTCTTCCTGGTTGCATCTGTGTCATCCATTAATTCTCAACATTGTGAGTACTTTTGCTACACACTAATCTAGCAGCCGTACCTATATTCTTGCTTTATCATCATTGGAACCCAGTGAAGTAAGCGCCATTGCTATAACATCTCTGAGATATGTTCTTTGATATATAATAATGGTATTATACACAGCAGTAATAGGAGTATAACTCCATTCGGGTTCCTGGACCCAGTTCCAATGGGTCTATGTGTATGGGAGGGGGTCTTCCCATACTTAACACGAAGCAGTTCTTGAACACCAGCAGGGTGTTGGAGAAGTCAATTCTGATGCTCTCTGTCCAGAGACAGCACAAAATTCCCATGTCTTACAAGACTGCCTACCACCCCCGCTTCAGATGCTGGTCACAAGCTCCAGGCCGTTTACCTGTGCTTTTGACCTTCCGGATACAGATTGTAGGTTCCAGTGACCTACCCCTCAGGTTTGATTAATTTGCTAGAGCAGCTCACAGAACTCAGGAAGACTCTTATGTTTACCAGTTTAATACAAATTAACAGCCAGTTGAAGAGATACAAAGGGCAAGGTCCCAAATAAAGGAGCTTCTATCCTTGTGGAGCTTGGGGCCTGGTATGTTAGCATGCGGAGGCGTTCTGCAGTAGAAGCTCTCTCCTACTGAGAAGACTGGGAAGCAGGATCCAAGAGAGCAATAAGCTCGTCTCAGGGAGTTTTGTGAAGGCTTTATTGCATAGTCATGACTGACTGAATGATTGGCCATTGGCTGATTTCAGCCTCCAGCACCTGCCCTTGCATGGGGTCCAAAAGTGTCATTAAAATGACAAAACACCCATTTCACCTTTAAGACTTTGCAGTGTGTTTAGGAGCTGCAGAAGAAGACCAAATATACCTGGAAAATACATTTGGTCATATGAATGACCAAATATGTATTTCTTGTAACTCATTATCACAATCCCATTTTTACATAAGAGGAACCCAAGTTCAGAGGTTAAAGGTACCTTGCCAAACAGCATATAGTGGTGAGCTAGGATAAACTCTGATGTCACCTCAGAAGGCCTTCCATGAACACTCAGCATAGGCAGCTCCCTCTACTAGTCCTCTTTATTACATTACTCATTTTACTTCTTTGTAGCAATTAATGTAATTTGATAATTTTTTTTTCCTTCCTCTAGAATTTAAGCTCTCTGAGGTCAGGAACCTAATCTGTCTAGTTTACTACTGTATCTCTGGTGCCTTGCAATTGTCTGGCACACAGTAGGGACTTCATAAATATGTTTTAAAACAAATGAGTTGTCCCAGAGTAGCCCTCTGTAGAAGTTAAAAGAGTTGAGCTTTTCTTACCTATTTAAGTCATGTTGTTTGATCCTGCTTTACCTTTTCAGTCCCCACCTCAGAGACTTCTCCTAGGGTCCCTGTAATGGGGCCTCCTTCAAGTAATGTTTCCAGGCCCCCACCTTTGGGGAGTTGTCCTGCCTCCATTGCGGAGCCCACAAATTTCCCAGTCATTGAGTCTGAGACTCTGCTGGAAGATGTGCTGAAACCTTTGGAACAGGCACTGGAGGATTGCCGTGGCCACACAAAGGTAAGCCCTGGCATACCAAAGAGGTGACAGGGAGGGTTCCCATCATCAGCCAGATGCAGGTATGGCTACTAAAATCAAACCCTCTGACCCTATGGGCAATGGCTCTTGACACTTTCTGTGGAACCCCTTTGGAATCTGCTAAGGATTTCCCAGAAAAATAAAAACAATTTTAGGAGGGTTCATGGGACTTCTGAAGACCAGTCAGTAGAAGAGGCTTGTAGGAGTAAAAGTTGAATTCACCTCCCATTAGTGATGATAACAGCCTGATTTTCATAGCTTCAGGACCTCTAGGCTATTCAGAGCAGACCCTGCTGATTTTGTGTTCAGGGAGAGAGGGAGGGAGGCCCCCTTTTCCTGTCTATAGTATTTCCTGAGTTCTCGAAGTAAGGATCTGAGGAGTCTTAAAGGAAAGTAGCATAGTAATTTCCACCTCTTTGGGCCTTAGTTTCCTTCCTTGTAAAAATAGCACACTATAAAAGGAATTTCTGAGGGCCTGAGAACTCTGGAAATTTAAAAGTTCTAGCCATTCATACATTTTTCTTGGGAGGAGATCGGTAAGTTTCATCAGATTCTCAGTAGAGCTTCTAATATTTGGGTAAGGAACCAGAATTCTAAGTTGAAGTATCAAGTTCCTGGGCCAGAGTAGGTAGGTGCTTCCTCTGTGGTGCTGCCTTTCCCAGCCCACTGGGCTGGCAGCACTGACTAGAGGGGGACGCTGTCTCTCAGAAGCAGGTATGTGATGACATCAGCCGGCGCCTGGCTCTGCTGCAGGAACAGTGGGCTGGAGGGAAACTGTCCATGGCTGTAAAGAAGAGGATGGCTCTGCTGGTGCAAGGTATGAGTGGGTTCCTTGTGACAGCCTAAGTCCCTCACCCTGCCATGGTGGGGAGTGGAGGAGCAGGGCTGTCTTTTGCCTGGGCTACTTGGCTCAGCCTCTCTCTTTCCTCAGAGCTTTCAAGCCACCAGTGGGATGCAGCAGATGACATCCACCGCTCACTCATGGTTGACCATGTGACTGAGGTCAGTCAGTGGATGGTGGGAGTTAAAAGATTAATTGCAGAAAAAAGGAGTCTATCTTCAGAGGAAGAGGCCAATGAAGAGAAATCTACAGCCACAGCTGAGAAGAACCAGACCATACCAAGCATCTAAGAGACTTCATGATCCTGTGGGCTCCTCAGACTCACCTCCCACCACCTCCTGTGCCTTGGCACAGGAGGCCTTTGCTCACTTGGCTTCCTCTTACCACTTGGGAGACTGTCTGCCCCACTGGGGTCCTTGGCCTGACCTACCTCTGAGGGAAGAGGGTCCACCTGGGCCATAGGGAGGTCATTTGTTACCTGTAACATCTGCATTTCAATAAAAACATCTCAGTGGTGGGCCCTGGGTGGGAGAGATGAGCCCTTCCTACAGCAAACTGGTCCCCTGGGGTGTCCCTGACTGCCCTGCATCTCTGTGCCCCCCCCCCATTCACCCTGGATGGCCTTGCTAGGCAGGACCAGATTACTGCCATTTCCCCCCAAATTAGACTGAAATATACATACCTTGCTGGCTGAGTAGCCATATCTTTGGATGATTAATTTCAACATGAGAACAGAAGCTCAAATAGCCTGGGGAGATTTTTTCCTTCCAGAAAAGGAAACTGCCTTATTTGCACTGTATCACCCTTGCAGTACGCAAGTGCTACAGAAATTAAAACCAGAGATTAGAACATAGCTGTGTACATTAAAGGAGAAAAAGACCAGGTTGCTGAGATAGGGGAGAGGGAGTGGGTAGGATCGTGACTCTGACTTACCAAATAGGCTGCTACCTCATTTTGGACCCTAAATTTTCTTCTAACCCTTTGAGGACAACAGAGCCAGGTGGAAGGGGCCCTGAGGTTTGCATCCTGTTGTGAGAAGGTAAGGTACAGATTTTAAATGTTGGAATAAGGGGATTGGTACTTAGCAGGTTAAAGGCAGAAAAAGCATAGGGAAAGGCCCAAGAAGGCTAAAGACTGGGCAGTGCCTCTTTTCCTGCTTTAGAATAGATAGGGACGGACTGCTGGAGAGGCCTTATTACAGGAAGCAGCCTTCCTGGAAAGGCTGGAACAGCCCCTGGCAGGCTTAGCCTATTGCTGCTTATGGTTTGATGGCTCCTGTAGCCCGCCTCCACAGACTACCTCAGGCCCTAATTGCCGCTGGAAGTGGGCCCAGTGGGAGCTGGGAAGGGACCTGGGACCTCTGACCCTAACCTGGTCTTCTGGGGCGCTCAGCTGTGTGGCTTCAATGGGAATATCAGCATTGAGAACACCAGAGCCGAGGCACTTCTTTCAATGTTTACTAAGCAGTCAGAAAGTGACATCTCCCAGTTGCAGCCACAGCCGGACAAGAGAGGGCTGGGGGTTGGGAAGAGTGCCTACAGACCAAAGAGAAAGTAGAGCTAAGGGCTTGGCAAGTTGCCCAATCCTATCCCTGGTCTAGTTGCCTCAGAACAAGAGAGACTCAGACCAACAGTCACTCCCAGGTTAGATGAGGCCAGCTGGCCTTTGGATAGCCCAGGAAGAGGTGGCAGCAGCGGCATGAGGGAGTTGTCTTAACTTCACACGCCATCCTCTGCGCTGGATTAGATGTCCATTTCAAATTGTGCGTCATCTGGAGAGAGAAAAGGCAGGAGGACTGGCTGCTGCCCTGAGGGTCTGCAGGCTCAGTGCTGTGCAGAAACCCCTCTTGGAACTGAATCCCCAGGCTGTTTAACTGGGGCCTTTGGACTTGAAGGCATTTAAGTTTAGGTCCTGCTTTCCTTACCGGGTGTCTCTTCCTCTGTCTCCTGCTCCTTCAATTCCTCCAGCCTGGAGGGTGGGGCTGTTGGAGGAGTTGTGACCCCGGGAATCTGAGGGAGGCAGCAGGGAGGCGTCCGGGCAATGGGTGAGTTCTTGCACTCCAGCAGGAACTTTCGGTCGTAGATGATCCTGGTGCCTGTCAAGGGGTAGGGTTTGGGAAGAGGCAGGAGCTTGGGTACAGAGCTGTCTGGAGCCCCAGATGGAACTTTTAGGGAACTGGGGATCATGTTTCCCTGTGTATTAAAGGGCAACTATTCTGCAGCCCAGCTAGGGTCTCAGCTGACTAGGTCTCAACAGGACTTAAAAAAGACTTCCAGGTCTAACCAAGAAAGCAAGGTCTAAGCCCCATAAAGCAAGTGAGGCACCCAGGGGTACTGCTTTAGGGGAGTGCTTCAGGGCTTGGCTCTAGAAGCACCAAACTCAGAATCAGGTAGTTAAGGCTGCTCTTGTCTGGCTCTGCTGACAATGGGACTTCATTGCTTTGGTTCATAAATTGGGGCCTACCCCTCCAGCCTCAGCAATCAGGAAGCCAAAGAGCGTGAAGGTGTTTGATCCAGTGCTGCCTCCTGGACTCTGATACCGTGTGAGGAGGAGCTGTCTTCCCCTGGACACCTGCTTTCCCCATGAAACAGGAACATACAGTTCTTATCCTGACCCCTCCCAAGTCCTATCAGGTTCCGCCCAGCCTAGAGGAACTTGGCTTGAACTGTATCGTCACGGAGCCCTACCCTGTTCTTGGCCCTCCCCTCTGCCTCCACGTGGCAGGAACCCCTGGGTCAGGAGCCCAGCAGCCCAGGATCCCAGGCTGTTCACCCAACCAAACAGCCGCCAGCCAGCAGCAGATACCCTAAGCCCCTGCCCCCAACTCTGGCCGCTTTGCAAGAGCTGGTGCTTCCTGTTGGGGCCAAGTTTAGTTGCTGGCAAAGTTGGGAGGGGTGGGGAAGCAACGTGCCCAGTATCTAGGCCACGGTGAAGATTTCAACCCACAGTCACCCGGAAACTCGGCTCAACGCCGTCTTGCATCACTTTGGGGTTTCAAGGAACTGGTCTTCAGCTGCAAACATTTCCCAACCCCGAACTACAACTTGCAGTGGGGCCTGCTTGACTTAAAGCCCCGTATCTCCCCCACCCCCCCACCCCCCGACACGCACGCGCTGGCGGGCCCGCCCCTCTGACCTCCCGGGGTAGTGGCGTATAGCGTGCCCCCCGGCGTGGTGCTGTAGCCATCAGGCAACCGGTCCCTGCCCCCAGGAATCGGGCAGCCCGTGGAAGCGGACATAGCGAGCGGGACGAGCAGGAAGGCAAGCTGCTGGTGCTGAGGACGAGGAGCGCAGCTGAGTCTGAGACGGACACAGTTGACCGCGTGGGACAGCAGCAGCAGCACCAGGAAAACGTCACGGCTGGGGCGGGCCGTCCGCCGTTACTCAACCCGACAGTCCCGCCCTACGAAGCCCCAGCTCGCGGGAAGTTGGAAGGAGTCCCAGGCCCTGTTCCCGTCCCCAGGTCCTGCGGCCCAACACCGGTCAGCCTGCCGCTGAGCGCTACAGCCACTCAGCTCTTTACTATTTACTGGCTATGGATGGGCGCTGGAAACTGGGAAGGTATAGCACACACTACTGCCATGCATGAATTCACCCAGTCCTTGCAAGTTTTGGGCAGTAACGCACTATTACTAGCCACTTTTTACAGGGGAGGAAACTCAGGGCCACAGAGAGGTTAATCACTGGTTCCAAGTCTTCTGGGCCGGGGAGCTGAGATTCAGACCCGAGTGTACCTGATTCCAGCACAGCTGTGTGCTGCCTCCCACTGATCAATCTCCGTAGAGAGTGATGGCTTAGTGCACAGCAGGAAGGGGAATGTCAGCGAGGGAGGGAGGGTAGGCTTTCTGGAAGAAGAGATGCTTGGACTGATTAAAGGATGAATAAAAGGTTGGGGGATAGGAGAGGCTTGCTCTTGGATCTCTCTGCGACAGCTAGCTAACTGAGGAAACCAAGGGCAGGGACTGGTGAGGTGGGCTTGGTCTTTAGTCCTCTGAAAAGGAATCAGACTCTGGCCTTAGAAGATTTTTCAGTGTAGGTACAATATGAAAGGAGGCAGGAGAGAGGTGCTGGAAGGACAAGTATTAAGTCTAGTACCTATACACACTAAAAATCTCAACTTGACCCAGTTGTCCTTGGTTTGGCTTTTCCAAAATTAGTACACCCCCATCAACTCCTACCCCCAGATTAAGTACAGACCACCTGACTTCATGCATTTATCAAAATTACATCTGACTTCATTATATTTCCCTTAGGTCTCATTTCTTTACTCATTAAAAAAAGAAAGATTATTTTATTAAGTTAGTGCTTCTCAAATGTACACATAAATCACCTGGAGATCCTGTTAAAATGAGGAGTTTTATACAGTAGGTCTGGGGTGGAACTTGAGATTCTGGATTTTTAGTGAGATCCCCTGTGTGCAGGTCTTTAGAATCACACTTCAGGTAGCAAGCGTATATATATTTTATTGTTCCAAAAAGGTTGAGGCTCTTATGAAGTTACATATGCTGAAATGAAGTGTTTTTAGCAGTGCTGGAGGGTGAGGCTTAGAAGCAGACTGAGTAGGTAGTCTGGTGAGGGGAGTGGAGGATGGTACGGTGGACAGTAAGACCGAAGGTGAAGACTCCAGCCTAGTGAAATGAGACAGGCAAAAGGGCAGTGGCTGTGAAGATGGAGAGAAATGGATGGGATCCTGATACACAGAGGAGGAAAGAGAAAGTGGCTGATTAAAGATGGGGTAAGGGAGAAGGAGATGATCTAGGACAATTCCTTATCCGACTTGAGCATCTTGGTAGCTAGTAGTACCACCTAATGTAATATGGAAAACAAGAGGAAGGGCTTATCTTATACTGGAGAATGTATAACATGTGTGGAGTGCTCAGACGGAGAAGCACAGTATGGTGGTAGATACACTGGTCTGAAGCACAGAGTGAGATTTGGGTGAAGTGAAATCCAAGAGTGTGAGATGAGACCACCTGTGGAGTAGGAACAAGCCTGGGCACATCAACATATATTTTTAAGGGGTTGTGGGGGAAGAGGATTCACTAAGAGATTGAGAATGATCAGCCAGAACAGAACTTGGAGAGAAGTGTCAAAGGTTTTCAAGAAGGATCAGTGTGGAAGTGAGGGCTCCCTTCAATTAATCTCTACTACAAAACAATAGCAGGAGTTACTATTATGACAAGACTATTGCTGGAAGCTTACAATCCTTGAGATGCTGTGTGCTATATGAGCTAGGGAACTAGAGAATAGGTAGTTGGCTTTAGAGAGAAAGCCAGATTCATCATCCATGTAACCCAGATGAAGGACCAAGAGTTTAAATCAGAGGATCAACACTGATAACCCATTAGAGTATGGGATCTTTAAAAAAATACCTATGCCCAGGCCCTGCTCTCCCAGAGACCTGATTAAACCTAGAAGGGAATACCAGGTCTCTGCTATGGGCAAATTACTCTGGACTTACACAAGTACCATTAACATAAAACAGGAGGTGAAAAGTAATCACAAAATAGGTTTGTTATCTGAATAATACCTTCATGATCTTGTTTTCCAAATTAGGTTTTAAAACTCAGGCTCCTGGCCTTTACTGAAAGTGGTCTTAACACATTTACATTTTGGATACTTAACACCATCTTTCTCTCACTTACTTCCTACAGAAGAAAGTGAAGGTGAGGGAACCTGCCTGTCAGCAAATGGTGACAGAGCTTTGAGGATGAATAGAAAATACAGCAATATCAGAGCTTTTCACCCCAGGATAGGGTCCACTGGGAATATGTCATGACCAGCCACACTTCTTGGTAGAAGAGAGCCAGGACTAGTGAGAGTACAAGGTGTTCAGAAGCTGTTTTCCTACAGGCTTGTTTGCCTCTTCCTGGGTTTACAATGTGGTCCAAAGGTCTTAAGCAGTGGGAAAAAAACATGTATACAATTAGTGCTCTCTGTTGGGCTTGAAACTATAATATGACCAGCCTTTCCCCTTCTACAAGCTTCTTCGAACTGAGGATGGTCCCCTCATGCACCAATTTTGAGGTTGGGAGGAGGATTTGGCCAGATTCTACAAGAACAGATGGAAACTATAGTTCCAGGTCCTGAGATTTCTTACCTCTGGTTAGGAGAGGCCACCATTGGCTGTCCAATTCTCTTCTTTGGTCTGGTTAGCTGAGGTGATGGGATTTCCCCTTTGAGAGCAGGGACTGAAGGAAGCAGACTGGCCTATAAAAGGGCAAGTCAGCACACTGTAGCCACAATAGGTTTAAAGGGTCTTAAAACATCAATAATTTTATTGTTGGTAGAATTTTATTACATTGAATACTACTTGAAATACATGGGTTCAGAAACCTTGGTGATATAATTTTATTCCCTGAAAGAGCTATTATTCTCATGGGGTTTAATCTATGCCTCAGCAGGATGATTCTTAGTAACTCAAGGGCTCACTACGGACGTGCGAGGCTTTCTTCTGCCTCCACTAAAATCTCAAAATCAATGCTGGCCTCCACATCAGCAGGCTTTTGATTCCATGTGAGAACCAGTGGTAGGGGCTCACAAACCTCAGTACTTGTAAACATTCTGTTGGCTTCCAGTATTCCCATATCATATATTCTCATTCACAAGAAAAAGAAGAAAAAATTTGTGTTAGAATGAGGGACTCTTTTGAGTTTATTTATGTTCATTTTCATTTTCAGATGAGGAAAGGGAAGCCCAGAAATTAAAAACAGCTTGCCTAAGGTCATATAGTTTCAAGGGCCAGAAAAGAAAATAGAATTTAGGCTTCTGACTTGTTCCACTGTACCCATGCTGCCTACCCCCACATCCCTTGTGTATTTTTAAAGTTAACTAAGTTCTTACCTGAGCTAGGTTTAATCTAAGATTCATGTTGGTAAAATAGCAGTAAAGTAATGCCAGGAAGAGGCAAGACAGAGGAAGAAGAGATTATAGCAGGTGAAATGGGGTAGGAACTAGGCTACTGGGATCCAAATAGAGAAGAGGGCAGTGCTGGTAAGAGGGCAGGAAGGGGGTATCCTGAACAACTACTATCAACCGCACACAGCTCCTGTTTCTTCCTAATCTTCCTAGGGGTTTCTCATACTTGCCTCCCTTTCTCACAAGTTCTAGTTACTGACCTGGATAAAATTTCTCATTCTGCTGTCCTCAAGATGTAGAAGATAGGGTTAAAGACTCTTTTGGATTCTTCAAATGTATTGCAGATAGAAAAAACATTTTTGTCCCATTGAAACTTTACTTAGTATTCGCTCTCATTATTGTATGTTTCATCAATGGTAGTTTCACTCATTTCACTATAATTAGGTGATTTTTTTTTGCTTGTTTGTAGATGATCCAAGGTTTTTTTTGTCTCCCTCAAGGTAAGGGGGCCTCTTAGGAATACTTGATATTGTTATCAAGCACTAAAAGGCTTCAACACCAGTGATACTTTCCACATCCATTCAAAATAGAAAATAAGAAACGAGCTTAAGGAAGCTCTCCCACATGTAAGATGACATGGAAGACAAAAGAACCAGATATGTCTAACACAGAGCTAATATGGTGTGCTCATCTAGTGGTGCCTTTAGGAGCCAGGCAGAGAAGATTAAGATCCTGCTGTAACAAGAGTAGAAAGTGCTGCTGGTATGGTTCTGCCTAATTACTATTTTCCTGTGCACCCTTCTTGGCATGATAATGTGTTTTGGCTTCTCTGTCAGCCTCAACATTTTTGTTTCTTTTTTAGATTGCCTATACATAAGACCAGGAAATTCAACTATATTAAAACATGAACAAGATGATGAATGTTTTTTTCAGTGAGATAGTTTTTCCTTCTCTATTGTATCACATTCTTGGCAAAGCCTATAGTTTGGCCAAAGCAATCCATTCCAGTGTTCTTGCATTTAGCTTGTTAAACATACTGGCTCTTCATACTTGGGGCCGTGGAACCAAGCCCATAATTAGTCACATATTTTTAAACATTACTCAGCTAATTCAATAATACAACAGAATTCAAAGTCACCCCCACTCCCTCCTTTGTCCCAACCCAAATACAACTTAAAACACATAACAACAATATCTTTAGATAAAGAAGTCAGGAAGCACAAAGGGAATCTGCAGTTGATGATCTGGGTATCCTAAGTTTTGTTCAGTGTCATCTGATTGAAATCCTATTGCTCCTGTTGACATACTCATGATCTACAAAGAGCTAAACCTAGCATTGGCCTATCTGTTAAAATCAGGTAAGACATAATTGTAGGGGTTTGAAATGTTCTCACTTATAAAATGATATGGAAGAGAACAAGGAATGTTTAACATGGAAAAAGTAGATAACTAGTCTTAAAAGTGCTTTTTTCAAGGATGGACTCTAAAGTGTAAAATGTGAGAAACTTATTACAAATACAGTATTAACAATCTGATTCAATATGATTGTGGATTGGGTGGTACCTGCATGACCACTGAAAGGATCACACCCCACTCCTAAACACTGTTCATCTTTTTATTGAATATTCTGGTAAATATTTCACATTGATACAGGCTACATTAAGTAGAGCCACTATATGACAAGAAATTTACTCAACCTTTCCTTTTAAGTATGTAAACAATTGTACATGTATTTACCACCCTAAAAGGTTGAAACATGTAATCATCTAATTCTTTTCTGCATACATGTAGCATTCAGTATGTTTAGCCAAAAGCACTAAGTTCAAAATGGCTAAACTAATCACAGAACATAATCAGGTGGATAGGAAATCACTTTGTTCTTACACAATGGGTAATCAAATTTCCATTGCTAAAACCTCAGAGAAAATTTCTTAGGCACATTAAAAAAAAAAAATCCCCAGGGTTCTTCCAAGGTCATAGGTTTCCCAAGGCTAAAGAGTAAGACCTTCTAACTTAGTTGACATATTTGAGATGCATGTTTCCAATATGAGGTGCCCACGTGCCAGGCCAAATCTGAAAAGGGGGAGGAAAAATTGGAATTTCTAATTAGGAATCTTTAGACATTTACAAAATGAATATATAAACGCAAAGGCAATTCACTGTTTCTGCCTAGGAAGAACATACATACATGAAATAAAATGTTTAGCAGCAGCATCTTGATACTGAAACACTTAGCTCACACTGAGGTGGTCAGATGTCAAGACTTGATATTCAAAACTTACCCTACCCAAAGAATTAGAAAAATGACATGATAAATCTGAAAAATAAAAGAGCATTAAATCCATTTTACCTGCTGGGCATCAGTGCATTCAGTTGAATTTTGAATAACTTTTATCATAGGGTTCCAAGCAGGATCTGGGTTGTGAAGTCCATTAAATAGAGGGCCTCCTGGAACATCAGCAAGCTGAGGATGAGAGGGTATTATGGTGCCTCCATACATGGAAATCGGAAGACCCTAAAACAGCAGAAAAAAAGTTTAATCCTGAAATGATCATAAATGATGATTCCATAATAGTAACTTAGATCTCTCTGATTTCCCTTCATTCAAAGAGCTCCGGAGGATCCTGTAAGTACAGCACTGACCAGTACTGAGAAACCACAAGTGATTATCTGCATCAGCAACACTTTTTAACAAGATGAGAAAAAAACTAAAATCCAGTATCACATCATCAGGAAATTTCCTGTATTTTCCTGTATTTGGAACACATACAAAACCTTCAACTTTCCCATATTTTAGTTTTCACTAATAAGCTTCTGTTAAGAAAAGGGGAACTCTCTATGACTGCCTATAGCCATAATCTGGCTTTATGGCAGGTGGGAAGCTCTCAGAGCAGACAAGAGGGTATTGGGAGCTCACTGCCAGCTTTTTAGAGGAGCAGAGGCTTCCTGCAAAGCTGTAACAGCAAAACCTGAAGCAGCGAAACCAAATTGGTCAGGTTGTTTTGGAAAATGGGGGGCAGGTATCTTCAGGACAGTTTGAAGACAAACTATTAGACAACATGACCCACTCTTGAAATTGGGCAAAAGATTTGGCAAAGTAATGGATGCAAACTAGTTACACTAAAAGGGAGAATTATTTCAATACAAATTTTTCCTTAACATGTGACCACATTGGGTGGCAAAGTGTTAAACAAGTTACAATGATGTTTGTCAACTCACTTTAGAAAAATCCACAAAACTGCTTGCCATAGGCTGATGAAAAATGTTAGAAGGAGCTACCATTCCAGAATCATCTCTCTCCATTGGTTGATGCTGGGAGAATGTGCTTGGATCTGATAATTGTTGATGCATTGGATGGTTCCCTATCACAGACTGTGACCAACCTGATAAGCCTTCTGGAAAGAAGAATTGAGAACAGGGTTTAATAGATAAAATAACAAACATTACCACTTGATTGTTTTTCATATTACATTTTATCAAAATCATTCTTCTGAAGAGTTCAGGGCACATTCATGACAATCTTTGCAAAAAAAAAAAAAAAAAAAAAAAAATCCCGGAAAACTGGGTGAAGTCCTCTGAATACTCCACTCTACTTTGGCCTTCAAAAAATTAAATGCTTTCTGAAAGAACTCAAATGATGGTCCCATTCTACATTGGAAAGTTTAAGAGGGAAAGGAAGGATGCTTTGCTTCTTTACTTCTAATTAACTCTACATTTATTATTTTTATATATATATTACATATTACTATTATACAAATTAAATGTGTTATTATGTATAAACCAAACAAACATTCCAGACTGACTTGAATTCTTTAAGGTATAAACATCCCTTCTGATTGTTAAGTGTACAAACTAAGCTTTTTGATCTTGTTTTGTTTTTAAGGAACTAAGTTTTAATGGCAAATCCCACAACTTACTTGAAATATCCCTCCACACAGAGGCAGGGTAACTGTACCTGACATAGCATTGACACCAAATGACCAGATTCCACTGTGTCCAACAGGAGCAACAAAACTGGTCCCCACAGGGGCTTGTGTGACAGACCCTCCTTGCCGAATCCGGGCTAGTCTCTCTGTTCCAATGGGGGGAGGTATTTTTCGATCCTGACTGGCACTGCCTCCTTTTGGTTGGCCCAATGTTGGTGGTGCAGAAGTGGCTGAAAGAGGTGAAGATGATCCCGAAGAAATAGATGGAATAGGAGAGTCACCTGGTGGCAAAATATTTCTCTATTGTTTTATTACATTAAAAACTATAAGAATATGAGAAACCTTATTGCAAAGATCTAGTCCACAACATAGGTTCTGTAAAGAAAAGTTTCATTTTATAAGATTATTCAAATGTAAAGATATAATTATTCTATAAACATTATCTTATGCTACTTCTGCCTATAAACGAGTATAACAAATAGTCTAAAGAAGTTTTCAGATTGAACTGAACAAGGTTAGAAAAGAAGGCTGTAATTATTCTTACTCTAGTTTTCAATAATCTTCTCAAAAATGTACTGTCAAATTTAAATTAACTTGAATGTGGCAATGTTTGTGTAGTACCTAGTATATTATCTGGAAAATAGCTGGTGGCCCTCTATACTAATTAGTTTTCTTTTTTCGCTTTTACAGTCCTTTTTTTCCATAAGGAAGAAAGGTTAAATGTTAGCCAAGTATCACAGGATTCAATTCAAGGCTTTGTTTCTTAATGGGACTCTCATATAATATGGGTAGTTTTCCTTGTCAAAAGAGCCAATACTGACTGATTCTCATTAAAAAAAAAATCAAGTCCTGTTCCTGTTAGAACTTCATCTAAGTATTGAAATAAATAAGTCAGAGTAAAGGAATACTTTAACTTAGAAAAGCAATACTACAGTTTCCTAAAATGTAAAAATAAATGAGAAATCATACAAGCTGACCAGATACATAAATTAAATTTCTTTTCAGACCCAAGAAATTATTTCACAATACTGCTCCCAAAGGGTCTTTTTTATAAATTACTTGTACCTCCCCTTGTTTATCGCAGCACTATTTACAATAGCCAAGAAATGGAAGCAACCTAAGTGTCCATCAGTAGATG
This sequence comes from Smutsia gigantea, assembly GCA_032199065.1. Lineage (NCBI taxonomy): Eukaryota > Metazoa > Chordata > Mammalia > Pholidota > Manidae > Smutsia > Smutsia gigantea. The sequence continues at coordinate 62,451 of JAVSCE010000540.1, read as the reverse complement.
AATGGATAAAGAAGATGTGGTACATATACACAATGGAATATTATTCAGCCATAAAAAGAAAACAAATCCTACCATTTGCAACAACATGGACGGAGCTAGAGGGTATTATGCTCAGTGAAATAAGCCAAGCCGAAAAAGACAAGTATCAAATGATTTCACTCATACGTGGAGCATAAGAACAAAGAAAAAAACTGAAAGAACAAAACAGCTGCAGACTCACAGAACCCAAGAATGGACTAACAGTTACCAAAGGGAAAGGGACTGGGGAGGATGGGTGGGAAGGGAGGGATAAGGGGGAAAAAGGGGCATTACGATTAGCAGACATAATGTTGGGGGGGCACGGGGAGGGCTGTACAACTCAGAGAAGAGAAGTAGTGATTCTATAACATCTCACTATGCTGATGGACAGTGACTGTAATGGGGTAGGTGGGGGAAATCTGATGAAGTGGGGAGTTTAGTAACCATAATGTTGCACATGTAATTGTAGATTAATGATACCAAAAAAAAAAATTACCTGTACCTCATTTCTTGATCCAAGTCCCAATGTAAACATTTCTAGTTTGGAAGAAAAGCCTGACCCTTCTCAAGTTTTCTACCCTACAAATGACTGCAATACAAACCTTGGGAATCTGCATACCATTTGGTTCACTAAAGTTACAGTAGAGTGTTCCCTGAAATAAATGGTTTAGTAACTTATTCAAGACCCTTTGGGAAGAGTTCCTACAGGATTCCTACATGAGTTTGAGGCGCTTGTCCAAGGATGGGGAGAAAAATGTTGTCTGTTGAAACTAGGAGTCCCAACAGGAGCTGGCCCTTGTAGGAAAACCCGTGTTCCTGGTATGCTGGAAAAACTTGTCAGAGGAGCAGAAGAGGAAGATGGGGAGCTGCCCGATGGGTCAATGGATGGTAGTCCTGAAATGAAACAGGTCCGAGACATCCAATTAGCCAAGGCTTTAAAACTGAAACTCCAGGTTTACCCAATTCCTTTTTTTAAAAAAGTAAAGCATGCAGTTTTTGTAGATCACAGCAAAAACAATCTATTTATGTAATAATATATGTCCCAAACCCATTTTCTTCTTGTAGTCCAGAAGAATATCACCAAATAACACTAGATACAGAAAAGTGAGCCCAGTTGTTTAAGAGTGACAGTCACATGGAGCAATGTTCCAGGTAAATCTCAAAGCTTTCACTGGAGGGGACATGAAATGAGAGCATGTTGTGACTAAGTGGCACCCATCAATAACTCTTGCAGAAATTCAAAGTACAGCTGTTCATCTACATAAAAACAGTCATTTCCTATGGAAGACGAATAACAAAATCTACCAATGTTTCCTTCCTAACAAGGAGGAAAAGCATACCATTAAACTAAACAATTTCAATATTCCATCTGATAAAAAAAAGCAACAGTTGCAAATTATATCAAGTTCCTGTCTAGTTTGTGCAAATCTGAATTTAGTAGTCTTCTCAAATTCCATTGCTTTCTCCGGAGAACCTATTAGGGAAAGGGGACAAGGGTCTGGAAAAGGACTAGAGGTGTTCATTTCAGGAAAGAGTAGTTTAATATCAACATAAAAATCTGTCAAAACTCTCAAGCAGGACTTCATTCATTTAAAGTATAAAGTTCAAAGGTTTTTAGTATGTTCACAGGGTTGTACAACAATCACAATTTTAGAACATCTTTGTCTTCCTCTAAAAGAAACTGTACCCATTATGTCATTCCCAGTCCTCCTTTACCCACCTCTAAAGTAACCACTAATAATGCTTTCTGTCTTTAAAGAGTCACCTATTCTAGGAATTTCATATAAATGGAATGATACAATATTTTTGTGACTGGCTTTTTTCACTTACATGCTTTCAGGTTTCATCCATGTTTTAGCATAAATCAGAACTTCATTTCTTTTTATTGCTGAATATATCCCATTATATAGATGAGCTACATTTTGTTTTTCCACGTATCAGTTGATGATGGGCATTGGGTTGTTTCCACTTTTGGCTATCATGCTGCTATGAACATTTGTGTACCAAGTTTTGTGTAGACAAGTGTTTTCTCTTGGGTATACTGAGGAGTAGAATTACTGGATCATATGGTCACTCGGTTTAACTTTTTGAGGAAATGTCAAACTGGTTTTCTAAAGTGGCTATATCATTTTGAATTTCCACCAGCAGTGACTGAGAGTTCCAATTTCCCTGCATCCTTCCCAATCTTAATTATTACTATTTCTTACCTCTAAACCAGGAGAATAAACTATATCCATGAAAGAAGAGCATCAACAAAAGAAACCACATAGGCAGTTAAGAAATGAGGCCAAGCTTAACAATCCTGGACCCCAAAGAGAAGGTCCAGGATTAATGCTTGGTTTTTAAAAAATTATGTTCTTTCTGTTAGCTGTAAATAATTTTAATATTACAGATCTGAATAATTAAGATCCCAAAACCTTGTTTTCTACCAAACTAGATGGATGATTTCCTTCATCCTTGCCCCTGCTTTCTTTTTATAAATTCATAATCTGTACATCTTTTGGGATGTAGCACGTGGAGTGCAAAGAGCTCAAACATCAGAATGTGAGAGATCTGAAGTCAAACTTGGGCTAAAGCACTCTGAATTTATTAAGTGCCAGTCTAGTCAAGGATTAGCGCTTTCTTCTACACAGCCTGAGTGCTGACAGTGAGCTCTTCTTTCACCCGGGGGCCTTTGAAAACCTGTATCAGTTTCCCCCAAATGAAAAGTTTGATAGATACCTATTTATACTAAGGAAGAAAAATATTTGGACCACATATGGTTATATGTAAGCTTGTATTTCTATTTGAAAGATGATATAACAGCTATGTTTCCTGTAAGTGGAAACATAGCTGAAATGAAAGCTAAAATTTATACTATATCCATAAAGTCACAAATTTTAAGCAAGGTAGATCAGTTTATAATTAGCAAAGAGCAAGGATGGGATAGAGGACAGTTTTCCACTGAAAGAAAAATGCTAAGTGGCAATAATGCTTCTTACCCCCCAGTCTAGGTCAGTCACAATTTCTAATATTTTTTTCAGAATACTGTAGATTGGATTACAATTTGGCTCTTGGGCTCTGGAAAATAGATTCTGGTTTTCCAAATATCTCCAAGACAACACTAGCCTCATATCTATCTGCATCTTAATTATAATGCCTCAGCAGCTAATTTCTAATTTTAAGGAACCAGTAGCTGAATCTAAGCTGGCCTTTGTAAAATAAGCACCCACAAATGACTAGATCTCTTCAATCAGCTTCATCTAATGTAAATAATATAGAGTACTATTAAACAACATCATTTAATGTTCAGTCTGAGTGCCCAAGACTGCAAATAAGGTAGACTATTGACTGGTGCCTAAACACCTTTGTAACTCAAACTTTTTAAATCTGGGAAATGCAAACCATCACCATGGCTTAAAAAATGTCTGTAGATTTGGAATCCTCAAAGGATCCTATGAGTCCTTTTTTATTAATATCATTATATCAATTCTAGAAAATGGGCTGACACAAGGTATAACCTCATTGCTGGGAGGGACAGAAAGATCATATAGCCAATATAAAGCAGCTCATTATATGTGAGCGATTTACCTACAGCTACTTTTTGGTCCACCTAATCAATAATCACTAAAAGTTCTTTACTATTTATGACACATTCTCATTTCTTTACTGTCATACAATATTACGTACAAAATGAGTGCTTTATTATTAAAAGATTTTATTATGCTCTTAGAGCCCCAAACTGAGCTACAGAGTTATAATCATAGTAATATAGTAGTTATAACTTACCAACTGGACTAGTAGAAACTCGCTGGGAAGGTGGTCTGAATCCAGGTGCTTTAGAGCTGTCAGGGTGCACGTTTTCCAAGTGTCCAAGAACAGAGTTACCCAGGAACGCTGACTGAACAGTGAAAGAGGCATCTGCGGCAACACGTGAGGATAGCGGGCCATCTCCCCAACCCTGGTTAGCTGGCACCTGACTGCTATCGAAAAGACTACTGAAGTGATTGAAAAGTGTTGCTGGGCCAAATGTAGGTGGCAAAGATTTACTTGTTGGGTTAATGTGCATCTGAGAACCATTCATAATGTTCATGGCTGAAGAAAGCTGCACTGCAGCTGGTGGGCCTTGAGTTGGTGTTAAAGGAACTGGATTTGTAACAAAAATAGACTGGGGCTCCTGGTGTATAGTTGCATTTGGTACCACTGAGTAAAAAGAACCTCTGGGCTGCATTCGATGAGAAACTCGAGGTGCTGGTACAGCTAACTGAGGTAAACTATTGGTGTCCTGATTATCAGCAGCAACCAATCTGGGTGATGCCAAAGTCAAGGGGGCAGGCTCTGAGTTGGACGCAAAAGGCATTGACATAGGACTTAAATCAGGTGCACTGGATGGCTGTGCCTCCTCCTGAGTGTTACTGGAGGGAGGAGTGGGACTACTGGACGAGTGAGTCTCTGGAGCTCCTTGAGTGTTGATGGCAGAGCTACTGCAACTATTTGCAGTTGAAGATGGGGTACACAGGTTTGCCACAGGCTGGTCCTGTGTGGACACTTTCTCTTTGGGGGGTGGCATGGCAGAGAAAGACTCCATCTTTTGTGAAGAAAGCTGTGCTTGAGGAGTACTTGCAGGCAGAAATGTGGTGGGAACTTGCCCACTAGTGACAGGTGCAGAGGAGACAGAAGGCAGGGAACTACAAGTGCTCGACACAGAAGAAATCACTGTTGCCGGAGGACTTGTCTTAGGCACACAGGCAAACAACTGCTTTCTGACTGATGAAGGTGTCCGGGTATTAGTCACACACAGCTGCTGACTGGCAGCAACTACAGACGAGACAGTGATCGGACAACTGGCAGTAGCTAGTCCAGCAGACTCTGAGGGTAAAACAGTCCCATTCTGGTTAGGTAGACGGCCTGTATTATTATGCTTTGGAGAGCTATTTGTGTTGCCAGGATTCACAGGTCTCACTGGGAATGGTCCCCAAGTGTTAGGAGAGGGTGAAAAGGTTCCTCCAAACTGGGCCATGGGTAAGCGAGGATGCCGAATCTGTTGCATAGTTTGAGCAGCCAGCAGGGCAAAATGAGGGTGGGGATAAGCTAAGGGTAGAGAAACTGGGAAAGAAGAACGTACGTTTGTTGGGACGTTCTTGTTAAGTTTATTTGTGGGCTGGAACGTAGATAATGTTGTCGCTTGTGAAGTCACAAGAGTTGGAGCACCCAAGGGAAATGCATTTTTACTGGAAGCTGCTGTGGTGCCTACTCCAGATGAGAAGTTCGTGTGGATGGATTTGGTGCTGGCAGGTGTTCTGATATGATTTTTAGGAATCAAGTCTTCCAGTTCCTTAGCAGGATCTTGAATAAGCGCATTGATAAGCTGAACTGCATATCTGGTTGATTCTGTACCACCCCTGGGGAGAAAACAAATGAAAAAAACAAGATAAAAAACAAACAGCAAAAAAACCTAGGTAATCTTAAGCCACAAGATAAAATTCTTGATTGTACCATACCTAACAAAAGTATGCTTCTAGTAAAATTTGGTTTCTACACAGAACTAATACATTTTCCACAATTACCTGATTGTGATCATTCTCTCGCCATTCTTATCTTTCTGTTTATCCACATCAATATGGGCACCAGTAACGTCTTGTATTGCAGTGATGTTGCAGCCTCCTCTTCCCATTATCCTGGAAACCACTGAGGCTGGAACAGACAATTTCTTTGACCTGTAAAACAAAGACTATGTATGAGTTTATGAAAGCAAATGTCTTTGAATAGTACAAGTCTTTATTAAAAAAGACGTCTCAGTAAGTTTGTTTATGGACATTTGTGGAATAGTATTTCTTAACTTTAAAGAGGAAATTATTAGAAGTTTTTATTTTAGAAACTGACCTCTTATCATATTGACTTTAGTGAAAATAAATTATATTGCCATTTAAGACAAAATTATATTTAAGTAACTGATGCATTTAAAGCTGCCCAAAATACCAGACATCAACTAAACTGCAAAAATCATACGTATTGAATCTTTCTAAATTAAAATAATGCATACCATATTGTTACACTTCATACTGAATAGAGGCTAGCTTATCAGTATCAACAACTTATACTTGGCAATAAGAAATAAAGCCTCAGATTTGAACTACATGAAATGCAACTCACGAGTGGAGCCAGGGACTTCTACTTGTGTGTGAAGTGAGTGGAGCCGGAGAGAAGACCGCGGCAGATCTTGGGATCTAACAAGATGGCCTGACTGCCCCACAGAATTATCAAGGAAACCCAGTATTTGCTGGCAGAACCAGTTCTCAGCATTAAAGCAGAACCAGATGAGAGCAACAAGCAACATGTTATCTTCATGTGGTCATTGCTGGGCCCAGAACTCTCCCTTTAAAGGAGGGACCTTCAAACTTGAACTATTATATCCAGAAGAATACCCAATGGCAGCTCCTAACATACATTTCATGATCATGATTTATGACTTTAATGTAGACAAGTTGGGAAGGATATATTTAGATATTCTGAAAGCTACAGCATGGACTACGCTATATACCATGAATAATACTTAAATCAATCTGAACATCAAGTGTGCTTCATTTCTCTCACTCTGCCAAGACTTCTTTCTTTTTTGTTTGCATTTAATGATATAGTCTTTAGAAAAATTATAGAATAAAAGCCCAGATATCTCAGTCCTTTGATGATTAAATGTACATTAGGAAATCCATGTGTTGTCCTGATTCCCTGTGGTAAAGCATGAGCAGAGGCTAAAAGTATCATCTGGATTATGAAGACATTTATAAGCAGTGGCCCTCTCTGCGTTTACTCATTTCCCTCATCATGGTTTAAGTATAAAGCAGTGTGAAAAAAGGTAGTTGTCAGGGGTAGGTGCAGGGGTGTGGGTGTTTCTTTCTTTCTTTCTCTTGGGGGTGAAGGTAGTTTTAATTTTACGGGCTCCTTTCCCCCTCTGGTGATATTAATTGCATTGGTTAAAAGTAGTTAACTAGTTCTTTAGAATATCCTCTCTAGCCAAGTTTAAGTTTATTTAAATGCTGTAGATGGACAAGCTCGATTGAACCAAGATGGGACCACTGAACAAATATTCATAAACTTCACTACTAACACTGTGACTTTGCCATTACATGTTGAATCATCCCTTTGAGAAGCTTGTGACCACTTTGTATGGTTTGCCTGGAAATGTTTGTAAATCTTATGTTTTAATAAAATATTTTTGTTATTTTGCTTTAGTCTACCCAGGATTTATCAGAGCACTGCAGTTTAAAATAACTACATTCAAGTTATTCATTAATTAATTGGGTAGTCATCTTGCAAGAGAAGGCTATGTGTCTATGAAAGTTAAAAAGATGAGACTAATTCTAGTTACCTTCGTACAACTTCTTTCCAGCCTTCTTCTCTTTTTTGGCCTCTTTTGGGGCTAGTCAAATTCAGCTTTATGTTTGGAGAGCTTAATGGCAATGACACTGACTTGTAGCTCGTTGATAAGGAATTAGGATTCACTTCACCTTCAAGTCTGGGAAGAGAGAAATATCAAGTCCAATTAAAAGATAAATTTTAAGATAGAAACTAAAAAGACTATTCCTTTATAGACAATGTTATGCTGAATTTTTGGCTTTTGAATTAAAATTCGGCACATCAAATTATGCCCAATTCAGAAAAACAGAAATAGGGCAAAGAGTCCATTATATATTTTAGTTTTAACATGGATTCAGAAGCCACAAGTTGGTTTATAATCAATCAAAATGACATAATTAAAATAAGATCAAGGTATGCTAATATTTTCAACTTCAAAATAGAATCATAAAAATTTCTAATACTCTCATTTCATAACTAGCACATGATTAGGACATTGGTGAATTTCAGTTTTGAATACTGAAGACAGATAATGTGATAAGACTAAAGATGTTTAATAGAACTTGTGTTTGAAGAATGTGCTTCAAAGTCTTGTGCCAGGTATAAAAAAGGAAAGGTGGATGTAGAGTTAACAAATCAGAAAAATTTACCGTGTCTGAGTTTTGCAAGTAGCAGTATTCGTCTTTTCTTCTTGAGAATGGAGCAGCAGTGAGGGGTATCTCCTGTCACTAGAGGAATTCACATCCATGGTGAAATTTAACTCTTGGCTTTTACTGCCACTACTGCTCTCACTGTTGCAATCTGTGCTGTCCAAGTTATCTGAATCACTATTTCCACCTGTACCACCACCTCTGGGTTCTCCGTTTATTTTATGTTTATCTGCTTTTTGCTGTGCTAAGGATATATGCTGTTCTGGTAATATTAAATGTGCAGTGGGAGGGGTGTCTTTTGTTTTATTCTTCTTATTTTTCCGATTGGAGCTGGGGGTTGTCACCACGTTGGCCCTTTTTTTCCCAAACACGTTCGAGAATGTTGTAGATGTTGCAGAGATTCCAATTGTGGTGGTGGTGGTCGCACTAGGAGGTTCTATAGGAACTTCTTGCTCCACTGAAATTATCAAAAGGATAAAAATCACATTGAGAGCTACATATCTCAAAAAAATTGTGACAGAATAGACCCAATAATTCATAATAATTCAGCCCCTTAGGTCATGTTTTCCTTTTACCAGTATTCACTAGTAAAAAAAGAAATCTTTATTGTGGTTAGAACAAATACACTATATCATATTTTGATATCTCACTTGGTATAAAACACTCATACCATTAACATTCTTGAGACCTGAAAGGCTAGTCCCATGAACTAAAAATCACAATACAGTTTGCATTTAGAAAATTTTCAAAGTATTTTAAAATTAGAATTCAAAAAGAACAGAATTATTTGCCTACTACAAGCACTGCCAGACTGAACAATAAAACAGCTCTTTGACAGTAAGAACCCCCAGCCCTGCTACAGCTTTGAGCCTTGACCTTAGCTACAAATTTACTGAGAAACTAGACCTCTCCCCAGTTCTCAACCGGGGGAGGAGACGGTAGGTAAGAACCTGAAAGGAAGCTGGCAAACCTCTCACTCAACTCCTTTTAGGACAGACATGATGCTTTTGAGGGTGACTTAAATTACAACTGAACTTCTTCAAATTATGAGCTTGCCTTCCTTCTTTATCACTTTACAATGCAAAATATTTAGAAATATTTACTAAAAAGTCAGTTGTTAATTTCAGATGAAAGTAATCGAGTATTTAACAAATTAATTGTAGTCAGAAGCACTCAGAATGAAACTGATAAGCACAGGAGAATTTTGTTACTAATTCGGATAAGTCATATCTCACCATCTTCATCGTTCTCCTCTTCATCTTCATCCTCTGGAAGTTCTGAATTCTCCTTAGGTTTGTTTTCCTCATCTTCTTCCTGCTTCCTTTTCTGCTCCTCTTTTTTCTTTTTTCTCTTTTCTTTTCTTTTCTCCCTTTTAGCAGCAAGAGCCTGCTTTCTGCTCTCCTCTCTTGACTGTAAACACAGTAGGTGTATCATTTTACCAGTAATGCAATTATTTAAAATAAAAAATGGGTACTTTTGTTTATGACACATGGAGCTTCCCATGGATGTCAGTATCAAAACACATTTAGAAAAGCAACAAAAGAAAAAACAGGAGTAAGGAAGTTAACCTTGAACCTTTAGTAACCACGAATCTGAAGCCTGCAATGCCAATAAGTACATACCTATCCATAATCACCCTAAATGTAAATGGACTGAATGCACCAATCAAAAGACACAGAGTCACTGAATGGATTAAAAAACAAGACCCATCTATATGCTGCCTTCAAGAGACTCACTTTAAACTCAAAGACATACACAGACTAAAAGTGAAGGGATGGAAAAAGTCATTTCATGCAACTAATAGGGAGAAAAAAGCAGGAGTTGCAGTACTTATATGGGACAAAATAGACTTCAAAACAAAGAAAGTCACAAGAGACAAAGAAGGACATTCATAATGATAAAAGGGTCAATCCAACAAGAAGATATAACCATTATAAATATCTATGCCCCCAACATAGGAGATCCTACATATGTGAAACAAATACTAACAGAATTAAAGGGGAAAATAGAATGCAAGGCATTCATTCTAGGAGACTTCAACACACCACACTCTGAAGGACAGATCAACCAGACAGAAAATAAGTAAGGAGATAGAGGCACTGAACAACACATTAGAACAGATGGACCTAACAGACATCTACAGAACTCTACACCCAAAAGCAGCAGAATACACATTCTTCTCAAGTGCACATGGAATATTTTCAAAAATAGATCATATACTAGGCCACAAAAAGAGCCTTGGTAAATTCAAAAGATTGAAATTGTACAAACCAGTTTCTCAGACCACAATGGATTGAAACTAAAAATGAATTATGCCAAGAAAATGAAAAATCCCACAAACACATGGAGGTTTAATAACATGCTCCTAAATAACCAATGGATCAATGACCAAATAAAAACAGAGATCAAGCAATATATGGAGACAAATGACAACAATAATTCAACACCACAAAATCTGTGGGACACAGCAAAGGCCGTGCTACGAGGAAAGTATATTGCAATACAGGCCTACGTCAGGAAAGAGGAACATTCCCATATGAGCAGTCTAAACTCACCATTAACGAAACTAGAAAAAGAAGAACAAATGAGGCCCAAAGTCAGTAGAAGGAGGGACATAATAAAGATTAGAGCATAAATAAATAAAATCGAGAAGAATAAAACAATAGAAAGGATCAACAAAAGCAAGAGCTGGTTCTTGGGGAAAATAAACAAAATAGATAAACCCCTAGCCAGACTTATCAAGAAAAAAAGTCTCCTCACATAAACAGATTCAGAAATGAGAAAGGAAAAAATCACAACGGACAGCACAGAAAAACAAAGAACTATTAGAGAATACTATGAAAAATTATATGCTAACAAACTGGATAACCTAGAAGAAATGGACAACTTTCTAGAAAAATATAACCTTCCAAGGCTGACCCAGAAAGAAACAGAAAATCTCAACAGACCAATTACCAGCAACAAAATTGAATTGGTAATCAAAAACCTACCTAAGAACAAAACTCCTGGACCAGATGGCTTCACTGCTGAATTTTATCAAACATTTAAGTGAAGACCTAATACCCATCCTCAAAGTTTTCCAAGGAGTAGAAGAAGAGGGAATACTTCCAAACTCATTCTATAAGGCCAGCATCATTCTAATACCAAAACCAGGCAAAGACACCACAAAAAAAGAAAACTACAGACCAATATTAATGATGAACATAGATGCAAAAATACTCAACAAAATATTAGCAAACTGAATTCAAAATATATCAAAAGGATCATCCATCATGATCAAATAGGATTTATTCCAGGGATGCAAGGATGGTTCAACATTCGAAAATCCATCAACATCATCCACCACATCAACAAAAAGAAGGACAAAAACCACACGATCATCTCCATAGATGCTGAAAAAGCATCTGACAAAATTCAACATCCATTCATGATAAAAACTCTCAACAAAATGGGTATAGAGGGCAAGTACCTCAATATAATAAAGGCCATATATGACAAACCCCCAGCCAACATTTTACTTAACAGCGAGAAGCTGAAAGCTTTTCCTTTAAGATCGGGAACAAGACAAGGATGCCCACTCTCTCCACTTCTATTCAGGAAGAGTCATGAGGTCGATATCATTTAAATCTTTCTCAGGAGTTGTATTAATAATTTTACTCTGGACCAGATTTCTCTGGCGTTTCATATTTGTGTCCCCACTTCTATTCAATATAGTACTGGAGGTCCTAGGCACAGCAATGAGACAACACAAAGAAATAAAAGGCAACCAGATTGGCAGGGAAGAAATTAAACTGTCCCTGTTTGCAGATGACATGATACTGTACATAAAAAACCCTAAAGAATCTACTCCAAAACTACTAGATCTAATATCTGAATTCTGCAAAGTTGCGGGACGCAAAATTAATACGCAGAAATCTGTGGCATTCCTATACACTAACAATGACCTAGCAGAGAGAGAAATCAGGAAAACAATTCCATTCAAAGTTGCATCAAAAAGAGTAAAATACCAAGGAATAAACCTAACCAAGGAAGTGAAAGACCTATACTCTGAAAACTACAAGACACTCATAAGAGAAATTAAAGATACCAATAAATGGAAACACATCCCATGCTCATGGATAGGCAGAATTAATATTGTCAAAACGGCCATCCTGCCTCAAGCAATCGACAGATTCAATGCAATTCCTATCAAAATACCAACAGCATTGTTCAATGAACTAGAGAAAATCATTCTAAAATTCATATGGAACCACAAAAGACCCCCAACAGCCAAAGCAATCCTGAGAAGGAAGAATAAAGCTGGGGGGATTATGCTCCCCAACTTTAAGCTTTACTACAAAGCCACAGTACTCAAGACAATTTGGTACTGGCACAAGAACAGACCCATAGATCAATGGAACAGACTAGAGAGCCCTGATATAAACCTAAGCATGTATGGTCAATTAATATATGATAAAGGAGCCATGGACATACAATGGGGAAATGACAGCCTCTTCAACAGCTGGTGTTGGCAAAACTGGACAGTTACATGCAAGAAAATGAAACTGGATTATTGTTTAACCAAATACACAAAAGTAAACTCGAAATGGATCAAAGACCTGAATGTAAGCCATGAAACCATAAAACTCTTAGAAGACAACATAGGCAAAAATCTCCTGAATATAAGCATGAGCGACTTCTTCCTGAACACATCTCCTCGAGCAAGGGAAACAAAAGCAAAAATGAACTCATGGGACTACATCAAACTAAAAAGTTTCTGTACAGCAAAGGACACCATCAACAGAACCAAAAGACATCCTACAGTACGGGAGAACATATTCATAAATGACACATCCGATAAGGGGTTAACATCCAAAATATATAAAGAACTTACACGCCTCTAAACCCAAAAAGCAAATAACCCAATTAAAAAATAGGCAGAGGATATGAAGAGACAGTTCTCCAAAGAAGAAATTCAGATGGGCAACAGACACATGAAAAGATGCTCCACATCACTAATCATCAGGGAAATGCAAATTAAAACCACAATGAGATATCACCTCACACTAGTAAAGATGGCCACCATCCAAAAGACTAAGAACAACAAATGCTGGCAAGGATCTGGAAAAAGGGGAACCCTCCTACACTGCTGGTGGGAATGTAAGCTAGTTTAACCATTGTGGAAAGCAATATGGAGGTTCCTCAAAAAACTAAAAATACAAATACCATTTGACCCAGGAATCCCACTCCTTGGCATTTACCCAAAGAATACAACTTCTCAGATTCAAAAAGACATATGCACCCCTATGTTTACTGCAGCACTTTTTACAATAGCCAAGATATGGAAGCAACCTAAGTGTCCATCAGTAGATGAATGGATAAAGATGTAGTACATATACACAATGGAATACTATTCAGCCATAAGAAGGAAAAAAATCCTGCCATTTGCAACAACATGGATGGAGCTGGAGGATATAATGCTCAGTGAAATAAGTCAGGCAGAGAAAGACAAGTGCCAAATGATTTCCCTCATTTGTGGAGTATAACAATGAAGCAAAACTGAAGGAATAAAATAATAGCAGACTCAGAGACTCCAAGAAGGAACTAGTGGTTACCAAAGGGGAGGGTGTGGGAGGATGGGAGAATGGGATTGAGGGGTATTACGTTTAGTACACATGGTGTGGGGAATCATGGGGAAAACAGTGTAGCACAGAGAAGGCAAACAGTGAATCTGTTGCATCTTACTCCACTGATGGACAGTGACTGCATTGGGGTATGGGTGTGTACTTGATAATATGGGTAAAAGTAGAAACCACATTGGTTTTTCATGTGAAACCTTCGTAAGAGTGTATATCAATAATACCTTAATAAAAAAATTAAAAAAAAAAGAAAAAATAGGTAAACTGGATATCATCAAAATAAAAAGGTTTTACACTTCAAAGGTACCGTCAAGAAAGTACAAAGGCAACCCATAAAATAGGGAAAAAAAATTGCAAATCATAAATCTGGTAAGGGACTTCTATCAAGAATATATAAAGAACTTTTACTATTCAATAATGAAAAGCCAAGTAACTCAATTTAAAAATGGGCAAAGGATCTGAGCAGACATTTCTCCAAAGAGCATACACAAAAGCCAATATACACATGAAGGGACAGATGTTTAGCCATCAGGGAAAAGCGCATCAAAATCACAATAAAATAGCCACTTCACACACACTAGATGGCTGTAAGCAAAAAGATAGATAATAACAAGTGTTGGGGGGAGGATGTGGAAAAATTTAAATCTTCAAATATTGCTGGCAGGAATGTAAGATGGTGCAGCTACTTTGGAAAACAACCTGACCGTTCCTCAGATGATTAAACACAGAATTACCACATGATCTAACAATTCCATTCCTAGTTATATACAAGAGAAAGGAAAACATATATACAAAAATTTATACACTGTGCTCACTTTGGCAGCATATACACTAAAAAAGTTGGAATGATACAGAGAAAATTAGCATGGCCCCTGTGCAAGGACGACATGCTAATTCATGAAACATTCATATGAAAAAAAACCCTAAAACTTGTATACACCTATGAAGTGGAAACAACCTAATGTCCATCAATGATAATGGATAAACAAAATGTGATATATCTGTATAATGGGATATTATTCAACAATTAAAAAATGGTATTGATACATGCTACAATATGGATGAACCTTGAAAACATTATGAAGAAGCCAGTCACAGAGGACCAAATAATGTATGATTCCATTTATAGGAAATGTCCAGAGTAGGTAAATTCATACAAACAAAAAGTAGATTAGTGGTTACCTAGGATGGACAGATTGAAGGAGTTGGGGGATGATACTTAAGAGGTGAGGGGTTTCTACCTGGGATAATGAAAGTGTTCTAAAATTGACTATAGTGATGGTTGCACAACTCTGTGAGCATACTAAAAGCCACTGAATTGTATACTTTAAAAAGGTGAATTATCCATGAATTAAGTCTTAAAAGCTGTTAAAAAATACATTTATGTGGCATCTGACTGAAATGCAGGTATCATGATCTTTATAAACTACTAACAAATTTCACTGTAAAAATACTGACAAAAGCCTCCTACAGAAGGTGTTTTTCTCTTATAGAATGTTTTAAAGCCACATACATAATTCTGATAACCTTTAGGTTTTGCTTTGGTTAATAGAAAGCATCTTTTTTTTCCAGAAAGGGGAAGATGATAATAGTTGCCTAGAATCATAATGAAAGTTTGAAAAGGGTAGAAAACACATCGTTACTCATATGTCTATATGGAAATTATCCAGAAAGACAATTTCCATTAGAAATTTGTCTATGGAGTTTGTCTAATTATCATTAGAATTTGTCTATGGCATTCTAGTCTCTTAGTAATTAAGCAAAACATTTCCTCAAAACTAAAATTTATCATCCTGAAGTATAAGTTCATTATTATTCAAAATTTTTATTTACCTAAATCAGGGGTTGGCAAACTATGGCCTGAATGCCAAATCCAGTCTGCTGCCTGTGTTTATTTTGCCTGAAAGGTAGGATTGGCTTTTACATTTTAAATGGTTGAAAAAAGAAAGATTTCATGACATGGGAAAGTTATATAAAATTCCAGTGTCAATAAATAAAGTTCTATTGGAACACAACCACCCTCATCCATTTAGCTATTGTCTACAGCTGCTTTCATGCTACAATGACAGAACTGAGGAATTATGACAGAGACCATGTGACCTGCAAAGCCTAAAATATTTATTATTTGGCATGTTATAGAAAAAGCTTGCCAACCACCTGTGTAAATGAGAAGAGGGCTGGGAACTGAAAGAGACTGCATATTCAACTAAAAATTATTTAATCACTTTGTTGGCATAAGAACAAATTGGCTATTTAGGTAATAGTTGACAATATTCCTGGGTAGATACACAAACATAAAAATTATAGATGTGGAAGAGACCTTAGTAGTTACCTAACTTCAAACGTCACTTGATTTTAAAATGAATATAACCTTTTTTTCCCTTTTCCTTTTGACTGTAACCAAGTTTATCATATAGGTACTAAAATTTAATTCCCTAATGAAAGACCTCAAGGTTTACACTTTCCCGCCATTATAAGCAATGCAACAAAGATGTCCTCATACATTCACATCTTTGAGCATCTGTTTAATTATTTACCTTACGCTGAATTTCTATGAGGGGCATGGCTGAAGTAAGGCCATTAATTCATTTGTCAAAGCATCTCTATGAATAGTTATAATAATTTACACCATACATCAAAAATCATATTAAATATAATAGTGCTAATTTCTCCATTATACCACACATCCCTTGCTATCAATAGCTATTACCAAACCTTTACATTTTAAGCTTTGCCAGTATGGTACAAAAAAAAAATTTTAATCACTTTCACTGTGCATTTCTTTGTTTATTCATGAAGTTGAGCATTCTCCATCTATTTATGGAACATTTGTATTTCTTTTTCTATGAGTTGCCCATTTGTGTGATTCTTTTTTACTTTGAGCAAGTTATCTTTTCCTCATTAATTTGTAAACAGACTTTTCTTCTGTTCTTAGCTTATGAATTTTTTTAAATTAAGAATTGATATGAAAATTTTATCATCTTTCAAAATTATACATTTTCTCTTTTAATCCTCAACAAAGTATCTTCATGTTAAGCTATCTCTTACATGCCAATAATAACTCTATCTGATCATGGAGTGTTTATTCTTTTAATATAACTTCTGGATTCAATAACACCCTTATTTCCTAGATAAGCAGACTGAGCCTCATAAATGCAATCTTGTTTTTTTAACTTTTCCCATTATAACACACATCCTAGGATACTAGACGTTTGGTTTTAATTGAGGATGTAATAAAGCACTTCTATCACAGATCTATAGTAAACAAAAAACTTCAATGTTTTACTGAATTTCTTTTCAGATTAATTTAAAACCACTTAAGAAGTAATGTCACGCAGTAAATTATGATCTGCTCAAAAACTAGTCCCCACTTATGACTCAATTTTTTTATGAACAATAGGTCAAAATAAAAAAAACTAATGGTGGTTTGATAATGTTAATCATTTCCTTTGAAAGAGATTTTGTTAAGATTATCGGTCATATAAGTGGCAAATCTATTCTTGCAGATTTTCAATAATTTCTAATAAGAAACATTATTTTTCCCACTCACCTTTTCCAGATCAAGTTCCTTTAAAAGAATACTTGCATTCTTATTTGCTTCTGCAGCCTGCTGGTCTTTAGCCTTCACAATTGTCTCAACACACTGGTGACATTTTTTCAACAGTTCCTATAGTTGAAAATGAAACTATATAAATAAAGGAACACATAACTTAAACAGGCCGTCTAAAACTTGAGCTGATGAGGACACCAAAGTTCAGGACTTAAAGCCCAAACAACTGAAAATTCACTACACTATAGTAAGCTATTCTTTGAGTCTAATCATCTATCAATCTTTCATCAAAATAAGGCACCACTTCCTAAAAAGATTATGTGTTCTTAGCAAACTTCCTAATCAGGCTAATAGTCTAGTTAATAAACTTTATAACTGCTGTCATTTTAATTATGGTCCATAATAGGAAGGAAATCTCAAAATAATTTATCAAAAGAATCATACCCATTCTTCATTTGCAAATGAAGAAACTAAAGCACAGGAAGACCAGGACAGCAGTCTCACAGAGGACAAAAAGAACATGTTGGTAATTGCACACTTTGGCATATAATTTCACAAAGAACAAAAATGTGCTTCAATAGTATATTCAACCTACCTTATCTGTAATTGTTGCTATGTATCTCATGCATTCTATATCAGAAGGGAATTGATTGACTTCCTTCACCAAATATTGAACAACTTTTACATGACCCTAAGGAATACAACAAAAAATACACAAAAGAATTCCTTGAAAATTTGTCCATATATTTAGAAACTCAAGAGTAAATAAAATGTATAGTAATACTTCCAGATAGTTTACTAAACTTAAAAGTGAAATTATAAAAATAAGAACAACACACTCAGGTATTTCTCCTAAATTTAATCTGCTCATTCCCAATGAAAGTAGAACTTTGGTAGAAAACAGTATTTCCTAGAATAAATCTATTAATAAAATAAAAATTGGTGATGTGAAATGAACCTCAGTATAAAAGGGAAATTAGTCCTAAACCAACAAGGATGTTCTAGATTTCAAAGCATTATTCTACCTCTGCCTTATTAAACTAAACAAGGTAGGCTGTAACATTTACCTGAGTCCTATTATTTGAATCTGGATAAAGCACTTTCTAAATGCTATTGTTAGGGGCTGACTGATCTGTAATTAATTCTTAGTATATCTACTTTAACATAACCAAACTTGCATGGTTTCCCCTCCTAAGGTTCTAAAACATCCTCAAGGTCTGATGGTGACAACAATCAGAAAAGTAGTTGCCTCTTGGGCAGGGAATTAATTGAAAATGGGCATGATGGAACTTTCTAGGATTATGGAAGTAATTTATGTATTTTGGGGGTGTAGGTTACATGGGTGTATGCATTCATTAAAACTCATTAAACTATGCACCTTAGATGTATATACATTTCACTCTAAATTATACCTCAGTTAAAAGGAAAGAAAAACATTGAAAAAAAAAGAATTAATTCTATAAAATGTTTTAAGATTTTCTTTTAAGACACATAACTTACACTGCCCTCATTCAATGGCTATTTAGGGACCCCCTAGTTTGGTCAGGCACTGTGCTAAACAATTGGGTATAAACAGTGGTAAAAAAGACAGTCATGAATCTTGGTCTTCATGGATCTTCCATCCTATAAGTTGGGGAGATAGATGTTTAAGAAGTAAATACATGTTTGTATAATTACAAATTGAGGTAAGGAAAATAATAGGGTTCTTTAAAAGATAACAAGAGGATCTTTTCCAGATTGGGTATTAAGGAAGGACTCTGAGAAGTGACATTGAAAATGGGAGCTAAAGAGGGGTAGAAGTGAGCCAGGTGAAAAGCAAGGGAAAGAATGTTTCAGGAAAAGAAAACCAGTGAGGAAAAGCCTGCAGGCAGCTACAAACAGAGTGCATTCTAGGCCAGTGGCTGAAGTGTAGAAGCAAAGGGGAAGGGTGGCATAATAGTCTGTGGAGGCTGGCATTAGCCATATAATGCAGGGCTTGGCTTTGTAATCCATGTTAAGTAGTTTAGAGTTTATTTTAATTATAATGGGAAGGCTTTTTAAATATAGCAGACAAGTGAGTCTTAATATATATAGGAAGTAAAATAGTAAGTTTTTATGAAAGAGTCTAGTCATTTTTGTTCCTCCTGAGGTAGAGAAGACATCCATCTGCACATACCATCTGTCCTTAAATTTCATGTTTTACATATAGCATTAGAAAATGAGTCAAGATGATAAGTGAATTAACAACAAAGTTGCTTGTGGTGAACTGCCATAAAGCTCTTAGATTTGGCCACAAAGAGAGTGGAAAGATAGCAATGATTTGTGTATGGAAATAAAGTCAATTTTCAAAGATTAATTTATATTTCTCACATGGTTTCAACTTAGAATTGGTTTAAAATCACTAGATTTTATCTTTCTTTCCCTCACATCAAATTACCTTGCGGAATGCTGACATAAGAGGTGTGATTTTCCGGTTATCTGCTGCATCCACATCAGCACCTGCTTGAACTAGCAATTGCACCACATCAAAATGACCACCATTGGATGCCAACCAAAGCGGTGTGTTTCCCTTCTTGTTACGAACATCAATATGGGCTCCTCTATAAAATCAAAGAACGTTAATATAGTGTGTTTCCTGTGAGAAGAGGTTGACTTTTCTATTTTCTCTATTTCCCTTTTATGACATAATACGCAAATTGCATGTTCTTTAGAGTGTCAATTTTATTAACTGTAAAGGCTCTGAAAAAAGAAAGGGGTCACAGGCAGTTCTACAGACAAATATAAATTTTACCCACCTATTAATCAGGAGCTCACAAAATTTGTAGTGACCTTTATCAGCTGCTATTGTTAAAGCAGTATCCCTTGAGGAAGGCACAGGGGGGGCATTGACATCAGCTCCCTTATCAAGGAGAACTCTTCCAACCTCTGCATATCCTCCAGAAGCAGCTTCCATCAAGGGGGTAAGACCAGTCTATTTAAACCAAAAAATGCAAGTAATTAATATAATTTCTTTAAAAGACTAAAACATTGATTTGTAAGTGGATTCTATTTCCGATTTTCTCTCATAAAAGAGCTAAGCAATATGCAGTCTTGAATTTTACCAAAGTGAAAATTCAGTTAGACATGCTAGAATGAATTCACTTACCATACTACTTCATGCTAAAAAAAACCCAACTTCTATAATGTTATAAATGTACATGAGACAATAACTTCTCTGCACAACAGAGACATTAAAAATGAATAAAAAAATTAAGTATGGCAAAATGTTCAATTGGAAAACTTTGTTTAACACCTAAGAATACCGTTTGCTAAATGACTCAGGATAAATTCCTTCAATCCTACTCAAACTTGGGTAAAATAGATTAAAATATCACTTCATATATTTTATGACTATGTGTCTTTTGTTCATTAGTCTCCAACAATTTTGTCAAAAGATATTTCCTACTGGTATCATCCATTTCCAGTACAATAAGGATCTCTCCGGGATCTTAGATAAGTGGTCCACACTGAATACTTGTAACACAAAAAGATAAACTGCATAGCACAAAAAGCTCATTTCTTGTTGTGATGAAAAATCTAAGGGAAAATCACACTTCCTCACTTCTTAGATTAAAAAAAAAAGTAAATGTTGCATTAAAGTTTAGGAAACATAACTAATAAAATTGAAGGACAAAATTGTAAGATTTTCATTCAAACCTTTCCAATTTGAAATGACTACCAGATTGTCCATTGTCTGATTATAAAGAACTCTATATAAGCTACGTTTCTCAGGTTAAAAGTACCTAACAGTCCTAAGCAAAGAAATTCAAAATACTGACACACTAATGCAATAATTTTTTTTGATTGAGGTTTTTACCAATGGTAATGGTAAGCACATGCTTCCTTAAAAGAGCTCTTAAAAAAAATCTACACTAAAGGACTACACAGTGACCTTACTACCATATATCTTACTACAAAATATCTTACTATATTCAAAAATTGCAAACTAGAGGATTAACAGAGAGCCACTTGAGACTGACATTGGAATAAGTACTGATTCTATTCAGTGTCCTTAATAAAAGACATGAATGGGAAGAATGTGTAACTGACCACTGTATGACACAATTCCCCAATTCTGCATTGGGGCATCAGTTTTAATTTATGACCGTTTAAAATAGCACATTCAGTTTGAGTTGAAATGCCATGCTCTTTCTACTAGAGATATATCTTTAGTAGTTGACAGGTTATAAAATGCTTACCTTTGCCCTGTGTTCAACATTGGCTTTTCGGTCCAGAAGCAAACTTACTACTTCTGCTCGGCCTTGGAAACAGGCTAAGGTGAGAGCTGTGTTCCGATTGGTCTCTATTTGGGCATTAATGTCTGAACCCATGTCAAGTAGCAGTTTCACTGCAGGAACATGTCCATTCATTGCAGCCAACATCAGGGGAGAAATACCTAGTTTACTCCCAGTCCTAAGGGGGGAAATGTGCTTAGAAAATTAAAGTAATATGTTGCCTATTGTTTTTTTGAAAATCAGAGAGAATGTAAAAGATAATGTTTCAGTAAAAAGAAAGGTTTCTAACACCAATGAATAGATTTTACTTGTTTAGACCAATAATTAGGAATAGGAAAATCTCATAATTTAAAACATAATACCTATTTAGAAGTTATAAATTTCCAACTATACACAACAAAGTACTTTCTGAAATGACACCTCTTTAAAAATAGCCATGTTAGCTAAAAGAAGAAGCTTTGATTACTTATAAGCACACTATAAGAATAACAGTTGGCCTTGCGACTAACTTCAGCACTCTTAATTAAAAATGGTATTGTCCAAATATTTAGGGGAAGACACTTAATTTCAAGGCAGTAATTCACTAATTATGTGTAATAAAAAAATGAACAGGTGATAAATACCTTGAATTAATCTCTGCCCCAGCATTAAGCAGAATCTTAATGATATTAACATATCCTCCAGATGCAGCTAGACTCAGGGGTGTATAATCAGACACATTCCTATGTTCTTTATTTGCACCTCGGGCCAGCAGCAAGTCTACCACCTACAAAGTAAAATATTAACAGAGAAATCCAGTTTACACCAAGGGTTCAACTTTTAATGAAGAAAGCACAAAACAATGGGACCTATAACTTCCTTGCCTAAATATCTGATTTTTTAATTAGGCCCTAAATATTCAAATATCAACAGGAGAGAAATGGATTCAATTTCATAACGATGTATTCAGAGCTTTGAAATCCCAATTACATTGAAACAACAAGATGTTTCTCTTTCTATTTGTCAATTGCAGAATGATCATTTTGCATTTAGTATTTAAGATTTTGGTTTATTTAGCCCTAAAAATGTAAAGATAAAGAGAATTTTTAGTTTGCTTAAAGGGCAAGAAAGAGATTCCTTAAAAGAGCATTTATTATCCTCATTAAACTTAGTATATGGAACATGTCAAAACACATGCAAGTTTTATT
The DNA here is from genome assembly GCA_032199065.1 of Smutsia gigantea. Classification (NCBI taxonomy): domain Eukaryota; kingdom Metazoa; phylum Chordata; class Mammalia; order Pholidota; family Manidae; genus Smutsia; species Smutsia gigantea. Next base: position 39,840 of record JAVSCE010000540.1, on the reverse strand, counting down.
TATGTAGCTAAATTATTAAAGTATACTTATTTAAAATACACGCAAAATGTTTACAAACTAACAACATTCACACACCTCCTGACGTCCACCAGAACATGCCAGTGAAAGTGGAGTGTCCTTAGTTCGTTCAGATTGTGCTTCTATATCTCCACCTTTATCCAAAAGGATTTCAACAACTCCCACATGCCCTGCTGTTGCTGCCAGGATCAGTGGAGTGAAACCTAAACCACAGAGTAAAAATCTCAAATACATTTGTGTTTATTTATTAAGCCACTGTTTTCAATTCTCTGTTGTTTTAGTAGAAAAGGGTCTTTGAGGTAGATAACTTTATAGCCATTTAACATAAAACTGCTCTAAATCCTAGTTTATTTGTGAGAACTCATACAAACACCTGATAAAAAGGAAATGCTAAATCAAACAAAGCTTAAAATTTATACTCCATTTAATGAACTTTGACACTTCCGCATGCCATACCTTCAGATTAAGGAGAAAGACAATAAGAACTGGCTGTATTTCCCTGATGATCTACAGTCTAATTTAAAAATTTTTTAGAGAACAATTTGGCTCTGTAGATTAACAAATATGGATATTGCTCACTGAAATATGCTTATCCACCTTTTCACTGAGATAGTCTGGGAACTACTTATCAGTAGTGAAAACTGTTTTCTGATGTAAAAACACTCAGACTTTATTTCTTACTGACATTTCTTACCTTTTTTGTCTCTGTGCTCAATTTTAGCATCTCGTGCAATGAGTACAGATACAAGTTCTTCATGACCACCAGCACAAGCTAGTGTTAATGCTGTGTCATGATTGCTCTCAGTCTAGAAGGAAAAAAAAATACTCTGGATTTTTCTTTTTTTACAACAGGGTTATCAATTGAAGAGCAAATAATATTTATTTTCACTGTGAATGTACAAAGATAATTTTCTTTTCCAAACAAAGAAAATCAAAATGTACAAGACAAGTTTAAACAAAGCAATCTACTCACATGTGCATCAATGTCAACTGAAGGATACACAGGGGGCATAGATTGGGAAGCCACATTGCTTGGAGGCTGCGAACAGGGTTCAGATGTAAGACATTCTGAGGTCTGAGACGAACTGTTTGAACCAGGGGGCACTCTGCTACTCACAGCTGAAAAACAATATTCATATGCTAAATTCTACTAAAAAGAATAAAGTCATTGTGTACAGAAAAACACAGAAAACGGGAACTTCTAGAGCAGTAATGTAAAGTAGTAATTAAAGCACAAGCTTTGGAGTCAGATGGACATACATTTGAATTCCAGTTCCAGCACTGACTTTCTGACCTTGGCAAGTAATTTAACCTCTCAGAGCCTCAGTTTTCCTTATATGTAAACTGAGATGATAATAATAGTACCTGCCTTGTAAGGCTGTTGGAAAGGCCACTCGAGATAATGTAGGTAAAATACTTATAATGGTGCCTGATACTTAGTGAATATACAACAAATGATAGCCTTTTACACCATCAGTAGGGAAAAAATAGTTTTCAATTAAAAAAGGCATTTTATATGTAGGGAAAAAATAGTTTTCAATTAAAAAAGGCATTTTATATCTTAGTTTGTAAAAGGCAGTTAGATAAAAATATCCTGAGGACAATGCAAAAAAGAAAAGAGGGTGAAGAATGAGTTAGAATATTTTTCACATAAATAGGCAGAGTATGTTTTTTTTAATTCATTATTCACTTTGAAAATTTGCTTCAATGTCTGAAAATCAAACCATTTTAAAAATGAAAAATGGAAGTTTTATTTGGGATCTCAAAATCTGAGATTAACTGAGTTTGAGAACTGAGTTTATTAAAATTGTATCTTTGTGTCTTTGACCATTTTTTGTTTTATTAGAAAGAGTCGTCCCCCCCACCCCCCATGGGCAGACAGGACCTATCTCAGAGGGATGTTGTGAGTTGTCCTTGAGATAATGTATAAAAAGCATTTAATACAATGGTTTGGCACATTGTAAGTGCTCAATAAATGGAATTATCAGATAATTTATGATTTCCAGTGTTATTATTCACTGTATTGAAAAATAAAAACATTACCACTCATTCAAGAAAAACTGAGAAAGAACATATAATTGTTAATATTATAGGAAAAGACAAAGCTTCAGTTGATGGTAATAACTTATTATCACCCAGACTAAAAGTCAATAAAAAACATCTAGGTCTTAAAGGAAAATGTAAGCATTCTGAACGCTGCAAATGTAAGGAGTATTGTGGAGAATGTTTTCTCTCTAGAAAGTGGGTATGACTGGATCCCAATTAAGGATACTACTTATAGTAAGTGTGAGTGACTGTTAGTATGGTACTTTAAATAACTAAGCAAATTTTAAGATGTTCAGATATATTTCTACATCAACTGTCCTTCCCTCTTCCCCATCAATGTATATAAAAATCATCTTGGCAATATGAATTTCTGTAGCTTCTGTCACCATATAAATATGCATAATCCAACTATATGATTACAAATAGGAATAACTATTATAATTTGTTTCACTTGTAAGAACATGCACATGAAAATAAAGCTTTAAACTTTCTTTTCATCCAATGAACTAAAAGCAAAAAGTATTTTGCTACACTCCTTCAAATTAGCTGATATGTTTAGAAAACAGGTCCAAAAAATAAGACACTAAAGACATTATATATCACCTTTGTAGTAAGATTTTAACAGTGGTCTCATAATTATTAACGTATGCCTTACTAAAGAACTACTTTTCTATCATTAATTAATTTTGTTTATTCATGTTATCTTTTTGTTATTATGAAAACAGATACTTAAAAATTATTAAATAGTTCATTAAAGTTCTATGCCAGAAGGTGATCCTATGAGACTTCTTTACAGAGTTGGCTTTTAAAAAATACTTTTGTGCATCTAACAGCTCAATTACCAAAAATGTGTTGTTACATCCATTATTGTACATTTTTGTACAAAATTATCCTAAAACATTTTTTCCTCCTTGCAGTAATGACAATCAGAAACATTCCATAGACGTGACTTTAATAGGATTAATTACATACAAAATGTTATAAAGATAAAACTAGAAAGTAGCAAAGATTTAAAACATACAGATGGAATAATTTTTAAATTTATTAAGATAAAATTATACTAGGACTGTATTTTCATAAATTCTAAAACATTTCGTACCTCTGAAAGAAATGTCCCTGAAAATGACTGATAGATCATTCAATTACTACCACAAGAGTCACCATATAATTCAAATTAAATGCATGCACTATCATAAAATGGGGGAAGAGAACTAAGTTCAACATTCTACTTAATACTTTATGAAATTTAAGCTAGTTTTCTAGGCAATACGAAAGATAATAATAAACCTTACTATATATAAAAATCTCAGATACATGGTGCACATAAACTATGCTGTTGAGGCTTTTAGAAATTACATCATATAATCTGTTTTATATAATAGTAACTTTATTAAATAGTTCCACATAAATAAAATATTAACATCTATTAGAAAAAAATATTTAATTTTTAAATAAAAAATGAAAGTAAAAAAAGTAGTAAAGGAAGATATTTTATTATAAATTCCCTAAAAAATAAGAGGATTTCCTAATTATTTTTTTTACTCTTATGCCTACATTGAAAGCAAGATACTTTTGAATTAGAATTTGTCTTAAAAGGGCCTATTAAGGTGCCAACAATAGTAACAATGTTACAAAACTATATTAAATTTCACATGCACATAAAATCTTAATATAAAAATAATAAGAGAAATTATTATTTAATGGAATTTAGAAGTCTAAAGAAATAACAATATCTTTAAGATTAATTCAGAATTTCAAGTTGAATCAGATGCATACATATTACATCTAAGGTTCTTAAACCTGGATGAAAACTGAGTTAGAATCTTGGTACTTACTAGTGACTTGATTTTCACAAGCCTCAGTTTTTCAACAGAAAAAGAGATGTGGGAAAAGGACCTATTTTGAAGGGTTATTACAAATAGTCCATGAGATAATTGTATAAAACATTTAGCATGGAGTTTGGTGCATTTTAAGTGCTCAATAAATATGAATAAAATGATATTAGTTGATTTTTAACCAATCTTCTTTATATATTAATAATGAAATTTTTACTAGATGTTTCTAGAACTGCTCAATGGTCAAAGTTTTTTTCAACTTCTTCAAATTGTTTTACTTTTCCAGACCTTAGTTCTAGACATTTGAATTGAGATTAACTTGCTATTACGATAACTTCTAAAAGCCCAACAAGTACTTACAAAGGAAAAGGACCTGAAGAACCTTGTTCCCAATCAAGAGTTTACATACATTCTGTCTGGGATTATATCAAGAATGACACATATATGAATATAAACTAAAATGCTAAGTTAGTCAGCTACTCAGTCACATTAATATATTATTTAGCTAACCAACTCATTACCATTAAATATTTTGACAGAACAGCAATAAAGAAAAAATACTTTTATTTAAAGAGTGAAATGTATTACTAGTATATATAGATAGTCTCTAAAGCAAAATTTTGAGATGCATAGTATTCTCTCTTTTACTAAATATTTGGGATGAGAAACAGATTTAATTTGGGTAAAATTAATTATATCTTTGGCCTGACCTATCAGCCTACTGACATATTAATATATCATACAACTATACAATTCATCTCTGTCTAATTTCTTTCATCTTCAATTAAGAAAATTAAAAAGCTTGGATTTAATAAAATAATATTATTTAACTTTAAGTGAGACAGGTCATTATCTTGAACAAAGAAAGTTTAATTATTGCTATGTATTTTAAAACAGGTAACCTTCATAAAAATGGAAAATTTTTATACAAAGATAATTTTTGTACTTATTGGCTGATTTATAAGTTGAAGCTTATTAAAAAAAGAATACTGTACAAAATGGTAGGGTAACTATCACTAGACATTAATATTTAACAAAATCAAATTTTTCTTAGTCTATATTAACATTGTATATAATTAAAAGGTTTCCTAAACCAATTTTTAAAAATTTCATGTGAAATTTATAAAAGACCACTTCAATTTAACAAATACTTCAGTAAATAAATAAAATTTGCCCTCCTCTACAAGAACTATCCAACCTACAAGTTCCCTTTAGAGCTATTTCTACACTCTTTAAAAAAAATAAATGAAAAAAAAGGTTCTAAGTTACAACAAAACTAGACTGATCAGTAATGTGGGTTTCATAACTGCAAACTCAGTACTTACTTAATTTCCAGGAATATTATAATCTATTTATAGAACCCTAAGTCTTAAAAATATTACTCTCAGGTTACCATTATTTCATTATTACTACTCATAATCACACTTCACACTTCAGTATCTATTACCAAGATTATAAATACAACTATAAATGAAGTATAAGAGTTTATTCAGAGATTATAAAAACTCTCAATACTAATGACATAAAGTTAAATGGCTATGGGCTGAGGATATAAAAATCTAAAGTACACTAATTCCTTAAAAATATTTCCCAGCATTTTAATTTCTTTACAGAAACGAAGATACTCCTCCTCCGCACAGTGATACCTATTACATATCAGAGGAGCCTCACAGGCAGTATTACAATTCTATTACCATTGAAGTCATACACATGCCCAATAAAATTCCTGATTTAAGTCATCTTATTCCACATTGTTAAAGATCAGTAAAGATTAGGAAGACTAAAAGCTCACAAAAGAAAAAAGGAAATTGGGACAGCATAATTGGGATGGGAGGAGGGAAGAGAATATAACAAGAGGAAACAGACAACAGTAAGGAAAAAAATGTTGCAATCAAGAGACAGAGGACTGGCCTGCCTTTGAATATCACTCCAGCTACATCTTAGTTCTTGGTCTTCATCCACTGTCAACAGCCATTCTGGCTGCATTTCTGAACTGCGCTCTCATGGAGGTGATACATTCACCAGCCATCTTTAGGAAGGTAAATGATTAATTGCACTGTTTTCCCACTGCTGCAAGGACAATGAAAGGGAAAGTAAACTTGTGCACCTCATTTCATATCTAATTGTAATTTTTCCACACAACAATAAACAGAAACATATACTTTAAGGTTATCAGGCCTTTTCTTTTTCCTTTTTGTGCATGTATGTGTGGTGTATCTGTGCGTTTTCATCAAGATGGTTAATATAAAAACCCCAATCTCCCAATCATCAAGTTGACAATAATTTTAATGTACTTGAAATCTTCTAACCACAAATACTGTAATATGGAATGCTTGTTTTCTCTGAAAGTCTCTTTTAATTGGATATACTTATATTGATCTAATAGAATTATAAAGAAAAAGCAATGTGATTTAGAATTATGATTTCCAAACATGAAAATCTCTAGCTGGAAAATTTAATGTTAATCTTACATGAATATATCTAAGGCCTACAAAGAAATTCTACCTTGAAATGTCCTACCCAAGACAACACAGGGTGGTTTTGATACCAAAGGTCTAAAATAAAGGATCATAGCAACTTTCTTTGCCTTTGCAAATAAAATAAAAATAAAAAAATAAAGGAGAAAACACACTTTTGTGTGCTAGTGCTGTTTAGTTAAATTCACTTCTAAAACACCTCAAGAACTAATTTTACAAAGATAGTTCTAAAATGGAGAAGTACAAAGTCAGTGTTTTTGGAGGGTCGTGTAAAGAAGCTGAGCACACAGATTACAGATTAAAGAGAAATCATTACAGATACATTTCTTAACCCACCTGCTATCAGGTCATCAAGAGTGTCGGTAAGCGTCTGGGCTGGAGTTGCAACCATTAGTCCATCTGGTTCTTGAACTAAGAGCCCCTGATCATGTCCAGTAATAGCAATCTGAGGCTGTCCTATTATCTGATGGTTACCTGATACTTTCTGAAGTTCAAGAGAATCTGTCCCATTAGAACCTAAGTCACTGGAAAAGTTACACTGTGGAGATGATAAAGGCTGGACTGGGACAAAATCAATGTGTTCTGCCGATGGCGGAGACTGCTGCTCATCATCAACATCGTTATCTTTAAATAAGATTGTGTCAACCTGAGGTAACTCTGAAAAGTGATCCTCTGGGAGACTACCATCTCTTTCCCCTTCTGGGAAGACTCCTCTATGAGAGCACTGCTGGTGGAGAGATACTGAGTCTTTCTGACCTTTGGTTTCCAAGTATTCTTTGGTAAACTGCTGCTGTGTTTTCATCTGCAACTGCCTTTCCACTTTCTGCAGTTCTTTCAGTATTTTCTTCTTCTTCTGGACTTGCTCTTCTCTGTTCTTTTTAAGTTCTTCTATCTTATCTTTGTTCAGAGGTTCACCTTGAATTAACTCCAATGACTTAAGCTGTGCTTTTTCAATAGCACTAATTCTTTGTCCCAGTTCATTCAGCTTGCCTTCAGTCTCCTCTACTATGCACTCCAAAGGCTGGTATGGGTGAAAAGGTGGCAGTACGTCCTGATCTGCTACCTGCAGGGAACTGGACTTCTGCTTGGATGTACCTAAGCACATGAAAAATGTTTGAAAAAGTGCCATGCTAAAAAAAAAAAAAAACCCCAAAAACCCCACCTCAGCTCCCCCACAACCCCACACATGGACTCCCCTCCCAGAACCCTTATAATTAAGGCTGTAGAATGGTCAAAGATTCACATCAGTGGTAGGTAGATTAAAGATTATACTCATCTATTCTAGCACAAACTGGGATGTTGCCAATTCAAAATATGTTATTTTTTTAATAAAAACACCCTAATCTTTAGGAGAGGAGGATTTTGGAAATTAGGATAGGGGCAGAGAAAGGAAATCAAATAGGAAAAAATCTTAAAATTATCTTTATTAGATTGGTCTTTTAAAAGAACATCAAATCTAAAGCAGTATCAAAATACTGTTGAGGATACCAGCAATGTTAGCTTAACTGCTCAACTGTTCTTTTCACAGCGTTAACAGTGCAAGTACAAGAAAATAAAACTGTGGATAAAACTAGTTAAAAGTGTTTTTCAAGTTGCCAAAGTATTTCTCATATTAAAATACAATGTGAAATCACAGTTTTCCAATACATATCCTTTTAAAATTTTCCATTAAGTCTTTAACACTTCTTTACATGAATACTATATTAAACTTGTAACACAAAGGACAATTATTTTGAGTTTTAAATAAAGCCTTTACGTAAAAGTCTATGAGAGAAACAATGAATGTTACCCAGGAGAAAAATCAGACTTCCCATATAGGATTTTTCATATTAACAATATATGTTAAAAATGAAGTAAATGCATGTTATTTTAAGATTCTGAGCTGCACTTAAGTTAATCCCCTCATGACAAAATAATTTTCAATACTAACAATCATAACATCTGGACATAAAAATGGAGGAAATATACAATAACTATTTTGAGGCAAATTTGAGGCTTAATCTTATTTAGGCAGAAGTGGGACTATTCAGCAATAAAAAGGAACAAAATACTACTGAAACATCCTACAACGTGGATGAACCTTGAAAACATGCTAAGTGAAAGAAGCCAGACACAAAAGGACAGTTGTGCAATTCTATTTATATCAAATCTACAGCTAAAAGGTAAATCTATAGACAGAAAGAAAGTAGTTGTTGCCTGGGGGTATGTAACTGCTAAAACTCATTACACTGTACATTTAAATGAGGGAACTTTATGGTATGTAATTAAACAATGAAGAATTTTTAAAAAATGAACTGGGTGAAAAATAGTCCACTCTTTTGGACTGCAGTCAACAGTAACATAAGTAACTTAAGAATTTTAACAGTAAGATCATCCAAAGTATTCAAAATGATTCTCAAGTCCAAAGGAAAAAGTCACCCATTTGATGTTAAAATGCTCTCAGTTGCAAGAGGGTAACAAAATCACTGGGAAACAGAGATTCAATTGCTTTTTTGCTAGAACAGGAGATCTCAAAATTACAAGCAGCTCAAACAGCTGTTAACATGTTATTACTGAAAAAATCTAATAGTTTTTCCCCTAGATATTGTCTTTAACAAAGTCAGGAAACCAGTTCCAAAATCACTGTAATCACTTTAAGAGACTCAAAATAAAAAGCAAAATTCAGCAAAATGCATTGTCTAGATTCAAATTTATATTTCTATCCAAACAAAATGATGGGGAAACACTTTATCCTTTCAGTGCAAAAGCTGTTAGATTTGTCAAATAATTTTATAATTTGGATCCATGGTTTGATACTTGTTCAAAGTACCTAATGACAATCAACAGGTAAGACAAGGAAGGTTAATTGCCACAATAACAATGTACAAATCTGCCAGCCCAGCAAAGAAATTTTCAGTTATGTAATAAATTCAGTTAACATCAGCAGAGTAAATTCAGAAATTCTGCAAATGTTCTGAATGTTCCCTTAAACATTCATTAATTTCAAAACACCCCTGTATAGTTGCTATGTAATGTACATTTAAGATTAGAGAACACTAGGTAAGAGTTCAACACAAAGCAGACTGGTAATTATATAACCATATTGGACATTCACAGATTTAAAATCTAATAACTATTAAGATGATCTGAAATAAGACTAGAATTTTGGGGAGAGCAGCAGATAGGACTAGCCCTGTCTTGTCAACAAATAAAATGCAAGAAGCTTAGATATAAGATTACTAAGAGCAACTTGAACATATGCAGCAGGAAAAACAGAGAATGGTGAAAGTAATGCACAAAAAGCAGTTCTTCCCAAAATAGCCAATGACTGACTATCTGTAACCATGGAGTTAGTGGGATTACCTAGATACACACCAAAGCACTAACACAAGCTATACTATCAAGAATAAACCAGACTGAAAAAAAAATGTTACCTAATTACTCCTAGAAGAGAAAGCAACACCTTCAATTTTGGGTAAAAGTAAATAATGTGACAAGTGTCCTTTTAGCAACAGAATTTTTAGCAGGTAGGAAGGTAGTTTGTTTAAGAAGCCAGAAAATGAAAGAGTTGCATCTCCTTAAAACATCTCCCACAAATAAATCTATTCACTGGCAGTGCTGAGTGTCACCGTAAGCGCTATTTAGGAACATAGGTCAAGTCACCATCTCATCTCCTTGGTCTGGTGTCTATCCTACATCCTTACCTTTCACTTTTCCTCCATGAATAAAACAAAGTTTGCAATAGGAAGCCATGATATCAAAACAGTTTAGGATATGGTCTTTATTCTTTTATGGGTAGTGAGGGAATGAGTTGAACATACACTTGCCAAATATTTAGTTCACTATTGAAGTGAGTTTAATTCTATCAACTAGTTTTGTGTATAATTAGTTCACTGTACAATAGAAAAACAATGGCCAAAGGAAAAAATACATGACTAAAGATAGACCTGGATTTGATTTCATATTTCCTTACTTGGTTTTGTCTAATCAAATTTAAACATTGTTCTACAATTCCCTTGCTTTCTTACATCACCACACGGCACAGCACCTTACTAGAATGATTTTTAAACAGCATTCCCAACTGGGTCTTAAATAAAAAGGAAAAAAAAAAGGTTGATGAGGTAGAATTGAAAGTAACATAGTACATCAAATACAGTAGGGTATATATTATCTAATGGAATGTGTATTTGGATAATAGGTGTATACTGTGTCCTGGATTTCAATATAAAATATTTCTTATTGTGGTCACAGTAAAAAATGAAAGCCATTGGCTGACAGTTGACTCATTTTTCCTTTTTGTCTAAACATCTGTCTCAAAATTTCCCAAAACAACAGGACATGCTATACATCTTTAACACAGTAAGGGTAACCAAAGGTGTTCAAAGACATGGCACATGTGTTACATTCAACCTTCAGCATCTTACTGTAAGGAATTATATGTAAAATACATTTTTAATTTGGGCATATGTAAACCCATGTAAGCATGATTACATAACAGAAATACACTAGAGAATATCAGTAGTAAAATTCCAGGGGAATTCTCAATTTCATTTACTGTACATATAATTTATACAGTTTTAGGATTTGATTTAAAAAAAAAAAGAAATTTTCATATTGCCTACTCCAAGAAAACAACTCTGGAATATAAGGCAGCATATTAATTTAATTCTTACTTTACATTTCTGGTTTCAGTCTTTTCCCCACCATTCTAGAATACTACTCCTTGATTAATTTTTTAAACATTCTTTTTAATCACAATGTCTGTCTTCTTAAACATTCTTAATTTTTAAGAATTTTCTTTATTTAAAAAAGTTTCTTTTGCCTTCAGAATAATCTATATTCTTAGGCCTGGCATTCATTAATTCATTCAACAAATATTTGAACAGCTGGTGCAAGCAAAACAGAGTGGACCATATAAAGATGAGCAACATAAACCCTGCCCTTGAGAAGCTTACAGTCTAAAAAGGGAGACAAAGATACACAAATCCAAATATAAGGATAAAGCCAAGGGTTGGCAGGCATGGAAATGAGGTGAGGTGTATAATAAAGGAACCCTTACGCATTGCTGGTAGGAGGGTAAACTGCTACAGACATTCTAGAGAGTGGAGTTTGTCAGATAAACATTATGCATTCCTTTGACAGGCAATTCTACTCCTGAGTTTATCCCCAAGAAATTCTCATGCAGATCTATAAGGGGACTGACTATACAAGGATTTTCATCACAGCATTGTCTGTGGTGGGAGGAATGAGAGGCAACCTAAGAGGTACCCATCACTGAGAGAAATGATAAGTAAAATTGGAGGATACACAGGGTGAAGCACTGCGCTGCAGGTAGAAAACAACCTAGAGGTGGATACATGGATAGATCTTAAAGACAGTGTTGAATGAAAAAAGTAAAAAGCAAAAAAAAGATCTACAGCACAGTACTATTTATGTGAATTAAAAATACAAAGTGTTAACATTTAATAAGAACTTGCAAGAACAGAAGAATATGCACATTAGCATTAGAATGGTTGCGTACAGGGGAAGTAGTGGAATGGGAAGAGGGACAAACAGGGAATAAATAAAAGTGAGGAGCTATGATGACAAGGCACCAGGGATTGACTGATTTACTCAGCCTTCTACTCTTAAAGTCCAACGGGAAGAGGAAGGGGCAGAAGTGACCAGAGCCAGAAGATCCAATAAAGTGACGTAGGAGTTCAAAGAGAGGAAATTATTCCTCAAAATGGCTTGAGGTGCACACAAAAGATGTGTTTGTTTAATCTGACATCATTTTAGTGCTTTGCAATGGATGAGTTCTAAGTTGTACAACCTGCAAAGGATGATCATGGAGTCTTCTCTTTTAGAATCTCTAAAGAACCAGTTACAACAAATATGTTAGATGCAACAAGTGACTTTAATCAACAAATTTATTCACAAAATTGATTTGGAAAGGCAAAGGGTTGATACTACTTATGCATCCTTTCCATCTGAATGTTCATAACTATAGTTAATAAAGCTAAATAATGCTGGAAAACAGCAAATCACTCTCACCTAGTTTCACATTTTGTTTATAGAACTGATTCTGAGGCCTCTGTTGGATGTCTCCTAGAACCTCAAATCCTTGAAAACCAACAATAGATAAGTGAGACTAGTTACCTAAGTCAGGAGAATATGGGTCAAAATGGATGGAGCCTGGACAAATGGTGCACATGGCTCATGAAAGAACAGAGTATCTGAGTAAGATATATATAAAAACCTGGGTAAGATGTAAGGGTGTGAATATATATTTTAAGAGGGTGCAGATATGATAATAAAAAAACAATAGAGGAATAAAATCTTGTAAGAACTTGAAAGATGACTGCTAGAAGACAGAGTCCTAGAGAATACCTTCCCCCACCCCTAATCACATATGCAACACAGAAATAATCTAAGGTCTTAGAAGAAACAACAAAAAAAGGGTCAAACAGCAATTTCATCACCCAAAGGAACTTTTCCAGAGATATAAATGACAAGATTTGAGAAAAAGCCAATTTGAAGGAGAAAAAAGTAGTAATATATCTAATATAATTTAAGAGATGCTTTTCTGTCCGGTGTGTACTTTTACATCAACAGATTTTTCCTAATTCATAGTGACATAATATTCTATAATGCATATGATTTATACTACTAACATGACATCTTAACACAATGCATTATCATAGTTTGATCCTATATAAATAAATATGAGCTTGGCAATGCCATTTGGCTACAAAAACAGGCATTTATGTTTAAGCATTTTACTAAAGGCTGTCAGTTGGTTGGGATGCTCAGATTCCTTAAGTGTATGTTTAACTGGCTTTTTATTTAAGATTAAAAATAGCAGTCTTGATTTTCTAAAAAGTTTGAATGGCTAGGTGTCCAAAAGGAAACTGCTAGAATTAGCTTAAGATAGAGTACAGATATTTTATTCCTGAAATTAAGATTAGAAATGAATTCATTCTTGGAGAACATGCTCAATATTCTAAATTACTAAAATGGACATAGTTTGAAAGAAGCTTCTGTTTGCTGCTATAACAGTCACCCCTAACCAACTTTTCCTCTTCATAGTATTAAAGATACTAATATTTACTTACACACCTCATTGTGATTTCCAAAATTAAGGACGTGATTATCATAAATGGAATGAAATATACTCAGATTTGTTTTTAAATAGTTTTGATACCTTACATATTATCTATTTTCTTTATTTCACAGAACTCAGATATGACAACTATACATGATTATCAAGTGAAGGCACTTTATAGAAGAAAAATATCAGAACTCACAAACGTGAGTCCTTTATAATAGAGTATGCTACCTCTTCATATTCACTTGGATATTGTTTATATACTTTTTGTTGGTATTTGTCCAGGTTCACATATTGACAGGTGTTAATCCACTACATTCCACATTACATGAAACAAACTAAATGTAATTATTAGCTTCTTACCCACTGAACTGAACAATGCTAAGACTTATTTAACTAGATAGCAAACACATTTTCACTCCTCATTTTATACTATTATTTAGCTAAATAATTGTCAAATGGAAAATGAAAGTCCAATATATTTTTGCTACTTTAATATAACCAAGGATTTGGTATGTTTCCTAAGTATTTTCAACTGTGTCAGATGAAAGCTACACCTCTCAATATGTTAACAGGACAATAAGGAGGACGTTTTCCCTGTACTTATGTCATTTCTATTTTAAATACTCTGTAAAATTATTGGTATTTGTCAGAACTACCTACGTCAATTAATTCTGGGTACACACTAACTGTGTACCATTAAATTTAAAGTATACTTTATGAATTCATTAATGAGGTAACAGCATACTCAGTTTAACAAAAATAATTCAATAACTAACCTTTTTGTACTCCTAAAAGGGCGGCAGAATTCTCCTGTGAAGTTCTGTCAGGTTCCTGGGGAGGTACAACCATGGCAAGTGTATGCATTGGTACACGTGGAACCTAAAAAGTTAACTCAGAAAAAAATAATCTCAGACCAAAGAATAAAACAAAGCCACGTAAATGAAACAGAGATCCTGTTTTAGACTTCCTCATATATTACCAAATTCATTTTCTTTTTTCTTAAACAAAAACCTTCACCAAGGAATAGTATCTGAGAATATTTAAAAATTGGTTTTTAAAGAATTCTCAACCTGATCTCTATTCTGAACAATGAGTATGTATCAACAAGATCTAATGTAAGTTCTGACTCCTATTCAGGGCAATCTACAAGTAGACAATGATTTAAGCTAAATGAAATTAATATTGCTTTCTTGTTAAGAACGACTTTGCTGGTTCCAATTACAGGTAGGAGTACAAGTCACATAATCACTGGCCAATCTACCCTGGTTTAAAATTCTGTATGAGTCAAAAGAAAAAAAAAGTCCAACACATTTCCTGAATTGGGGTATTTTAGCAGTTCTCAGGACAACTTTATAGAAAAGAACTTCAGATTTTGCTGACCTTCTATACTTAGTATGCTTTCTATATTCTCTCCGTATTTTTAGGTAGGTTTAAAAATTACTTTCACAAATTTTTGCTGCATGTATTCTAGTTAACCAAACCTTCCTGGTGACAAAAGTAGGTATCTCTAGAATTAATACTGTCTTGGAAGGTTTTAAGGGAAACCTTTTCTCCTGGTTCTAGATCATGCTTAATGTGTTCTTTAAAAAGCAAACAACCCTAAAGACCTCATTACAGTAAGATGACAACATGGAATATTTATACTTGTATCTGGTATTAAGTGGTTTTTTAAAAACATGATTTTTCTGTAAATAAGACAATAAAAAAATTTCCTTGTACTTTTGAAGAAAATAAACCTTAAAGAATTTAGGATCATGTTTATCTCAATAAGTAATAAAAAGAGGAACCAACCCACTTTGCTTAGAACTAATTTTAAACAAAAACCAACCAACCTGAAGAATACTTATATTTATAAGTCAGCTCTGTTTTACTTTACCTGAGATTGATCTTGAGAGGGTGGGGTGAGCTGAGACACATCTGTAGTAGGAACTGACAGAACGTTGTTTGGATAATCCAATAGATAAGAAACAACATTGGTATGGCCACCTTTTGCAGCTTCAATGAGCATTGTTGAGCCATCCTGGGAAAAATTGACACCATAATTAATTATTTGTAAGTTTCTTCTTATAATATGATAGCTATATACATTCAGTTTCTTAGCAGGTTGTATAAAAACAAAACTCGTTTTAACAGTAATAAACATTAAGCACTAAGAGATCAGATAAGTTTTTAGTATATCTTAATATATATGTATTATTTATTTACTTATTTTTAAGTAGAATACCTTGAGTCGGTGAGTAGGGTCAGCCCCATGAGCCAGGAGGAGTTCAACAACTGCCAAGTGACCTCCTGCACATGCCAGTGACACTACTGTATGATCATTATTGGCGGTAGCCCTATTCACATTGGCACCTTCAAAGAAAAATAAACAGCAATCTTAGCAACAGTTAGAATCAAGCCAGTTCACAGATAGTATTAAAGATTTTTTTTTGAAGTACAACACAGATACAAAAAAAGTGCGCAAATCAGAAGTGTATAGTTGAAAATTTTTCATGAAGTGAACACACCTGTGTAACCAGCACCCAGATCAAGAAACAGAATATTATCCACATACCAGAAGTCCCACCTTGTGCCCCCTTTCAGTCACTACCCACCCCTCCAGTAGTAACTACTATCCTGACTTCCAAACTGTTTTTCGTTTTTGGAACTTTATATGAATGAAATCATACAGTGTACTCTTTTGTGTCTGGCTTCTTTGGCTCAATATAATATTTGTGAGATTCATCCACACTGTTGCGCGTAGTTGTAGTTCGTTCATTCAATATCACTTTTAAAATGGAAAATCTAGAAGACTAAGATTAATAAATATATACAGGTTAATATAAGCATCAAATAATACCATTGTATGTAAGTCAAAATGTTTCAAAGACATTTTTGATGTACTTCCAGAGTCTGGCAATATAGCCAGGTTTCAAAGTAGAGAAACAGGTATTTTTCTAAACAGTAATCAGGAGAAATGTAATTCTTTATATTGTATATTTTAAGAGTCAGAGGGACCTGGGTATGGAAAGAAGACATAAGAATATCCAACTGTGTTATATGAAAGGCTACTTAATAAGTTTTTCAAAAGCTTTGTTTACCATGACCTAAAAAAAAAACCTAGATGCAAAATCTTTTCTTAGCCTCTTTTTTGGTAAATTATTTTTGACCCCTGGAAAAACAGTTAATTTCTACTTTTAGTTTTAAAGTTTTAGGAAAAAGTTTTTAGTTCAACTACCTTTGTAACTCCAATAAATCTCAAGTAGTAGTTAAGATGATAGCAATATTCATTCTTCCTTAATTCCAGACTATTTTATGAAGAGAAAAATCAACTACAGGTGAAACTACTATTATTATTTAATTTTCAGAAATAATCGAGCTGAACCCAATCCTAATTTGCAGAGAAATAACCTTTTAGAAAGGGCAAGGCACACTAATAAAGATCCTTAACAGTAGCAACATGAAATTATTTTTAAAGTTGTTAATAATACATTTAGATGGCGGGGTTGTTTAGCAGTTACTACAGCCTAGAAAGGCTGAAATCAATGTGTTCCTACTCCTGACAAGCCTGACTATATGCTTAGCAGAGTCATTGCTGGGTATGATTAGGTAACCTCTTACCAAAGGAACATGAAAGAATTCTAAAGGTTACCCATCCATTTATGACTTTTGTGTGCTTGAGATAAGTAGCTTTTACAGACTATGTTAAAACATCATGTAAACACATGCCTTACTCAGTAGCAAATATGTGCTATGAATCCAATTTAAGTTTTATCCAATTAAAGAAGAAAACAAGTGTATTTAAAATGATAAAATTTTACACTGTATTCTTAATGGCAAAAAATGTCAGAATTCTATTGGAATACAGATAACCTTTCTTCAGATACCAGAGTACCTCTAACACTATATACACTGTTAGGCTGAAACAAATGAAATTGCTGATAATACCATTTTTTATGTGTAAAATGACAATTTCATATAGCTTAACCTAATATGGCTTCAGCGTTTTACTTTTCTATAGTAATTAGCCTCGAACTACCTCTTTGTCTATCATTTGAACTTCTTTGCCTGAATATATTCTAATATTAGAATCTCTACAGGATTATAAAAATAATAAATAACCTCCCTGTATACTCACTTCATTCAACTGTGCAACAAACAATTGTAGCAGACTTGCTCTCTTACACCCTCCTTTCCAGCAGACCTGCCAGAACATTGAACAATACTCTATCTACTAAATATAGCTGGACAGTTTACATTTGGGTTTTCAACTTTTGGGAGCAACCACATGCTGTTTGGTTGATGAAAACTTCAAACTCAAAACTAATAAAGAAAAATCCCAGAAGTACTTCATGAACTCTATGCTATAAATAAAATACCGTAACAAAAGACTAGAATACAGTACTTGTAACTTCAACATAAATTCCAACAGTTTAGAATTTTTTTCCCAGAAATTAAAGCTTCTTGGAAATGATCACTTGTACTTTCTTTACCTTTGCTAATAAGGAACTGCACAGTGCACAAATGACCAGCTCTTGCAGCTTTCATCAGAGGTGTTCTTCCACCTTCAGATTCATGTTCCTATTAAAGAACAAAATATAATCCGTCAGTACCAATTCATTAACTATGTATTTTAAACACTTAACTACAAATGACATGAGAAACAATGAAGACTTAATACTTAAAGTAGTTACTTATACTACCTACCTCAATTCCTCCAAAATGCAAGTGATTTCAGTCCACACTAGATGGTATAACTTTTTGAAGGCAAGTTCAGTTTTGCATACCAAATGATAACCATTAAAGATAATACTATGAACAGTTTGATCCTCAAAGAGAAATAGCTACATTTTTCTTATGTGAAGGTTAGAAAAAGATGCTTTCCTAAGTATTCATCTGAACCGTGAAAAAGGAACCTTAGTCTTGTGAGGTGATTAGGAGGATCTTCATTATATCAGAAGCCAGTCAGAACTCCATCACAGGCTAGAAACCAATCCCTGAAGAAAAACACTACGGTATTTCAGCAGTATAAATGAAAAAGGAAAGAATATACAAATGAGCAGACATTTTTTAGAGTAGAAATTAAATACATGAAGAGTCAAATGCAAAAGATGCAGTTTTATATTAGCTGGAAGATTGTTATTCTTTCTAGGAAGCTGCCAGCAAGAATGAATGAATGATAAAATGGCTTCCAACCATCCTAGTAACAAATGCCACTAAAATGAGCTTGCTTGTATGGTAGGTAGCTCTGTCTGTTGGGAGAACTGTGAACTCTTACTACATTCACCCAAGTATTAAAATGTAACCAATTTATCACTTCTATGAAGAGTTCTCTCACCTATCCCCTCTTTCATTATGTATGCAAAGATTGACTTCTGTGGTTCTGGTTCTCCTGTTACTAAGAAAAATCTGATAAGGAATAGTGATTAAATCAGGCTTTAGTTCAGCTCTACTCTTCTAACTCAGAGTCCTTTAGCTACCATACAGTCAATTGAGTAATAGTGTGCTCTGTTAACAGGATAGTTTTAGTCTATTTACATGACTATATCTGATCAACAACTCAGGCAAACTACCAATAAGAAATAAGAATGTCAATCTAATAGAAACTTTCAACTGGACTGCACTGACAGGAATTTCTCACAGAAATACTGCAGAATTCCTCAACCTCCTATAAAAAGTAGTTTATACTTTGACTTTTTAATTGTTATACATATTGATCAAATAATAATCTTTATTAGCTCTTAAGGTGTGGAAGGATGAGTAAGTATAGACAATGCCAAAATAGTTTGGCTTTAGAATGGAATTTGAACTTACACTCAAATGTAGATAAATCTAACATTCCACCAATTTACTCCACACAATCAGAATATACACCAAGAATATATTACTCAAAAGATCTAGAAAGTTGTTTGTCCAGTTTTTCCATCTGACTTATTTCTGAATTATCATTATAATCAACTACACACCAGAAATAAATTGCTCCTTTGGCAACTTACTATTTCCCTTCCTGTCTCAGGGCTTTTTTGGTCAAGCTGTTTTCTCTTCTCTGTAACGCTTCTATTAACTCTTCTCACTCCTCACATCCCAAGTCAAGTGTTATTTCCTCAAGGAAGATCTCCCTGAGGTTCCTGACCAATCACACTTCTTATAACACATCTTCCTTGACTTAACGGTGAGGTTACGTCCTGATAAACCCACAGTAAGATTAAAATACATAAAGTGAAAAACAATTCATTTAATATGCCTAACCTACTGAACATCATAGCTTAGCCCAACCTACTTTAAACGTGCTCAGAACACTTATATGAGCGTACACTTGGGCAAAATCATCTAACACAAAGCCTATTTTATAATACAGTGTTGACTATCTCATGTAATTTACTGAATACTGTACTGAAAGTGAAAAACAGAATGGTTGCATGGGAACAGAATGATTGTAAGTGTACTGGCTGTTTAATTGCATGGCTGGCTGGGAGCTGCCCAGCATCCTGAGAGTATCTTACTGTGTATCACTAGCCTCAGAAAAGATCAAAATTCAAAATCTGAAGTACAGTTTCTGCTGAATGCATATTGCTTTCGTGCCCATCATAATGTCAAAAAATTTAACTCAAGCCATTGTAAGTCAAGGTCCATCTATATGACACAGTATATGAACTGCTCTGTTATAAGTTTCAATCATGTATTGGTTTGTGCAGCTATTTGGCTAACATGACTCTGACATTAAACTGTGAACTCCATAAGAACAGCTGTCGTCTCTATTTTTGCTTACCATTATAAACTTAATGTCTCAAACAATGAAGTGCTGGAATACTGTATACCAAGAAGGAACCTAAGCATAACTGACCTCTCAAATCTTCCCTCTCATAGTACTGAGGTTTCAATTTCAATTTTCTACTAGGTAAATAAGATAAAGAAAAGTTAATTTAACAAGAAATTAAGAGTAGTAGCTAAACTTAAGAGTTAAGACATTCATTATCTACATTTGATAATACAAGTTGACCCTTGAACAACATGGATTTGAACTGCATAGGTCCACGTACACATTTCTTTCAATAAATATATTGGGTAATTTTTTTGAGATATGTGACAATTTGAAAAAAACATTTTCTTTTCTCTAGCTTACTTTATTGCCAGGTTACAGTATATAATGCATGTAACATACAAAATATGTGTTAACTATTTATGTTATGGTAAGGCTTCCAGTTGACATAGGCTATTAGTAGTGAAGTTTTTGGGGAGTCAAAGGTTACACGTGGATTTTCAATTGTGTAGGGGTTGGCACCCTTAACCCCCACATTGTTCAAGGGTCAACTGTACATTATTACTGGAACATGGATAGGCAATACTAATGTCACTTGTCCTTTCTTTCCTTTTTCTTTCTTATTTTCATTTTAATTTTTTATTGAAATATCATTATTATACAGTCTTATATTGGTTTCAAACATACAACACACTGGTTCAACAGTTAGATATTATTAAATCCTCACCTCCACTCTCTTTATTTCTTAAGCATGGCAGTGATACCCATCGGTCCCATGAGTAATGGCAAAGACCAAAGATTTTGAAAGCCCTGCTTTACACAACAAACCTTTAAAGTTCAGTAACTGTTAGTTCTCTATATTTAAAAATAATAATACAATAGTTCTTAAAAGGTAAGAAATCATAAAGTACAGTCCCATGATCCTCACTCCATGTCAGATTTCAAAATTCAACATACTAATAAAATTTCTGAAACAAAAAGTGTGAAAAGCTTTATTTTCCTCCCTGTTAGTAAACACACATTCCTTTGGTTTTGAACAATATAATTCTGAGAATATGGTTTGTAAAACAACTTTATAACATATTTATAATATTTCATATCCTAAGATCAATAATGTATATCCCACAACATATATTACTGTTGTTATAATATCTAGTAAATCCTTCTCTTGAAACAAGAATCAAATTTGTGCATACTACTTATGAATTTGGGTTTATCAGTAGGGTCAATGTTTGTTCAAGATCAATAAAATTTTAGGATATAACCATTTTTTTCCTTCATAAACACAGAGTATTATTTTCTATGGATACAAATTTAGGTATTATATAGTCTAACATTTTTTTCTTTCTCGTCTCCTTGCAAACAGCTAGGATAATATAGGGATTATTTATTCCTTGAACATTTGATAAAACTCACCTATAAATCCACCTTGTCCTTTTACCATCATTGGATGGATGACTTTAAACTACTGATTCAACTTGTAATACAGTTATTGTTCTACTGAGGTTTCTTGAGTCAATTTAATAATTTGTATATAGAAAAATCAGTACTTATTTCATCTAAGTATTCACATTTAGTGACTGTTCATATAATTGCCTTACACATTTTAATGATCTCTACTGCATCAAATAGTTTTAATTCCCCTTGTTTCTATCATTTACCTGTTTGTTTCCCCTTTTTGAAAGTCTGACTTTCCTATTTCAGTAGTTTTTCTTTTTAGTCACCTCTTAATTTTGCTTTTCATCCCTATTTTATCTTTTTGAAATTTTCTATTAACTTTTGCTTTTATCTTTACCATTTCCTTCCTTCTTTGTGCTGTTATTCTTTTATTAGCTTCATTTACTTTCATTTTACATATATATATAAAATTTTCTGTGTAAGGAAATAAAGATACCACTTTAACTGTAACCTGTTTTAATGTGTAGTTTTTTGTGATAATTTCTACTTCGTAATTTTTACAATGATTGTCTCTTGAACCCATGAATTACGTAAAAGTATTCTTCATTTTCTAGATGGATGGGATTAAAAAAATTTTTTTTGTTGATTTGTAATTTTAAAGCAATAGAGATAAAAGAATGTACTCCATATGATTAAGTTTTAAAGACTTTTTTGTGGCCTAAAACATGGACAATTTTTATACATGTTCCATGTATTGGCATATTTACTGGAAACAGAATGTTAGCTCTCTAAGAGTAAACCTGATTTTTCAAATTCTTTTATTTGTTTGAGTTATCAGTTTCATAGTGAAGTATATGGAAAAAATCTCATCACTACAAATATATACATGATTACTTTTTTTGTAATTTTCTATTTTATTTGGAGAGTAGATTGTTAGTTACTGATTAGCAACTGTTGTATCATTTGAAAGAGCATTCAATCATCTCTAAAAATGCTTTTGGCTTAAAATCTCATTTTATCTTATATTAATATTGGCTTACATTAACTTTTTCCATCACTTTGTCAACCCCTTCGTCATTTTGCTTTATCTCCTAAAACCAAAATCTGCTAGATTTTGACTTTTAACCTAATTCAAGTCTTTGCCTTTTAACAACTGAATTCAATAGGTTTATATTTGTCCTGATTACTGATACATTTTTCTAAAAAACTTTAAAGTTATTCAGTACTTGGTCTTCCTTTCCTGAACAACACAGGGACTCTAAGCATGGTTTTTAAACCTTCTAACCCATCCTTCTGAATTTCATATGCTATTGCTGTCTACAAAGTTTTAGTATTGCTTTGGCTGTAAGCATAAAAATTTAGGTTTTATATTAAAAAATTTATATATATAGTATGTTTCACTAATTTCTTTGCTTACCGTAGCTTCTTGCATCCCACGCCTTCCTCCAGGGTATATTTCTCTCCTTATTGATGTACGTATCTTTTGGTAGTTCTTTTGGCAAGGGTCTGAGGTGGTAAACTCTTTTATTCTTTGTAGATCTGAATATATGCTTATTTTGCTTTCTCTGGAATGGTAGTTCAGTACAGAGTTCTATATTGTATTATTTTCTCTTGGTATTTTGAGGATATTATTCCCTATTGTCTAATGTGATTAGTATTATTGATGAGAGAGAATCTGCCGTCAAAAATTTGTTGTTCATTTGCAAGTAATGCATTTTTTTCCTCCAGTAGCCTTTAAGATAATTTTCTTTATCCTTACAATTCTGCAGTTTCATTTGTTCTGCTTAGTGATTAATTTTTCCACTCGGATCGTGTCTTGCTTCAATTCTAGAAAATTCTCCATCATTATTTCTTCAAACATTGCTTTTGTCTTCTATTTCTGTGCTTTCAGTAACTTCAAATAGATGTGTGGAAGTTCTCAATCTATCTTCTTTCTCTCAATGTCTCTTTCATATTTTCCATCTCTATGTTTGTGCTGTATTGCTTTTTCTTATTTTGTCATTTCAATCACTAATTGTGTCCAATACACTATTTATCCTACATTATACTGTTTTTATTTCCACCTTTTTCCCCCTAAGTTTAAATATTTTGTTTCATATCCATCTATTCTTAACTCATATAATTATCAGTTTTTGCTTCATTGTCTCACATTGTTTTATGGCTTTTGGTCATAATTTAAAATAAGCATTTAAAACTTTCAAGATTAAAATCTTTTATTTCAATTTCATTGGACCTGTATTCTCCTGTTTTGCTTTTTGTTTGTATTTTGACTATCTCTGGATGTAGATCTGCTCCTCAATTTTGTAATTTTTTTATTTGAAAAAGCTCATTCTGCATGGGAGTTGTTTGCTCTTTTCATTTCCATCCACAAACTTATCCCTTTTCATCAGATGATTTGAAAGTTGCCTCAGTCTGGCCCCTTAAAGTCCATTTCAGATCTTTCACTGGCACCTTAAGCTTCTGGTCCTGTGGAGTTTGGCGTCCTCCCAGTTGTTAGTTTGCACTGTTGTCTTTGCAACTTCCCTCTACCAGGAACAATTTGCTAATTCCTAACTGCAACCCTGGGCAGTTTCTTGGAGCTTTTTTTTTTTCAGCTTGGTTCACAAGTAGGGCAATAAGGTCCCAAGTTCCTTGCTTCAATTAAGTAGACTACATCTACTGGTCTGCTCTATTTGAGATACATTCAGTCCCTATTTCCCTATTGATGTTGAAATCCCAGCCACCACAGCCCATTGTTTTCTAGTCTTAATTCTCCTTGGGCCTATAGTTTCAGCTGTAGATCTGTCCCATTTCTAGTCCACAGAGTTCTTTAATCTTGTTTCTGAATATAGCTACATATTTTTAGTTTCCTTTTTTATTTCTCCCTTTTTTATTATATCTATGTACTTGAAATGATATAGATGAGAGGTTTCATACTAACACTGACTTTATCTTCTTGACTGGGAGTCATTTTGTACTTATATTTAAACAACCTTGAGATAGCTGAAAAGGACTCATTTAACATATTTTAACCTAGAAAGAGAGAAGCTGGCCTTTAAAAAAAATGTATTAAGTTTTCCAGCTTTGAGTAGTAAAATTTTAAACTATGCATATATATGTTATTCCTTAATAAAAAGTTAACATTTAAAAAGTGGGAGGTCATGTTTAAAGTTTATTAATGTAAGCTAATCACTAATGTTTGAAATATATTGATAAATGGGTACTCAGAGCTTTTAAGTCCCCTAAAATCCTATCCATGACCAAAAAGTTCTAATTCTGATGAATAAGCACTATGAGGAAAAAGATATAGTTTCTTTCTACTTGACTTAGGTAACAAAATTTAATTTTAAGTTAAGTTGATTTTTAAAAAAATAAGTTGATTTCCTTTAAAATTGTAGTCATGGGCACCCAAGATATGTATCTAAGGACTGTAACTGTCTCACAGAGGCAGTGTTTCTTGGAATCTGAGAAGGACATTGTCTAGGAAGAAGGATCAGCACCACCGGAGAAGGGAGGGAGACATTTTTATATTATATGTGTACTGGAGGATTCTGATACTCTTCCCTAGGGATATGTTCTTCAAACCTACCACTGTATATTAATCATTGCCTTAGTGATCTACTGTTTCTGATCAGATTCATATCCCTCAGGAGAAGTGAGATGGATAAAAGATTGAGGTACTGTTACAGGGCTTGTGTTTAGCTTAGTTTCTAAAAATCATAAGTAACAAAGAGAAAAAAACAAGCTTATTCGGTTTGGATAGAGGAAGAATGATCAATTTTAAAGCAAAGATGGAAAAAGAAAAGAACTCAACAATGATGCATCTACAGACTCTAGCGATGACTAAAGTGTAGAACATGGAGGATTTGTCATCAGAACCTCCTGGGATACTGTTTAAAATGTAGACTGCCTGCTTCAGATCTGCAGAATGTGAACTCCAAAAATGGGCTGCAAACCCCATTTTTAAAGTGTCCCAATATTTGAGATTTATTCGTAGGAGATTTATAATCACATTTCCTTTAAAAAACCTGAGAAAGAATATTATATCTGAGATAACACTCAGCTTTACATTCTTGATGAGAGCTTGAGATATTATGCAAACTGAGTAAAAGTTCATATTTCCACACAATATTTTGTAAAATAAACTTATTTACTTTGTTCAAAATAGAATGAATGTAGTAAGTTCTCATTCAACAAGCCAATAATGAGGATACTTAATAAGCATAATGATTAAGAGAGGCTTGATTCTGAAAATTTTAGATGCCCTATGTTAATTGTGCTACAATCACAATTTATTCCTAATTTAAAAATTAAGCACTATGCCTGAGTTTAAACAAATCTCTCTGGATTACAATAGATATTAAATTTGCTTGACTTTTAAAACCATCAGGAACAAATTCCACGGTTTTTTTTCAAAAGTAATCTTTGCTTATAAACAGGTATTCAGCTTCTTAAAAAGCAATTTCAGAATGAGACTACAGGGGACAATTTTAAGAAGAAAATTTTAACTTTATAGAAATTAGGGCATGAATATAATAAATATTTCACTAAACTTTTCTTTTGGTTAATTTGAGGATTATATAAAAATAGTCCAAAGTATTACCCCAAATCTGACTTTCAGATCTTTGATGAACAAAGTTGAATGCAAAGGACTTTATAATTCAGACTTTCTCTCTGGGGTATCTCAACTCTCCTGATAAGGGGAATGCAAAAGAACTATTTGAGTAAGAAAATCTATTTTTCACCTAAGAGGTTTTTTAGGAATACCACATAAAAAGAATACTAAGGAAGCAAACTACTAGTAATGTAAATCTCTTTTTATTGGAACTTCTTTTTCAATGAAGAGGATTTCCTTTGTCACCCAGCAGGGTCCTGGAACTTCTTGGCTGCAATTCAGATATCCAGAGTTCTCGTTACCTATAGCATCTATTCTTTAGTAGTAGCTTACAAGCATCAAAGGCCACCCTCACCTGATGCTTGGCCGGATCTATGCCCTCCAAAATAGTCTTCATGTCCTCCTGCTTGTCCTGTGAAAGGAAAAAGAAGAACTCACGGATCTTATTCCAAAAATTAAAGTCACATTTGGCCATGAAGACCTTGTGACTGGTACTTCAGGTACTGGGTTTTTTAAACTCAGGATCTTCAACTAAAAAGATTCTCATCTGTAGAGATCATGATCTCATGAGCAAACTATGATTTTTTTTAAGTATATGATAATGTGGCACTCTATCAATATAACTTTAATATAAACTTTAATATATGCAGATATAATTCTGCTGAATTATTTGAACTCATGCCTTTGTCTTCAAATACAACTAAAGCTACAGAAGCAAGAGCAGTATCTTTTAATATCTAACCAAATAAAATAATTAAATAAAAAGATTTGGGAATATCAGAAGTTGAGAGAAAAGTAAGGAAAATACCATAAGATGATTAAACAGTTCTGTAGCTTCTCCTCCTCCATTATAAACACACTTAGTGATGACACTTTTCAATTAAAATAGGAACTTTCAAAGAACCTGAGAGATGGAACATCTCTATTTTCTCTAGCTTTAGACTCCTGACAGAAATTACTTGAACATGAGATAGGGTTATGGTTAAAGAAATAGTAATAAACTTTGCAGTCACTGACCAGGGTCAACTAAGTCTCCAAATAAAAAAATATGGCCTACAGAAGGCTTCACCCTAAGTTACTCCTACCTCCTACCTAGGTAATGTGTCTACCCTAAGGGGATATGTGCTCCTGTGGTAGAGATTTGATAAGAAAGCATTCTGAGACAACTAAATGTTTGAAGAAGCCGACTGTTGAGGCTTACTTCCTCTCCCTATCCCCATGATTTTCAAAAAATAGCAAGCCCCATTCAAATAGGAATAATAAGCATAAAGTATCCAAAAGAGAACCTGCTAAGAAGTTTCTACAAAAATGGAAGGAGAATAAAATTTTAGTCATATCTCCTCCCTACTTTCTAATAAATTAAAGAGAACCTGAATTTTTTAAATAAACAAAGTGATATAACACCAAGAGATTCAAAACTGAGTTAGAAGAGCAGAAAAAAGTAAGTAATGATGAAACCATGAAAACCACATCAGAAGCAACCACAGATACAGAAAAAATAATAATGTGGAGGATGGTCTTAAGGAAGAAACAATGCAGAGGAAAAGGAAAAATGAAAAGAATTACATATAAAGAATACAAATAAGGGAGATCCAATATATGGAGACTAAATATCCCAGAAGAAAGCAGAATAGAAAAGGAAATATTCAAGGATGTAGAAGAAGAAAACTGGAAAAAGAGGAGGAAGATGAGGACAAAGGCAAGGAGAAAGGGATAAGGAAGAGGAGCACCTAGAATCTTCAGATAGAAAGCACCCATTGTCTTCCAGGAAAATTAACATAGATTAATAAACCCCAACACATATCCTGGTGAAATCACAGAGGTTTAATCATAATATAATAACCTTATGACAATCTAGGCAGAAAGAGGAAGTCATTTACTTACAATGGGAAATATTTTAGTAAGCTGGGGCAGTATTCAGTGCCAGAAGACATTGGAATAGTGGACTTAGAATTTTGAGGGGAAAAAACAACTGATTCAGTAATTTTATATATGGCTTCACTCGTTTATAAATACAATATACAGTAGTCTCAAAAACACAAGCACCTGGGAACTCCTTTTTCTTTGGTGTGAGGGAGTAAATTCAAATCAAAATACCATTATCAGTCACCCAAGAGGTGAGCCAAGTTCAGGAACTCACAAATTAAGAGGCTATATAATATGAAAGATTAGTAAGGTAAACACTGATTCTAAATATATAGTTAAACAACTATGAGAAATAGCATCATAAAACAGAATGTTAATGTTATAAAATCATGACAATGTAAAAATAAAATAACTCATGAAAATTCTATGGTGGAAGACATGTTAATCTCCTTTCAGAATGGGGTAGATATTGCCTGAATATTTGATTTTTTAAAAATAAACTTAAAAAAAAGAAATTAGAATATTTCAAAATTTGCATTTGTAAATTATGTCTGAGTACTCTTCCAAAAAGTAACTTTATACCTGTGTTTCATATAGTTCACCAAAGCTTTGGAAGCAATTAATGAGCATTTCCTATGGCTCCATGGAACACAGGGAGATTTTTTAGATAAAACAAACATGGGGACTGTGATCAGAAATTAGAAAATTAAACTACAAAAAAGAAAGAGATAGAGATAACAAGAGAGAGAGAGAAAGAGGGAGAGAGAGAGAGAGAAACAAACAAAGAAACACAAAGAAAGAAAGAAGATACATAACATTAGTAAGAATGTGGGGAATTAGGTCTCAATTGTTAATAAAAGTATAAACTGGCTCAGAATTTTTGAACAATTTGGCAGCAGTTATCAAAATTTTAGATGTGGACCCTCTGCTATACAGCAAGTTCACTTCTAGGAATTTATTCCTATAGATATATTAACAAAAGTAGCAAAGATATATAAATATGCTTAACAATATTTAATGCACCACCATCTGCAATATTTAAAAACTATACTACCCAGATGTTTATGAATAAATGGTTATTAAGTTACATAAAAAAACACCAGGCACTTGTGAAAAAGAATGAGAAATCTGTAGGAACTGACATAGAAAAATACTGTATTAGCAAGAAAAAAGTTGCAGAACAGTGTATGTGGTAACCAATCCATTCATATGAAAAAGACATATAGCTCACATACATAAAATACATATATATATACTGAGTGCACAGAAATGTCGAGAAGGATACACAACATATTGCTTAAATTAAAAAAAAATCTTATGTAGAAATTTGCATTTGTTTCATAAGGTTTAATATAGATAACAAACTGATCCTTCAAAACCTTTTCTTTGTTTTAAGGAAAGTCCATATCACATCTCATTTCAAAGGAAATAAATTCCAGGAGTAAGAACCAAAGGATGCTAACGTATCCATATCCCAATCACAAAGTTTCCATTAGTTTAACTATTCTAAAAAAATGCCCCAATATGTTCATTTTGCTGGTAGAATACAGTCCAAAGAAAGACTACTTTATGGTTAGGGATGAAAATCAGTGATAGGCTACTATGATAAATACAAAGGGCCCAATTTCCTCATCAGTGCAAAAGTACTTTAATTTTCATTACAATGTTAAAAATAATAAAACCTTAAGAGTTATGGTCAACACTACAAAGAAAATCGGTAAAGACCAAAATGCTATTTCAATAAGGAATTACACTAAGAACTAAACATTGGATATGAATATTTCTTTCAATATATGTGATTTGTACATACATAAATTACCTTTGGAAGGATACAAGAAATGAAGATTGCCAACGGAAAGGGAAACTGGGTGCCCATGTGACACTTTTACACTTTGTGAATTACGAACCATGTAAAAGTATTATGTATTTAAAAATAAGAAAAAATCCTTTTCCAGTTAATTGTAAACTTTTGTTAAATAAAAATTTAATCATAATGAGGAAAATAACTTAGAGCGTAAGACCAACTATCAGTCAATATGGCAAAGACTCCATAATTAACAACACTTTCGGCCTACTACACTTCTTTTGGTTGGTTCTATTTATTTTCTCTGATCCACTTCATCTAAAGCAGATTATTATGAGCATGAAGAAACCATGTTCTGTCTCATGACTGTGGTATCCTCTCCCTCTTCCATCCCTATCTTCAAGGAAGCAAACACCTTAAAGTAATGTGGCATTCTAAATTCCTTGCTTTTCATTGAACATTGCCTATGTATACTATGAAAGCCAAAGCTGAAAAATCATCCTAAACAAAGGAAATTTTGAAAAGTTTGAAGGCATATAAGATGGGAAGAAGAGGATATAACAAGTTTATTCTGCTACTTGAAATAGACTTTAACTACAGGAAAAGAAATTTATAACTGAATAGTTCCAAAGACAACTGGAGAGACTACATTCTTTTTTTTAATTTTCAAAGTTATGTTTTAGTTGGCTACTATAGTATTGCTGAAATTATATTGATTTTTTCAGGTTGATCTTTGAGACTATAGTCTTGAGGAAATAGTTTACTTGAAATAAAAATCCAAGTCTAAGGAAACTCTTCCTACCTCTTTGACAGTACAGTTGACCCTTAAATAACATGGGGATAGGGGCACCAAACCTATTTTGAGCAACCAAAAATCCACGTGTAATTTCAACTCCTCAAACTACTAATAGCCTACCATTAAGTGTAAGCCTTACTAGTGATTGATGTAAATTTGGTATGTTACATGTATTATATACTGTATTCATACAATAAAATAAGCTAGGGAAAAGAAAGTGTTTCTTCAAATTCTCATAAATCCCCAAAATTTTCCAATGTATTTATTCTTAAAAATTCATGTACAGTGGACCTACACAGTTCAAACCTATGTTGTTCAATGGTCAACCATAAGTTAGATAAAATATCGATATTAAAATGATGTAGAGTGGAAGAGATAATGATGTAGCATTATAATGCCAGATTATTCTTATTTTTTTTGCCAGATTATTCTTTATAGGGGTAGCTTTACCAAATTAATTATATATTTTAGACATTAATAATACTTATCTATTAAAATAATCTCTCAAATATTTTATAGTAAGTCTGCTAATTATTAGTTATAAATAACCCCCAAAATGTTTGGGGTATTTTAAGATACATGTAATATATACAAAGATGCTGAGATAGAATAATTTATATATCACTTATCATCATTATTAGTAATGATGATTTAAATCTCATTACACTTTAAACATTGTTGGGCTAACAGAGTACTCAAGATCATCTCATCCATTTAATACCTCCTAACAGGTAGTTGGTTAACTTGTTCTTAGAAATCATAATATCAGATTTCTTAAGCTAGGTCATTAAAGATCATTTGATTCAACTCCCTCAGAAAAATAGGAAAAGGAAGAGAAAGGAAAACAAAAGAAGCCTAGAGAATATAAGTGATTTGACCAAGGACACTCAGTAGAGCTGAAATAATGCAATAACTGGTAAAATGGTCCAGAAAAAAATACTAGGTTTCATTTTACAGATGAGAATATCAAGGTAAGTGCTTACAGATCAGTGATTCAATGACTATGATGAAAATTTAGATGCCTTGTCTAATGTTCAGTGGCATCAATTCTTTCTAAACAATTATGCATAGCCTTTGACATTGATTAGACATTCAGATATAGGATTATGGGATGACTTCCACAGGCATTCCTTTCTTTTCATGTATCTAGTTTGGAATAACAACGCACACCTATAAAATGCTAAATTGGGTCACAAAAATCTCTTTATGTGAACATAACTAGAAAATATGTACCTTCTCTAATATCAAGTTGTTTATTATGGGAAATACTCCTTGGCTTCAGAACATACTGATCAGTTATACTATGGTATACTATACCTCTTCTAGAAATGGAAGACCAGGGAGCTGGAGAAAAGGAGGAAATATTTATTTACCTATTTCACATTCCAACTTTAGGTTTGCTGGCAAATATATGAGAAAGAAATTCTACAGACGACAAATATTTCTTCTATCTTAATAAATATATCAAACTTTTAATGCTGAAATTTACATGCCATAATGAGAAAGATTCTATAATCCTTACAAGTGGTTAGAAAAACTCAAACACCCACCAAATCAAAATACTTCTGACATGTTAGCCAACACAATGTCGTCACCTAAACATACTGTCCATACTATCATTTGGACCTCTGGAAAACTCTGACCTGACGCAGTTATCTTTCATAGAACAAGATCATGTCTATAACCATAAAATGGTTGGGCATGGAGCTAAAAAAAAAAAAAAAAAATCCAGATAATAAAGTAGGTCAAAATGAAAAGCAAGAGAAAAAAAAGAAAGAAGCAGAGTTTCACAATCCAAATCATACTGTTGAATAGTTAACTATGCAAATTTTTTGCACTTGAGAAGTAATAGTGAAGGGAGGCTGAAGGACTCTGGTAAAAGGAATCAAGCCACAAGTGCTTTGACTGAAGTAGGCTACAGAGATGAGAACAAGTATGAAATATCCAAACTCTGCCTTCTGGTCTAAAGACCAGTAATTGGGGAGACTGGAGTAATTGGACTGAC
Source organism: Smutsia gigantea (assembly GCA_032199065.1). Lineage (NCBI taxonomy): Eukaryota > Metazoa > Chordata > Mammalia > Pholidota > Manidae > Smutsia > Smutsia gigantea. The sequence goes on along the minus strand of JAVSCE010000540.1, from coordinate 7,193 downwards.
TGGAGTAATATAGGACATGACAGCAGCGGTTTGAAGATTTTGGGAGTTGGTCAACCTCAGTTTTTAAATGGTATTTGTGTGTTATTTCAAACAGTTCAGTAACAAATTTGTAAGGACATTGGTAATTAAAAATTCATTTTCACAGAAACAAGATTAAGTAGTTTCCAAAAGTATGTTTTTTAAAATTTCTTTTAGATATAAGTACTACAAATGTATTTTAATACAAACTTTCTTCAAATAGGTTTACATCATATTATACCTATGTTCACACCAAATACTGAAAACAAACCTGGGTCCAATAAACAAAGACGTTATGCAGAAAAAGAAAACACATAAAGGAATAATCTTTATGTTAAAATACAATGATTCCGATTACAATGGTTAACAAGAAATGAAAACAGCAGAAAGATAAGAATTAGGTGATTTGTTCAAGGCTCTCTGCTTATAGAGTAAGCTCAATGCTTAGAGAGTAATTAAAATGATTCTGCATATTAAACAGAGAGAACTTACAAAAAATTCTGGAATTAATGGACAACTTTTTATTTCCTTTAATTTTTGATTTTCAAAAAGAACATTTTGAGTGACCTGTTTAAGAATACTAAAGTAGTCCAAAAGTTTTAAATAATGGACCATTCAAATTTATGCAATTAGACAAGCTACATATGAATCCATAACCTCTAAATACAATGCATATCTAGCGTGCTTTTTATCAGAAACATCTGTTACAATATTCGAAAATCCATCAACATCATCCACCATTTCAACAAAAAGAAGGACAAAAACCACAGGATCATCTCCATAGATGCTGAAAAAACATTTGACAAAATTCAACATCCATTCATGATAAACACTCTCAACAAAATGGGTATAGAGGGCAAGTACCTCAACATAATAAAGGCCATATATGACAAGACCAAAGCTAACATAATACTTAACAGTGAAAAGCTGAAACCTTTCCCTCTAAGATGAGGAACAAGACATGGTTGCCCACTCTCCCCACTTTTATTCGACATAGTACTGGAGGTCCTAGCCACGGCAAACAGACAACACAAAGAAATAAAAGGCATCCAGATTGGTAAGGAAGAAGCTAAACTGTCACTGCAGGTGACATCATATTGTACATAAAAATCCCTAAAGAATCCACTCAAAAACTACTAGACTAACTGAATTCAGCAAAGTTGCAGGATTCAAAATTAATACACAGATACCTGTGGCATTCCTATATATTAACAATGAACTAGCAGAAAGAGAAATCAGGAAAACAATTCCATTTACAACTGCATCAAAAAGAATAAAATACCCTGGAATAAACCTAACCAAGGAAGTGGAAGACCTATACCCTAAAAACTACAAGACCTTCATGAGAGAAATTAAAGGAGACACCAATAGATGGAAATACATCCCGTGCTCACAGATAGGGAGAATATTATAAAAAAATAGCCATCCTGCCTAAAGCAATCTACAGAGTCAATGCAATCCCTATCAAAATACCAACAGCATTCTTCAATGAACTAGAACAAAGAGTCCTAAAATTCATATGGAACCACCAAAGACCACAAATAGCCAAAGCAATCCTGAGAAGGAAGCATAAAGCTAGGAGGATTACACTCCCCAACTTCAACCTCTTCTACAAAGCCACAGTAATCAAAAGACAATTTGGTACTGGCACAAGAACAGACCCATAGATCAATGGAATAGAATAGAGTCCAGATATAAACCAAGACATATATGGCCAATTAATGTATGATAAAGGAGCCACAGATATACAGTGGGGAAATGACAGCCTCTTCAACAACTGGTGTTAGCAAAACTGGACAGCTACATGCAAGAGAATGAAACTGGATTGTCTAACTCCATACACAAAAGTAAACTCGAAATGGATCAAACACCTGAATGTAAGTCATGAAACCATAAAACTCTTAGAAGAAAACTTAGGCAAAAGTTGCATGAGCAACTTTTTCCTGAACACATCCCCTTGTATAAGGGAAACAAAAGCAAAAAAAAAAAACAAATGGGACTATATCAAACCAAAAATCTTCTGCACAAGCAAAGGACACCATCAGTAGACCAAAAAGGCATCCTACAGTTTGGGAGAATATATTCATAAACGACACATCTGATAAGAGGTTCATATCCAAAATATATAAAGAACTCACACGACTCAACACCTAAAAAGAAAATAACCTGATTAAAAAATGGGTGGAGGATCTCAACAAACACTTCTCCAAAGAAGAAATTCAGGTGGCCAACACATGAAGAGAAGTTCCACATCCCGAATCATCAGGGAAATGCAAATTAAAACCACAATGAGATACTGGCTTACACCAGTTAGGATGGTCAACATCCAAAAAACAAGGAACAACAAATGCTGGCAAGGATGTGGAGAAAGGGGAATCCTTTTACACTATTATTGGTGGGAATGTAAATTAGTTCAACCATTGTGGAAATCAATATGGAGGTTCCTCAAAAAACTAAGAATAGAAATACCATTTGACGCAGGAAGTCCACTCCTAGGAATTTACCCAAAGAAAACAAGATCCCTGATTCAAAAAGACATATGTACCCCTATGTTTATCACAGCACTATTTACAATAGCTAAGACATGGAAGCAACCTAAGAGTCCACCAGCAGATGAATGGATAAAGAAGATGTGGTACATACACACAAGGGAATATTACTCAGCCATAAGAAGAAAACAAATCCTACCGTTTGCAACAACATGGATGGAGCTAGAGGGTATTATGCTCAGCGAAATAAGCCAGGCAGAGAAAGACAAGTACCAAATGATTTCACTCATTTGTGGAGTATAACAACAAACCAAAACTGAAGGAACAAAACAGTAGCAGACTCACAGACTCCAAGAAGAGACTAGTGGTTACCAAAGGGAAGAGGTTAGGGAGGGTGGGTGGGGTAGGAGGAAGAAGAGGATTAAAGGGCATTATGATTCACACACATAATGTAGGGGGGTCGTGGGGAAGGCCATATAGCACAGAGAAGACAAGTAGTGATTCTATAGCATCTTACTATGCTGATGGATAGTGACTGCAGTGGGCTGTGGGGGGGACTTGATAATATGGGTGAATGTAGTAACCACAATGTTGCTCATGTGAAACCTTCGTAAGATTGTATATCAATGATACCTTAATAAAAAAAAGAAATATCTATAAGTATTTTTACTTTAAAATATCCTTAAAACTAGAAGAAATGATGTTTCAAAAACTAAGTTTCAAATTAGAACATGCATATAATTTGAGGCTCTACCTGAAAATGCTCAAGTGTGCCTTCAGTTCTGGCTGTGAATTGTCAGAAAGCAATAGGTAAGAAAATTTCTGCATTTCCTTTAAAATTAAGTTCTAAATTAGACCTACTACATATTTAGAATGAAAAGCCCTAAAACTTCTCAGTTTCAACGCAGGAAACAATACAAGAAAATCAAATTGTTGCATTAAAAAAATTTTTAAACATTGTTAATATCTTAACTGATTTTGATGCAGAATATTTTGAAGAATGTTAAACAATAGCTTTTAAACTCTTTTTTAAAAACTATAGTATCAAAACCCTGAATTGTGGTAAAAGTTAAGCTCTAAAGTCTAACAAAGCTTAGGAGTTGGTCCAGATTATGTTCCAAAGGTTGACCTGTACATCCTTATTTAAAATTGAAGGTAAAATAGTTCCCCCAAAATGAAATTCTCAGCCAGCACACACAAAAAAGTCTACTTAATTTAAAGAAGTAGAAAACCTTATTTGATACCAACAGATATCAAGAACACACCTATGGGATGCTGTGAATGAAATAACATCTCCACTCCATACAATGGAAGTGGAGAGTGTTCCATCTGCAAATCACTGGAGGAAATCACTAGATACTAGGAGGTGGCAGCAAAGAATGGAGGACAATAAAGATGCTACTGCCTTGTTAGGTCCAGCTAATGAGAATTATCAGACACTTTTCTCAGGACTCAGGGACTGATCTGCTTGCTTTACTCACTTCTTGTTTTTGACTAGATTTCCCCTTCTGGTTTATAGTAAAGGCTGGAATCACAGTTTATTTATAGGTTTTAAATACCAAACTTACTATACTTTCCACATTTTCTTTAAGAACAAGTATACTTTATAATCAGGAACAGAACTAATATTAAAGTTGAAATCTCTCTACAGACAGTAAAAGCATGGGATAGGCTGTATTTAAAAGTTAAAATCAATATATGAAACAATTCCAAAGGAAAAAAAAAAGTTATACACATGAGGTTATTAAATCTAACAATATTTATAACAGTGAAAAAGGAAGAGCAAGTCAAAAGTTCAGTAATAAGTGAATGATGATGGTTCATCAACTTGATGGAATATTATGCAAGAGTTACATATAGAGAGAATAAGTAGCAATATGGAGATTATGATAGGATATACAGTGGAAAAAAAAACTATTAAACTATTATTTTAATTACATGTAAATGTAACTGCAAAGATAACTGCAAAATAGAAAAATAAACAATTATGTTAGAATAATAGTATTACCTTTGTACTTAATTAAGATACATATTTGAGCTACTTTTTAAATCATATTTTGAATGTAAAAAAGTATGGTAAACTTAAATATTTCTCTCTGTTCATTTAATGCAATTTTTCCAAGGAATTCTAATAAAAAACATTCTATTTACCTGATTCCAGAAGACTATAAAACATTTTTAAATATTTTATAATAGATTTTTAACTTGGTCAAAATAAGTAAGGTTTTACTATACATTAGAGCATATTTAACAGTTTCTTTTTCCTATTTAGCAATTTTTCAGAAACACTCTCAAGCAGGTTAAGAAAGTGATTTTTCTGTAGAAAAATGGAAGAAAGAATTCAGGTAAGAATTCAGAGGATCAGTGTTTTAAACTTTGCTTATAGTTCTAAACTTTATGCTCTACCCTATTTATTCAAGCAAAGAAATACAATTCTTAATTTCATGATGATCCAAAACATCTCTAAAAAAGGACAATGAATATAGGAAGAATGCAGATTGAGATCTACTTAACATATTTCTCGGCACAATTTCAAAAAAAGAAGTACACCTCTTAGCAATTCTGATGGGACAGTTCCTGATTAATGAGAATGAATGCTAGTGTTATCATTACAATATTTAGTATTAGTAAAAATGATATAGCATAATCATACTATATTTTATTTTAGTCAGTAATTATTTTCCAACAATGTTTTCAGGTATCTATTTAGGAATATCTGTTATTGGAAATTGTTTAAAGGCAATACTTGCATACATTTTTCTAAATAACTGAAATTAATGAAGTTGATTCTCTACAACATTTACTGCTGTGTAAGTTTGTCTCACATAGATATTTAAGAAACATGTAAGGGGAGACTTGGGGAGAAACTCTAGAACGTAGTTAAAGTATCCTCACAAAATAAAACTTAGTCAAGGTACACATTTAGCAGGAAGCATGAACCTTTAAGTGGGATATTACTCACAATTTCCCATAGTTATAAGAATTATTACACATGAACCTAATTTGAAATACTGAAAAGCCAAAATAGAAAATATTAAAAGAACAGAAAAAAGAATAGAATGCTATAATAATGCTGTTATAAAGAAGATAGTAGCTTTGTTTTAAAATGTCTAATTATTTAGAGAAATAAATCACTCAAAGTAATTTGACAGGTTATTCTATTCTATGAACATATCATTGAATTTATGATGTGTCTAATAAAGGACAGTTTAAAAAGTTAAAGAATGTCAAAATGAGGTTGGAGTGATAGGAAGATAATGAACAAGTACTTTTACCTAGGAAGAGAAATGAAAACTAAGTATTTTCAAATATGTTTAATAAATACAACAACTAGAACAACTAGCCAAACTTTTTTAAAAAGGTTATTTTATACAAAGCATGTAAACTATTATAATCTTCTTTAGTAGTATTTTGTAAGTGCTAAAAATAAATGATTATTAATGTTCACACAAAAATATTTGAAATTAAAAATATCTTACTAAATCAGCCCCTGCTTGAAGTAAGACATCTGCAACATCTGTATGTCCATTTTCACAAGCATAGGTTAAGGCTGTGTCTCCTGTTGCTGTTGTAGCATGAACATTAGCACCTAGCAAACAAAAAAAATCACTTATTTTGTGAATTGTAAAGTTATATTAGATAGTTCAAATTTGAAATTTGGTCAAACTGATAAGCTCAAAACATGAAAATACTAAAATATATTTTAAGTATCCCTAATTTTCCTTTAAATATGCTTTGGAGAAATGCTTTTGGCCACACAGAAAGGAACTATACCAAATAATTTTTAAACACACTATTTGCTTATATATCCCAGTTAGATATACCCCAAGAAATAAAAGAACTGCAGAAACAAAAAATATCAAACAGTTTTCAGGAATCATATTGGTGTAGTGCTGGTATGTATTCTGGGACAGTTCTATGGATACTGTGGTAAAAATAAGTAATCTTTTGGTGAAAAGTGAAATTTTTAGTATGGTTGAAGAAAACACAGATGTAAGGCTGCTGAGGTTAAGTAAAAACCACATGGCTCTGAATTGGAAGTACTGACATGAACACATGATGTATTTTACCTAAAAGAAAAGTTAAGTATTTCCTAACTCTGACCAGCTAAAGGGACCACAGATAAACCAAGCAGAAATAGCATCTCTAGCTTAGACTGCGGCCTCCAAGTACCATTTCCTACTAAACAGAATTAGAGATTCTTAGAGGAACACTGGTTCCTTACTGGGGTAGATCTTTATCAGATGAGCCTGATATATATCACCTTGCCATATCCGAAAGCAAGGAAACTATCAGAGACTATTGTAGTGAAGTCACATCAAAAGGATTTAGGACCTAACCTTAGTGACCAAAGATAGTCAAACTGTCCATCTTTTGACTATCTTTATATCAAAAAGAATGAGGACTATGATGGAGTAAAAATAAAAGCCATCATATATGTTTAAGTCCAAAAGTTCAAAATGGTGTTCAAATATAAAACAAAAAGCCACTTCATTGGTCACCACTGAAGGATGCTAGGGAACTCTCTCATTATTTTGGGAATGGTAAATAAGGAGGAGAAAAAGTCAAACATTTATACTATGGTCTTCACATGATTTATACCTAAGGGTTAAACAAAGACTTGAGGGGAAGTTTCTCTTTATAGACATATTCCAGCTAATAAACAAATAAGGAGTAATAGAATTT
>JAVSCE010000539.1:0-106687 GCA_032199065.1 Smutsia gigantea | reverse complement strand
AGATGCAAAATCATCATCCTCACATGTCTCAATTGCTCACATTGCTTTACATTGTTTACTAATTAGTAGTTATAAAATGACAAACCACAAAATGATGAAAATCTTCAGTGATAGTAGCACATCTTTAGGATTTTCTTACTGTGTAGTAGGCACTATTCTATGAGTTTTACATACATTAACTTACTCACAAGGCAGATACCCGTGTTTGCGTGGTTTCACAGGCAAGGAGACTGAAGCACAGAGAGGTTACGCGGTTGCCCACAGCCTGATAGCTGTTAAGTATCAAGCTAGGAGTCAACCCAGGGAATAGAATGTTGGAGTTCGGTACTCACAGGCACCCTTCTCTCCTGAGTGAATAGTGTGCGACCTGTTTTAGGGCCACAGCAGCCTCAGCCTCACACAGCCACCGAATGAGAGTGATACTGGTTCTTGTCTGGCAGAATTGTCATGTGGGACATGAAATTGATGAATTTTTGATACTTTGTATATGACAAAGTAACCAAGTATGTGCTCTAATAGGGTACGCTAATAATCAGTTTTGTGGCATTTGTGCACATATGTAGATCTGTAAAAAGTAGTTCTTTTAAAACTAGTTTTTATATGAAAAAAGTAATACTACATGCAAAATTAAAAAATATCAAATAGTGAAAAAGCCTAGTAGACAAGGAAAAGAAGTTTCTCTCCTACCCCAAACCTCAGCCTTCTAACCTGGGAAGTAACATTGCTAGATTCATTCCAGAATTCTATGCAGATATAAATGTAGTGAGATTTTTTTTTCCTTAAAGGCAGATAGCACACTATACACATTTCTCTGTACCTGTTACTTTTCAAGAGTTTATTTTGGAAACCATTCCATATCTATATTCTTACCTATATCTTCCTTTCCTGTTTTCATGGCTATATCATATTTCATTATATGCACATGGCCAGAATTTCACCCCAAATGATGGGTATTTCAGTTCTTTCCAGTTTCTCCCTTTCCTACATGATGCTCCAGTAAACATTTTCACATCTTTGCGTGCACATGTGAGTATACAGCAGAACAAATTGCTGGTGGTAGCATAGTTGGCTCTCGGGCTGAGCAGGTTCTGGGGGGTGCCCTGCCCAGCTGCCCCTGGAGGGCCTGCACCGGTTAAGGCTCTCCTCAGCGCCATGTGTGGTGCCGGCACCAGATTCCATTACCTGCATGGTATTGACTAATGTCAACTTTGACAGCTTAGAAGTAGAATATTGTTTTATTTTGCATATTTAAGAGCAAAGAAACCGTTACGGCAATGCCCAGCCTCCTCTTTCCCTTCCAGGTGAACATGGATGATCGGTTTGGGCAGATCATGATTGAAAACCTGCGGAGACGACAGTGTGACCTGGCGGGAGTGGAAACCTGCAAGTCGTTAGAGTCCCAGGTCAGAGAGCAGAGACTGGACATCTTCTTGTACCTTTAGCCTACTACTTTAAATTTTATTATGAAGTTTTCAGACAGCATAAAAGTAGAAGGAATAGTAAAGTAAACACCATGGCCCATCAGCCAGCTTCAATAATAATTAACATTTTGTCAATATTGTTTTGTCTCCATTTTTGGTTAGTGTTCTTAAAATTTAAGGCAAATCACAGTTAGTATATCATTTCCTCCATAAATACTTGAGTGTGAATCTCCTACCAATAAGGACTTTCTTCCCCCTAGATAATGATAACACCATTACAGTTGGACAGTAACTCCTTCAGAGCATCTGCTACCCTGTCATGTTCAGTTTCTCCAGTTGTTTAAAAAGTTTTGTATAGTTGGTAAGTTTGAATCAGGATCCAAATATGGTTCATACTTTGTACTAACTGATATGTCTCTTAAATCTCTGTAACCTAAAATAGTCCTCCTTCTCTTTTAAAAAAATGTCTTTTTTTTTAAATTTTTTGTTGGAGAGACACCTCCCACCCCTGCCTCCATTTAAATAGTTTAATCTTATGGCACATCACCACTAGAATGCTTTAAAAAACTTGATCATAGAAAAGTTTCTTCCTCAATTCCTCTTTAAATATACATTAGTGAGTTTTCTCACATTATAACAATGTGTTCGCTAGGGAAAATTGGAAGATAAAAGGAAGAAAGATGATAGGGGTCAGAGTGGTCTTTGAAAGAGGGGTCATCTAAGAGAACTTTCCATGTGCTTAAGGAGCATCTTGGATTCACAGACCATGCCTTGTAATTCTCCACTTCTCTCCACCCCACATTTAGAAAGAACGGCTCCTGTCAAGTGGGTGGGAAACAGCATCCGCAGTGAACATGATGGAATTGTACAGCAGAATACCGCAAGCTGAAGTGAGCAGGTATGGGATTGACAAGAATCAGCGCAGCGGTTAAAAAGCATTATGAATTAAAGGCAGAATTGCATATCCTTTAATGTAAAAACAGCCCCCAAGCCCTAACTGCACTTATTTGAAACAAGTTGACCTGCTAATATAGAATAAACATTGATAGCACCTTGAGAGTAACTCATTAGCTATTAGCTGAGATAAGGTTTATGCCAAAACAGATTATTTTAGTCAAAATAAGCAATTACACCTGTAAAATTCCCAGAGCACCCTCTGCAGTGGAAATTTTGTACAATCCCTGTGTTCTGGAGGAGGAAAGTGTTGCCCAAGGGCTTCTGAGGGGAAAAAAGTCTGTTTACCGATTTTTAAATGGACTTTTTCCTTCATTCTCTGTATCTCTCAAGAAATACATACTCATTATTCCTAAACAATTTTCAAGATCAGGTGCATGAAGTTTAAAGTAGTTGTGTGCTCTGTAGCAGTACCCTCCAGAGATAACTGTTAATAAACTGGGGGTATATTCTTCTGTGTGTAACTAAAGACATGTATTTATTAACATGGCTTTCTATTTTTTGAATCAGTAGATTCATATTACATATATTGGTCTGTAAACCACCTTCCCTTTTTTAAATATAACAGTAGATTGTAGTTATATATGAGAACATTGAGGTTTACCATATCCTGTTTAATGGTACATAGTGTATATATTGATATGTGAATGTATCATATTGAGATTAATAATTTTAAAGTAAAAAGTAACATCTGTAGCTGGGCATTTAGTTGTGGTATCTTTTTTTTGTTTGTTTTGTTTAGTTTTCATTGCCCTGTTATAAACAACACTGGAGGGAACATCACCAAATACATCTCTGGGCAGTGTTAGTGCCAACTTTAATTCTTTTTTATAATTTGTACTTCCTGATTCGAGCTTCCTCTTGCCTTTGGTATGCAGAGGCATAGGTCTCTTACAAGATAATCAGAAGAATTTTTGACCTTGCTTCTCCATAGAACTTCTTAACTTTTAGAAGTATCACTATTTTTTCCAAGTACATTAAAGCCTTAAAGGTTTGTGAAAGTGCTATGTCCAAATCAGGTCATTCCTTCCTGAATTCTAGAATTTTCCTTTCCCACAGGCTGGTTTTCATTTGCCACATGTCAAGGTGGATGTTCTGAATAACCTTGGTCTGGCATCTGTAGTGGATAAGCTGTGGCAGCTCTTCTGGCTACCCACGGAGGGGTCTGTAACATGAGCCCTGAGGGGAGCAGCTGGCCTCTAGGCAGCCATTCATCTCATGCTGCCATGGCCCTTTGCAGGCAGCAGCATGCATCCCTGTCAGAGGCGGTAATAAGGCGGGACGGACTTTGGTCTCTCTGCCTGAATGCCTTATTTGCCAGGGGCTATGTATAAACAGAAGTCTAAAACAGACCTATTGGTTAACAAATGCTGAGCATCTGCTGTGTGCCAGCCACTTTTCTAAGCACATGGGATACAACAATAATCAACAGGCCAGAGGCTATGCCTGCCCTTGTGGAGTTCACAGTCTAGTGAACAGCTTCACATTTGCTCTCTCCTGATAGTTGAGCTTGGTAATAACCATCCTGGAGCCTTCATTACGGTGCTGTTTTTTTCTAGAATGTGGTATTAGCAAATCTGCTTTCTACATCTTCTGGTAAGATCAGTTGTGAAGCAGCTAGATTGCTCTATGGATAGTCATTCTCACTTCAGATGTGACTCTTTGACCAGTACATCAAGACAGAAAAGAATACACAAATATAGAAACATGCACAACAAATGCACATATGTGTGCATGCATGTGCACGTACACCCACACACACCCACACCCACACACACACACACACACACACACACACACACACTTATACAGCTTGGACAAATGGCAATACCTGAATGTGTATAATGGCTATTGTGAACAGTGGAAATACAGATTATCTTTTATTTTCTTCTTTGTACTTTTGGGAATTGCCTGCATTTCTCCCATAATCCGATAGAAAAAAATTAAATCTATTTCCATATGTTTGTGCATATTTATCTATATATGCATGTATTCAAAAGTTTACATTTAAAATGCTTCTTTGAAAATATCATACAAGCACATAAAAGGAAAAAAAACAGAATAAATTCGTACAGGCATATCCCAGAGCTATTGCGGGTTCATATCCAGACTGCGGTGAAGCGAATATTGCAGTTAAGTGAATCAAATGAATTGTTTAGTTTCCCTGTGCAGATAAAAGTTAAGTTTACACTATACTGTAGTCTGTTAAGTGTGCAGTAGCATTATGTCTGAAAAACAGTGTGCATACTTAGTCAACAAAGGTTCTTTTGCAAAAAAATGCTAACCACCATCTGAGCTTTCAGTGAGTTGTAATCACTGATCACAGATCACTATAAGCAAATAAAATAATAATGAAGGAGTTTGAAATATTGCAAGAATTACCAAAATGTGACCCAGAGACACAAAGTGAGCAAACGCTGTTGGAAAAATGGCGCCAACAGACTTGCTCAGTGCAGGGCGGCCACCAACCTTCAATTTGTAAAAGTGTGATATCTGCAAAGTGCCATAAGACAAGATGTGCCCTTACAGAGTTAAAACAAAACAAAACCCTTCACTCAACTGTACTAGCAGTCCACTACTTTCTCACTCAAGACACAATGTCGTTATCAGTTTCTTCTGTATTTTCCAAAAGTAGTCTGTGCATATATAAAAAAATATGTAGCCCCACTTTTTCTTTACATAGATAGTAGTACATTAAGCACATTATTTACAAAGTGACTTGCTTTTTAAATTCCATGACATGTCTTAGAGACTGTTCCATGTCAATATAGAGACCTATCCTGTTCTTCAAAAAGCTGCATAGGACCCTGTTGTATGAATGGACTTTATTTAACCCATCTCCTCTAGTTTCGTTTTTTGCTGTTACTGCATTTCAGCTATGATGCTGCAGTGAATATTCTTGAACACACATTTTTGTACATATTAGGGTAAATTCTCAAAAGCAGAATTGCTAAGTAAAAGGATATACATTTTAAGCATTGATAGAGATTAACAAATTGCCCTCCAAAGAGGTTTTGCCATTTTATACTCCTTCTAGTAATGAAGGAAAGCACCTTTTTCTAATATCCTTGCTAAAGTGTCTATCATCCTTTTTGATCTTTGCCAATCCAATAGTTGAAAAGGTTATCCTACATTTTAATTTACATTTCTTTTCTCATAAATGGGATTGGAAACCTCCTGTTCTCTTTTGGTGAACTGGTCTTTTACATGGCTTTTAAATGAGTTTTCTTATTGAAGTATAACAGCTCTTTATATAGCAGGGGAGTCTACCCTTTCTTGTTTGTATTGCAGATTTATTTTTAGTTTGTCATTTGTCTTTTGACTTTGTTTATGGCATTTGTAGCCTGCTTCTTTCCACTTACTATATTATGAACATCTTTCCATATCCATAACTATGGGTCATACATTTCTAATTGCCTAAATTTATGTTGTTCTGTTTTCATCCTCTCCACAGGATAGAGTCCCTTGAATTCCTGGATGAAATGGAGCTCCTTGAGCAGCTCATGCAGCATTACTGTCTGTGCTGGGCGACCAAAGGGGGGAGCGAGCTCGGTACGTGATGTTGCTTTTGTTGATACGACCTAGAAATGAGGACCGTTTCATCTCCACAGAAAGTAAGACAAGCCTGGAATTTCCATCCCAGAAAGAACTACAGGATCAAATACATGCGTTTGTGAGCATATCCAGAGAATTAGCTGTTATAGCCTCTGTGTTTTTATAGCAGAGAAACCAGGTGAATTGTTCAAATAAGTCACATATACCAAAACAAACCCACAATTCTTTGTAGAGATCTGCCATGAAATTTCCTCTGTTGGAAGGTAAAAGACCTTTAAAGTAATAGTCTTAATAAAAGTAACCAATGTTTGTCTTTTTAATCAGCTTATAACTAGGCTTCCTAGATGTTAAATACACAAATCATTGTATCTCTCCAACAAACCCACGCAGCTGTGGGTTAAATTTCTCCTTCTTCTCTCTCACAGTTAAAGTGAAGCTCCCTAGCCTGGCCGAGTAGGGCCATGGGAAGAGAGCATGGATCCTCGGCTCATTGTATCTTGATCCCGTGGTTCTGGCCACTCCACCTTTATACCTTCCCTGTGTGGATTTTGCTTCATGGGGGTCAGCTCTCGGGCGTCTCTCCAGCCCTGTGGAGACCACTTTAAATCCTAGTTCTGTCCTTTAGTGTCACCCTGCCCTTGAGGCATCCTACAAATGTGTCTGAATGACATGCGGCCTTGGGCAGGTAACTGTTACATAACAAAGAGCTCGACAAAGTGAGGACTTGTCTACTGTTGGAAGTTCCAGGTTGACATGGGGCTGTTAACCGTCCTCCTGGGACTTATCATCCCGTTAGTTTGTAAACTTACCCAGCTGTACAGTAGAGCCCACAAAATCCTTTAAATTTTTTTTATTTAAAATCATTTATTAGTTGGTTTTTATATTATCCCCCCCCCCCCAATTTTGCAAACAGCATAATTTTTAGTGGACTTGGAAGCTGCAAAAAGTATGGTGAAGAAAAGAAAAATCATCTGTGTGCCTGTCACTCAGAGATAACTTCTAATAACTCCCCTTCCACTCTTTTTCTAGCTATTACATTTTTAGCAGAATTTAGATATTTACAGAACTTTGATCCCCAGTTTTCTCCAGCTTAATATTATAACATAAGCATTTCCCCTTTCTATTAAAAACTCTCAGTGAACATAATTTTAATGGGTTTATAAAAATTCTTTCATGAGACTATGTCTGAATTTACTTAACTTTCCCACACTTTTGGAATACTATTAAGTTCTGTTTTTTCTTGAAGTAATAACACATGGAACTTTTTCATGTAAGGGGCTTCTTTCGTCCCAACTTTCTGCCTGGCTGCTCTGTGATAGCAGCGCTTGTATGTGTGTGGTGAAGAGCTATCTGCATTTGCTCAAAGTTCAGCACTTGAGGGTAGATTTTTGGCATTAGCTTCCAAGAGCCCATAAACTGTTACAGTGCTTTCTTAATCCCTTTAAAACCACTGTAAACACAGTCTCACCTAACCTCTTGCTTCCTTGTGAAGACTGCCTGAGCTGCTGTGATCCAGCACGTGGCCTGTGCCCGAGAGGCAGTCCCTGTGGGCCTGCGGTCCTGCAGGGCAGCGTTCTTCCACCCCTCTCTGGTTTTTCTGCTCTACACTGAGTTTCCTAACAGCACTGTGTTTCCTCCCCTCAGGCTTGAAGGAAATCACTTACTAATCTGTTGAAGGCTCATACTGAGCCAGAAGCTGAAGCCACTGACCTTCCCAGAGTTGATAAGCCAAGGTTCCTGAGTGCTGCTGGCCTTGCCTACGAGTCTCACCCCACACTCGGAGAGCCCTCTGTTACTAGGGTCATCGCACCACTTCCTGTTCCTGTTGACTTATCATTTAAATAAATCTCAGTTGCCAGTGTTTGATCCTCTGCTGCTTATCCTTTACTCCCCTAGGTGGGCCATGGTTCACCTTGTCAGCGGAAACCAAAGAACCTGAGTCCTGCTCTGTGTTGGATTCACTCCCTGTGACTCAGCCTCAGCTTGGGCCCTTGCATTCATTCCAGGATTTACTCCCATGTGCCCTTGTTGGTAGCTCCTGACATTGAACCTGGCACTGGACCCTCAGCCCAACTCTTCTCTCTTGTTTCTGCCCTTGCCAGATGAGCCTGCTCATGTCTTCCTTCGTCTTGGTTACTGGGCAGGCTGAATGATGGGCCCTAAAACGTCCATCCTGATCCCTTGTAAGTCTGGGGAGAGGAAATCCCAGGGCAAAATACCTCTAAAAACCGAAATCAGTCAAAAGCAGAAATAAAGTTTAAAACCCATTTATTGCTTACAAACTGCAGTCCAGGGCCGTCTTTCTCCTCTGCTTGGGAAGAAACCAGTAAGCAAGCCATCCCCCTCCCCTTAAGCTCTCAGGTTAACACACACCCTCAGTTGCCCAGGTAATTACCCACTGATATGGAGATGAATTTCTCTCTACCCCTGAGGAATGATGCAAACGCACTAAAGCCAGGTAAGATATTCTGGAAATGTTACAATTTTACCCACATCCCTCAAATCTGTGAACATGTTACTTACATGGCAATAGGAGCTTCTTAAAAGGTACAATTAGGATTAAAGATGGTGGTGTGAGAGGTGAGACACAGGCTTCCTCCTAAAACCACATATAATTCAAAAATATAATTAATACAACTGATCCTGAAAGAGCAACAAGAAAGAGGACTGCGCCAGACTGCATACACCTGGAGAAAAGAGGAGACTTCACAGAACTGGGTAACATACCAAAGCTGTGGCCCAGTGGGACCCAAGCCCTTCCCCCACCACAGCTCACCGGTGGGAGGAAGAGAAATGGAGCAGGGAGGGAGTGGAGGCCTGGGACTGCTGAATACCTAACTCTGGAGGAGATCTTCTCTGAGAGCACAAACCTACATTTCGTCGTGCTGCATGATACTCTCGTGATTACGGGGTTGGAAAGCTAAGATAAGCAGAATTCCTGGAGAGACAGATTCCGGCCACTTGTGGAAAGCAGGGGTCCGTATCTGGCTGCTCTGGGACAAAAGAAAGGCGGGCAGTCTGAGAGACTTCCTAACAAGGAAACTGTTAGGAAGAGGGCTGCTAAAGGGGCAAGGATTGCACAGAGCTTACTGCTCAGGAGAGAGGACAGGTAGACAAAATTATCTGGGTGCACTCTGCCCAGAAGGTTGGGAGCTTTGCCATATAGACTCTCATATTTAAGAAGGAAAAAGAAACCCTCCTTAGATGATCTTCAGGTGCTCCAGCTCCCTGACTGGCTACACAGCTCCAAGGACCCCCTCCGTGATACAGCCTACTGCGCCTTTCCCGGCCAGCCCCACCTGGCTCGCAAACCGGAAAACCCTAGTCTGGCGTTAGGCCAGCCAGAGTGAACATCTGTCTACAGCAACTACAAATGCGACGCATAGAGGCTTATACCTGTGTACTCAGCCCACTGGTTCAGGCAGTGGAGACAGGCATAGAAGCCGGGTAGCAGGAAACAGCTCTTTCCTTACCCCAGGCACCAATACCACTCCCCTGTGACCCCCAAATGCTTCAGGGGCTGAGCAGCTCCAGGGAGTAGAGCTTCTGGGCACTAGAGGGCGCCATATACAAATATGAAACGCCAAAGGAATCTGGTTCAGAGTAAAATTGTTAATACCACTCCTGAGAAAGATTTAAATGACATCGACCTCATAACACTCCCCGAAAGGGAGTTCAAAATAAAAATCAGTAACATGCTCATGGAGGTACGGAAAGATATTCAAGAACTCAGGAATGAATTCCAGTCGGAGATCCAATCATTGAAGAGCACAATGGATGGCATTAAAAGCAGATTGGATATGGTGGAGGAGACAATAAATGAAATAGAAAACTAGAGAAGAGAAATACAAAGAAGCTGAGGCACAGAGAGAAAAAAGGATCTCTAAGAATGAAAGAACATCGAGAGAACTGTGTGACCAATCCAAACGGAACAATATTCGCATTATAGGGGTACCAGAAGAAGAGACAGAAAAAGGGATAGAAAGTGTCTTTGGGGAGGTAATTGCTGAAAACTTCCCCAATCTGGGGAAGGAGATAGTCTCTCAGGCCATGGAGATGCACAGATACCCCAACACAAGGGACCCAAGGAAGACAACACCAAGACATACAGTAATTAAAATGGCAAAGATCAAGCATAAGGACAGACAATTAAAAGCAGCCAGAGGGAGAAATAAGATCACATACAAAGGAAAGCCCATCAGGCTATCATCAGACTTCTCAGAAGACACCTTACAGGACAGAAGGGAGTGACATGATGTATTTAATGCAATGAAGCAGAAGGGCCTTAAACCAAGATTACTTTATCTGGCAAGATTATCATTTAAATTTGAAGGAGGAATTAATTTCCAGATAAGCAAAAGCTGAGAGAATTTACCTCCCACAAACCATCTCTACAGTGTATTTTGGAGGGACTGCTATAGATGGAAGTGTTCCTAAGGTTTAATAGCTATCACCGTAGGTAATAAAACCACAGTAAAGAAAGTAGAACAGCTAATTACTAAGCAAATGCAAAAATTAAAATAAGTATCTCCAAAGTCAATCAAGGGATAGACATAGAGTACAGAATATGATAGCTAATATATAAAGAAAGGAGGAGAAAGAAAAAGGAGGAGAAAAAAATGAACCTTTAGATTGTGTTTGTAATAGCATATGAAGTGAGTTAAGTTAGACTCTTAGATAGTAAGGAAATTAACCTTGAACCTTTGGTAACCATGAATCTAAAGCCTGCATGCCAATAAGTACATACCTATCCATAATCACCCTAAATGTAAATGGACTGAATGCACCAATCAAAAGACATAGAGTCACTGAATGGATAAAAAAAAGAAGACCCATCTATATGCTGCCTACAAGAGACTCACTTTAAACCCAAACACATATACAGACTAAAAGTGAAGGGATGGAAAAAGATATTTCATGCAACTAATAGGGAGAAAAAAGCAGGAGTTACAATACTTGTATCAGACAAACTAGACTTCAAAACAAGGACAGTCACAAGAGACAAAAAAGGACATTACATAATGATAAAAGGGTCAATCCAACAAGAAGATATAACCATTATAAATATCTGTGCACCCAACAAAGGAGTACCTACATATGTGAAACAAATACTAACAGAATTAAAAGGAGAAATAGAATGCAATGCATTCATTTTAGAGACTTCAACACTCCACTCACTCTGAAGGACAGATCAACCAAACAGAAAATAAGTAAGGAGACAGAGGCACTGAACAACACAATAGAACAGATGGACCTAACAGACATCTACAGGACTCTACAACCAAAAGCAGCAGAATACACAATCTTCTCAAGTGCACATGGAACATTTTCAAGAATAGATCATATCCTAGGCCACAAAAAGAGCCTCTGTGAATTAAAAAAGATTGAAATTTTACCAACCTGTTTCTCAGACCACAAAGGTATGAAACTAGAAATCAATTACACAAAGAAAATGAAAAATCCCACAAAAACATGGAGGCTTCACAACATGCTCCTTCACAACATGCTCCTAAATAACCTATGGATCATTGACCGAATAAAAACAGAGATCAAGCAATATATGGAGACAAATGACAAAAATAATTCAATACCGTAAAATCTGTGGGATGCAGCAAAAGCCGTGTTAAGAGGAAAGTATATTGCAATACAGGCCTACCTCAGCAAAGAAGAACAATCCCATATGAGCAGTCTAAACTCACAATTAACGAAACTAGAAAAAGAAGAACAAATGACGCAAAGTGAGTAGAAGGAGGGACATAATAAAGATTAGAGCATAAATAAATAAAATGAAGAAGAATAAAACAATAGAAAGAATCAATGAAAGCAGGAGCTGGTTCTTTGAGAAAATAAAATAGATAAACCCCTAGCCAGACTTATCAAGAAAAAAAAAGAGAGTCTACTCACATAACAGAATCAGAAATGGGAAAGGAAAAATCACTACAGACACCACAGAAATACAAAGAATTATTAGAGAATACTATGAAAAATTATATGGCACCTGGATAACCTAGAAGAAATGGACAACACTCTAGAAAAATACAGCCTTCCAAGGCTGACCCAGAAAGAAACTGAAAATCTTAACAGACCAATTACCAGCAACAAAATTGAACTAGTAATCAAAAACCTATCTAAGAACAAAATGCCTGAACCAGATGGCTTCACCACTGAATTTTATCAAACATTTAGTGAAGACCTAATACCCATCCTCCTTAAAGTTTTCCAAAGAGTAGAAGAAGAGGGAATACTTCCAAATTCATACTATGAGGCCAACATCACTCTAGTACCAAAACCAGGCAACGACACCACAAAAAAAGAAAATTACAGACCAATATCTCTGAAGAACATAGATTCAAAAATACTCAACAAAATATTAGCAAACTGAATTCAAAAATACATCAAAAAGATCATCCATCATGATCAAGTGGGATTCATCTCAGGGATGCAGGGATGGTACAACATTCGAAAATCCATCAACATCATCCACCACATCAACAAAAAGAAGGACAAAAACCACATGATCATCTCCATAGATGCTGAAAAAGCATTTGACATAATTGAACATCCATTCATGATAAAACTCAACAAAATGGGTATAGAGGGCAAGTACCTCAACATAATAAAGGCCATATATGACAAACCCACAGCCAACATTATACTTAACAGTGAGAAGTTGAAAGCTTTTCCTTTAAGATCGGGAACAAGACAAGAATGCCCACTCTCCCCACTTCTATTCAACATTGTACTGGAAGTTCTAGCCACAGCAATCAGACAACACAAAGAAATAAAAGGCATCCAGATTGGCAAGGAAGAAGTTAAACTGTCCCTGTTTGCAGATGACATGATATTGTACATACAAAACCCTAAAGAATCCACTCCAAAGCTACTAGATCTAATATCTGAATTCAGCAAAGTTGTGGGATACAAAATTAATACGCAGAAATCTGTGTCATTCCTATGCACTAACAATGAACTAGCAGAGAGAGAAACCAGGAAAACAATTCTGTTCACCGTTGCATCAAAAAGAATAAAATACCTAGGAATAAACCTAACCAAGGAAGTGAAAGACCTATACTCTGAAAACTACAAGACACTCCTGAGAGAAATTAAAGAAGATACCAATAAATGGAAACACATCCCGTGCTCATGGATAGGAAGAATTAATATTGTCAAAATGGCCAGCCTGCCTAAAGCAATCTACAGATTCACTGCAATTCCTCTCAAAATACCACAGCATTCTTCAATGAACTAGAGAAAATCATTCTAAAATTCATATGGAACCAAAAAAGACCCTGAATAGTCAAAGCAATCCTGAGAAGGAAGAATAAAGCTGGGGGAATTAGATTCCCCAACTTCAAGCTCTACTACAAAGCCACAGTACTTGGTACTGGCACAAGAACAGACCCATAGGCCAATGGAACAGACTAGAGAGCTCTGATATAAACCCAACCATATGTGGTCAATTAATATAAGATAAAGAGCCATGGACATAAAATAGGGAAATGACAGCCTCTTCAACTGCTGGTGTTGGCAAAACTGGACAGCTCCATGCAAGAAAATGAAACTGGGTTATTGTTTAACCCCTGAATGTAAGTCATGAAACCATAAAACTCTAGAAGACAACATAGGCAAAAATCTCCTGAATATAAGCATGAGCAACTTCTTCCTGAACAGATCTCCTCGAGCAAGGGAAACAAAAGCAAAAATGAACTCATGGGACTACATCAAACTAAAAAGTTTCTGTATGGCAAAGGACACCATCAACAGAACAAAAAGGCATCCTACAGTACGGGAGAATGTATTCGTAAATGACATATCTGATAAGGGGTTAATATCCAAAATATATAAAGAACTTACATGCCTCAACAACCAAAAAGCAAATAACCAGATTAAAAAATGGGCAGAGGATACGAAGAGACAGTTCTCCAAAGAAGAAATTCACATGGCCAACAGACACATGAAAAGATGCTCCACATCACTATAATCATCAGGGAAATGCAAATTAAAACCACAATGAGATATCACCTCACACCAGTAAGGATGGCCAGCATCGAAAAGCCTAAGAACAACAAATGCTGGCGAGGATGCGGAGAAACAGGAACCCTCCTACACTGCTGGTGGGAATGTAAGCTAGTTCAACCATTGTGGAAAGCAATATGGAGATTCCTCAAAAAAACTAGAAATACCATTTGACCCGGGAATCCCACTCCTTGGAATTTACCCAAAGAATACAACTTCTCAGATTCAAAAAGACATATGCACCCCTATGTTTACTGCAGCACTTTTTACAATAGCCAAGATATGGAAGCAACCTGAGTGTCCATCAGTAGATGAATGGATAAAGAAGAAGTGGTACATATACACAATGGAATACTATTCAGCCATAAGAAAGAAACCAATCCTACCATTTGCAACAACATGGATGGAGCTGGAGGATATTATGCTCATTGAAATAAGCCAGGCAGAGAAAGACAAGTGCCAAATGATTTCCCTCATTTGTGGAGTATACAACGAAGCAAAACTGAAGGAACAAAATAGCAGACTCAGAGACTCCAAGAAGGAACTAGTGGTTACCAAAGGGGAGGGGCGTGGGAGGACAGGAGAAGGGGTTTGAGGAGTATTATGTTTAGTACAGATGGTGTGGGGAATCATGGGGAAAACAGTGTAGCACAGAGAAGGCAAATAGTGAATCTGTGGTATCTTACTACATCCAAGGACAGTGAGTGCATTGGGGTATGGGTGTGCACTTGATAATATGGTAAATGTAGTAACCACATTGTATTTTCATGTGAAATCTTCATAAGAGTGTATATCAATAATACCTTAATAAAAAAAAAGGTAAAATTAAGTTAGGGATCTTGAGCCGGAGGGGTTATCCAGGGGTGTCCAGGTGGACCCAGTGTCATCACAAGGGTCTTTAGAAGGGGAGGCAGGAGAATCAGGGTCAGAGGAGGGGGTGTGAGGATGAAGTAAGGCTGGCATGATGCACTTTGAAGGTAGAGGAAGGGGTGAAAGCCAAGGAAAGCAGGCAGCCACGAGATGGTGCGAAGGGCAGTGGACAGACCCTTGAGCCTCCAGCAGGAGCCGTCTTTGCTGACAGCTTGAGCCCAGTAAAACTGATTTCAGATTTCTGACCTCCAGAACAATAAGAGAATAAACTTGTGTTGTTTTAAGCTGCTAAGTTGGTGGAGATTTGTTACTGCAGCCACAGGATACTCATACGGTCCTGATACAGGTGAGTTGGGACCCCTAGAGCATTTACCACCCAACCCAGAAACAGTATGCCCGCCCCCCCGATGGCCCCTTTAGTTCTGTGACTGGGGCTCTCGACCTGCACCCACATTTGCAGACTGGCTGTGAGAGAGCCGCTGGCTTCTCCTTTCTCAGAGTGGGAACAGCCCCTTCCACATTTGGAATCTCCCTCAGGGTCCTCTGCAGTGTGGGCTACACAACAGCACACCTGGTGCTGGGACCCGATGCACTGACACAGCGTGCAATAGCCAAGTTGCCCAGTGAGAAAGCCACTTCCTTCTCAGTTACCTTTCAAGACTTCTTAAGAAGTTCAACGAGATCTTAGGCTCATACTGACGTATTTAACACTTTTATAATGTTCACTAATCCAGTTTTTGATACCATGGGACCAAGCCATTAGTGGATGATGAATCCACTTAGTGGTTCAAGTCCACTGTTTTAAAAATACAGAATGGGAAACTTGGCACTTTCCGTTTTGAAATGGTTTTTGAAACTTGTTCCATTTTTATGTGGGTATATATGTACTGTGCTAACATTGTTCCTGATGTTTTCATTTTGGTTTTTATCATAGGTGAATGGCAGTCTTACAGCACTTCTCTAACTGAGGCATTAACAGCATCTGGCTAGACTTCAAAACAACCTTGCCTTGCTTCAATTACATTTCTTTTTTCCCTTGTATTTATTTTTGTGGATTACCTTCTGTCCAAGGCAAATGATACATGGTGATTGAGTTATCAAATATTTCTTAAATTACCTACCAATTTCATTTTAAAAGTGAGTCCATTTGACAAGGATATTGCAAAAATCATGGAGGTGATCCATTTGGAAATACTGAAGTTGAGAAGCACCACACCAGGGAATGGCTGACCCAGCGTCACAGTTTCTTGTGAATGGAGAGGGGTGTTGCCAAGTGTTGCCCTTCATGCCCTCTCTCTGCCATATATCCTACAATGGGACGAGCATTGATGAGACATTCTGAAGTGTGTTGTTGGCTTTTTGTATTGGAACTTGAAACCCATTTTCTGCATGAGTCGTCACCCCTCACTTGGCTTCCAAGACATCCCTCTTTTTGCCCTGAAATGCTTTTGCTTCTCTTCATCCCCAGTGCTTCTCCTTCTTCCCATAAGCTCAGGACTTGATCTTTTCTTTTCCTTCCCTCCTTCTAAAATCTTTTTTTATTGTAAAATACACATAGCAGAAGTTACTGTTTCAGCCATTTTTATTCCTTGTTTCTGATAAATTTCCGCATTTATCAGGTTGGCTTAATTCACATTTTGGGTCTGCCCTAGATGCCATTAATGAAAAATGACCCTTTGCTCCAAAATCTTATAGCTCTTAGGGTTTGAATATTTAGTACCAGAAAGGGCTTGGAAAAAAAAAACAGTATTTAGAATGGTTTTAGTTGCAGTAATAGAATATTGATTGAAGAATATCATTAAGGACCTGGGTTTGCTCTTTGTGTTCTGTCTTCCGCAGCATGTTGACTTTGAATCTTTTGTTGTTACCTTATGATCATAAAGTTGCTAGAGTAACAGACATCACAACTGCATTCATGTTAGAAAAAAAGTTGGGTCTTTTCTTCAGGAGTCTTTATCTTCTTACCCAGAATAAAATTGTTACCAAATGTGCTCCAATATGCTTCCACTATACCTCATTGAAAGAACTGGGTAGGATTGCCAGTTTTATACTAAAAATATTAATGTGTTGCTTACCTGAAATTCAAATTTAACTGGGTGTCCCCTGCTTTTATTTGCTAAATCTGGCAACCATAGGACCTGGTCTTGCAGGAGGGGCTGGGAAATAGAATATGTGGCTTTCTGGCTTTCATAATGTGAGATGGACAAAGGAGAAAAATTGGAAAGCTTTCAGGTCGTCAGCCACCCAATATGAAGTCATTTTGATTGTGTTTACTCTCCTGCACAGAGAATATGTTTGCATAATATCAGAAAATTTATGAAGTTCAAGTCCCAAACTATATTTTTATCTTTAGAGTTTAAAAAAAAATTTCTTCTGTTGGGGGTGAGGTGTGGATGGTCATGAATTAGATGCCTTTTATCTGCAGGATATATATTTTTCTTTAGGCTTACTTTTTATGTCCCTCTTTGTTCTGTGAAAGAAATTGAGATGGCTAATAAAATGACATCAACACAAAAGGCAAGAATAAGTGCTTAGGGGAGCTGGAACATGAGTTGGAAAATTAAAAAGGCCCATAGATGTGCATATTTTACTGTCTCACATAGGTACTGGAGTGGAAGATCCCCAGGTCCTCAAGGATCGAAACATGATTCAGGCTCCATAAAATCACAGCCAGTCTCACGCTCAAGAGAGGCATGTCTCTTCCTGCACAGAGACCCAGGAGGCTTCCTCACTGCAATCTCTGATTGCTTGGGGCCTGGCTTTGTAGCTGCCCGCCCCCCCCCCAACACCCTCAGGATCCCTTGAGGCAAATTGATACCTTAATACTAGAGTGAAATTCCATGGGTCCAGAACAGTGCAGTCCCATTATATAGCTCTGGGATGCTAAATTTAATACAAGAGTAGAAAGGCCTGCAGAACCAAGCTGCTTAGACATCATTCCTGAAGTCCGGACATTTTATACCAGATTCCATGGCAGTGAGTTTGAGGTCAGAGTCTTTGGTGAAGACCCGGAGGTCAAAATGACTGAGTGGTCCAGAAAAAAATACTGTTAAGAGCCAGCCAGGTGGAGGAGCCACGGTCTTCATAGGAACATGAGTCTATACCGGAGGCAGCTGCTTCAGATACAAGACAGGCCATTTCACACCCCTCCTTAAACCCCAAGGACCCCTTTTCCTCATGGTACAAAACTCAGCTGCTTCCCATGGCCTACAAGTCTCAGGGGCCAGCACGGTCTGGCCCCGCCTTTCCTATTCCACCTGGCCTTGTTACACTCCTGCCCCTGACACTCCTTCCAGCCCTGCCTTCTTTTCCTTAACCCACCAAACTCTGCCTCCGCTGTCCTTTGCACCTGCTGCTCCCTTTCCTGACTCACCCTTTCCCTTAAAGCTTAAACATCACTGTTAGGGGGCCTTTGTGTATTTTCCTCGGTTATTGTCTTCGCCACAACAAAGAATTGAAGGGCAGAGACAGGGTAGTGAAGCAGAGTAAACGTTTTATTTAAAGTTACTTAAAGAGAGAAAAAGTACAGGTGACTGCAGGGAGGAGAGGGGCCCTGAAAGGTTGGAGGGAGAAAGTTTAAACTAGACACTTAGAAAGTGCAGGAGACCTCAGAGAGAGGAGCCCTGAAAGGTTGGAGAAAAAGTCTATGCACTTAAAGAGTGTGAAAGACCTCAGAGAGAGGTGCGCACTGAAAGACTGGGGGTTCCCCCTTTTAAGGATTTTTCATGAATGTGATAAAGGGCTGGGGCGTGGACTTGTTAAGTGGTCTCAAGATGTTTATCTTTGATGAAACATTAAGTTTCTTATCAGTCCTCTGGGTAATTCTGCAAAATTAGCTTAACACAAGAAATTTACTGCTCTGGTTCCCTCCCCAGGATAGCAGCTTCCTGGTCTGGGAGCATATCAATCAAGACTGCCTGTCCTGCCTCCAAGGTGGGCTGAGTTATTGTCTGTTTGCTAAAGGGTAAGTTAAGAATCTTACTTCTTAACTTCCTGGGTTTTAAAATGCAATCTTATCTTTAAGATGGAATCCTTCCTGCCTTTTACTATGTTGTTTATAGGTGGGCCTTTTAGCAGGCTAAAGAAAATCTTACAATGGCATGATCTAATTGACACAATGAAGACATGGGTTGTGCTCAGATACTTTTCTTTATCTGGGGAATATTCAAACATTCCAGGCTAAGTTGCTCCTGGCCTTTTGAGCTTTAACTGATTAACTCATTAACTCTGAGTCTTTTCTGGGTTTCTAGTTTTAACTGGTTAACTTTTTGAGTCCCTTGTAGTGGGCTTTACAGGCCTTAATTCTCTCTCCAACCCGCTCATACCTATTTTCCTGCCTAACGTCACCTCCCCGGAAGGGCTTTTCCCCATTATGCAGCGTAAATGTCCCCTGTACTTGTAATTCAGCTTGTTGCCTTTGTGGTCCTTGACTGAATTTGTCATCCTTTTTATTCATTCACCAAGCTTCCAACAAGCACCTTCTATGTAGCAGGCACTGAGACACAGTAAAGCAATTGAACCAATAAGCAAACCTAAATAGAGTGCCAATTTAAGTGCTTTGGTGACTGAAGATAGTCATGGTGTGAAAGATGATGCAATCCTACCTTTATCAAGATATTTGATTGATAACTACTCTAGGAAAACATCCTTGGGATTCAGAGGTGGGGGACACAGGTACTGTTGTCAGTGATGGTCATGCCAGCAGGTTAGGACATGATGACACATGTTGGGCTCTTGGTTAACATTTTTCAGCTTCAAGATCAGCACAAGAGGAAAAAAAATGTCTCCAGTAGCAACAACTCTTGCAATAAAATGACTCTTAACAATCTCGCAATAATGTGGGAACTGTTTAAGTGAGGCACTTCTCAAGGCCAGACCACAGACACCTGTTGAATTCCTAGAGGGAAAGGCAGAGAACAAGATCCAAGATCTTGCTGAGCTCACTGCTGAGGAAATTGTCTTGCTTTGTCTGCAAATAAAACTTGCTGAAATCAGCAATTAAGTAATAAAGTCACCAGGGAGAGCTCTGGGAACTCAGA
The DNA here is from genome assembly GCA_032199065.1 of Smutsia gigantea. Classification (NCBI taxonomy): domain Eukaryota; kingdom Metazoa; phylum Chordata; class Mammalia; order Pholidota; family Manidae; genus Smutsia; species Smutsia gigantea. Next base: position 86,832 of record JAVSCE010000539.1, on the reverse strand, counting down.
TAAAACCCATTGTTCTGGTTTTGTCCTCCCGTTGTTTCCCAATCAGTAATGAGTTTGAGTGCTGGAGATCTAAAGCCTGAGGGTGGATCAGGGTGTAGGGAAAATGGAAGTTCCATGGCCAGGATCCTCACCTGACCCTGGTCTGCTTGCCCACTATGCACGTGTAATGCTCACAGGTGCAGGCTTGCACACGTGTGATCGATGGGCTCTCACTGACTCCATATAAAGAGCTCCACCTGGTTCTCTGGGGCTGTGAAATGGCTGAGAAGCCTGGAAGCAGAGACTGGTGTGCTGCATGCAGACTGCCCCAGGGGCAGATGGGATTCTAGAGCTCGACCTGCCATCATGAGAATAACACCTGGTGTAAGACCTTTTACCCCCAAAACATTCCATTGTCGTTTTTGGCATCACCGAATCCAGAGTAAACTTCCTGAGCCTGAAACCCTCAGGTGAGACACATGGCTTCCAGTGGGCAGAGGGGAGAGGACATAGAGATACAAGAAGGTGAGTTTCACTAGGGCAGTGAGGGGTGGGGGGTGGTCCTTGAAGAGTGGGAATCGGAGAATGGGCCCTAGGAATATCCTGGTGAAATCACCCTAAAAGAAACATCACAAGGGCAAAAGGGCAACTTCTCCCTTGGGGCTGGTGATGAGGTGTGGTAGATTGCAAAGAATGGCCGTAACGTCTTCCAGAATCTCTTTCTTGGACTGGGAGTGGCCGAGTGATTTGCTTTGGCCAATGAATCGATAGGAAACAAGACATTGACAGCAATTTGGCAGGCGCTGGTGTGCTGCGGTTAGCCTTCCGTTGCTGCTCTTGGGAACCTGGTGTCAATAACCCAGGGTTGCCCGTTGGGCGAGGGACCATGTGGCGAGAGATGAGCTGTCCCAGATGAGGCCCTCCTAGACCCAGGATGCAGCCAGCTCACCAGCTGAACACCAATGGACAGATGAGCCCAGACCAGAAGAACTGCTCATCCAAGTTGCAGAATTGTGAGCTAAAGGAACTGGTTATTTTTTTAAGCCCACTATGTTTGGGGATAGTTTACCAGTAAAGCCTTGGGGCTGTGAGTTGCAGGAAAGAAAGCAAATTATTGGTTAATTTGTTCCTTCTTTAATACTTATTTTGTGCTGAGCTGTGTGCTAAGTGAAAAGACTTAAAATGGACAGGACAGACATGGTCTCTATGCTCACAGAGTACCACCCAGCAGTGGCCCCTGATGAAGAGCTTGGCCATTCAGTACCTGTGGCAAGTCCAGGAGGGTGCTGGGGAGGTGCTGGGGAGAGAGAAGGGTGTGTAAGCTGTGATCAGAGGATATGCCAAGTGAAATGGACCTGGGATGTGGGTGGTCAAAGAGGGGAGGAAGAGTTTCTGGCTGTAGAGGAGTCTGGGATTATTGAGGAAAGAGCAGCCTGACTTGGCTGGAGCAATGTGCTTCAAAAGGGCATGAATTTCCTCCAGGGAGACACGAAGACTTCTCAGGGGGTACTTGAATGGTATTCATTCCCAATGGAGGGGATATTACCCCCACTGGGGCAAAAATTGGTTCTTGGAGTGTGGTTTGGAGCCCTGCAAAGTGCCACAGTATGTAAACATATACAAAGTCTAACTGAGGTGTTAAGATGCCATGGAGAGGTGATTAGGAAAATGCCTGAGGTCTCCATAGAGGGGCAATAAGGCAGAGAAGGCTGAAAAACTCTATTTGAAGGGAATCCATGTCCAGATCCACACCTGTGTGATCGGCGCCCTTTCGCAGGCCCTCCTCCCCCTTGGCAAGAAGAGCATAATTCTCACTCATCCCAAATCTGTCCAGATGTGCTGCCTTGGGAATTAAAAGCTAGGGTGGGAAACAATGAGAAATACTGGTGTGGGCATTGAGGAAGTGAATAATCACCATCATGTTTCAAATCCTATTTTAGTTTTGAGAAGGATTCTTTGCTTTCAACAAAATCGAAGGGGGATATGATAGTGCTGTCAGCTTGATGAAATCTTAAAAAATAGTCTCTAGGTTATTTTTGGCATATGACTCAAAATGTGTTCAAAGAAGTGTGTATTATGACTTAAGAAAACTTCTTACAATTCGCTTCTATTTAAAATAGATTTACATCTATAAAAACAAGAAATGGAAATTGAATGGATGCTGAACCCTGTCTCATAGAAATAAACTATAGACATCTTGGGATATATGAGCCAATCGAATAAATAAATAAAACCTGCTCTATTTATCTAATTGTAAGATGCATTTCCAGTAAAATTCTATTGTTTATGTTTAATAATTATCAACATTTGTAGTAGAGTCAGGTTATAGGGATCAATTGTAAAGACAAGTTGATCCAGAAGGGAATAAAATGAACATTTAGAGCCAGTGGTCACAGAAAATTTATAGAAGTATTAATTTCTCATACATACATAAAAATATGTATGCTATATATATGTATAATTTTTTGGGGAGAGATATGATAGGATGATCAATAAAAAAAAGACTGAGCTTAAAAAAATCTGGGGTGGGTGGTTAAGTAGAATGAAAATACAGTTTCAAGGAGTAACAGGAACCATGTAAAATTTCCAACTGCTTAAGATGAGCTTGTTTATCTTTAAAATATAGGTAGATATGAAAGTTACTATGGTATTTGCATCCAATTGTGTACCTCTATAAAGAATGACATGATGGTTTTACCTTAAAACTACAATATTTACAATATACCAGAAATTATATTCTCTGCAACTATAACAGACACATATACAAATATGCTCATGTCCTGGACATTATACTTTGCCTTACTTTTTTCACTTAATAAAACATTTTCATTTAATAAATTTAATTAATTTTTATGGTTGAATTTTTTATGACCAATTTCATATGGTCTTTCCATATGAATACATATGGATTTACCTGATTTTTATCAGCTGTGTAGTATTTCTTGGTTTAGATACAGCAGAATATATTTAACTGTTGGTGGTCATTTCAGTGATTTACAGTTTTTTGCTTTTATGTACAACATTGCAATAGATATCCTTGAACACCTATTGTAGGAAGTTTTTATGTATTTACTTAAAGGGTAAATTTTTAGTAATGGGATTGCTGGATCAGAGGGAGTATGCATTTTACATTTTGAAAAATGCCCTCCAAATTTTCTCCTGAAAAGGCTATACTTTCTACCAGTGGGGTTTGAAAACATCAGTCTTCAGGTTTCTGTCAGCCCAGAAAAAAAATCACATGTCCAATTAGTAAAAAAAAAAAAAAAAACCTTGTTTTGATTTGCATGCCTGTAACTATGAGTAAGGTTAGGCTGTAATGCATGAGATGAAGCAATGTTTCATATGCTCATTAGCCATTCCTTTATCAATACTCTGCCTGATTAAAACCTGGGCTGCCCTTTTCTTATTAATATGAGTACTTTGCCAATTAATTAGCCCTGTCTGCCATGCGTGGCAAGTATTTTCCTAGTTTACTCTTGGTCTTTCGTCTCTAGATGTTTTTGTCTCTAGACGTTATGTTTTTTCTGTGAAATCTTATTTACCTTCCTTAAACTTATTTTGAGATGATTTCAAATTCACATGCAGTTGTAAGAAAAGGTACAGAGTGACCTCCAGTGTTAACATCTCACAAGCTAGTACAATGGCACAACCAGGATATTGACATTGATACAATCAAGATACAGAACAGTTCTTCCCAGGTGAAGATCCCTCAGGATGTCCATTTATATTCCCTTCCCACCCTCACTCCTCAACTCTGAAAGCCACTAAATTTTCTTCATTTCTGTAATTTTGCATTTCAATAATGTTTTATAAATAGAATCATACAATATGTAAACTTGTAGGTTTGGCTTTTTCTCACTCAGGGTAATTCCCTGGCAATTCATTCCAGTTGCATGTATCAGTAATTTTCATCACATCATATCAAAGGTACATCCTATCAACATGATCTATCCTGTTGATGTTGACCTTGATCACCTAGATTCTCCAACACCAATTACTTTCTTACACACCTCTTTTCCATACCATCCTTTTTGTAAGGAAGTCACCACGCACAGAGCCCATGTAAAGAGTGGAAGGTTATGTTCTACCTCCTTAAAGGTAGAGTGTCTACAAAAATTACTTGGAATACTTCTGCACGAGAGGTGTTTCTTCCCCCTCATTTATTTATTTATAATTTATTTGGTATCACTAATCTACAATTACATGTGCAATATTATGGTTATTAAACTACCCCCTTCATCAGGTCACCCCTACCAACCGCATTACAGTCACTGCCCATCAGCATAGTGAGATGCTATAGAATCACTACTTGTCTTCTCCGAGTTGTACAACCCTCCCCGTGAGCCCCCAACATTACATCTGCTAATCGTAATGCCCCTTTTTCCCCCTTGTCCCTCCCTTCCCACCCATCCTCCCCAGTCCCTTTCCCTTTGGTAACTATTAGTCCGTTCTTGGGTTCTGTGAGTCTGCTGCTGTTTTGTTCCTTCAGTTTTTTTCTTTGTTCTTATACTCCACATATGAGTGAAATCATTTGATACTTGTCTTTTTCGACTTGGCTTATTTCACTGAGCATAATACCCTCTAGCTCCATCCATGTTGTTGCAAATGGTAGGATTTGTTTTCTTCTTATGGCTGAATAATATTCCATTGTGTATATGTACCACCTCTTCTTTATCCATTCATCTACTGATGGACACTTAGGTTGCTTCCATTTCTTGGCTATTGTAAATAGTGCTGCGATAAACATAGGGGTGCATATGTCTTTTTCAAACTGGGCTGCTGCATTCTTAGGGTAAATTCCTAGGAGTGGAATTCCTGGGTCAAATGGTATTTCTATTTTCAGTTTTTTGAGGAACCTCCATACTGCTTTCCACAATGGTTGAACTAATTGCAGTTCCACCAGCAGTGTAGGAGGGTTCCCTTTTCTCCACATCCTCGCCAACATTTGTTGTTGTTTGTCTTTTGGATGTTGGCCATCCTCACTGGTGTGAGGTGATATCTCATTGTGGTTTTAATCTGCATTTCTCTGATGATTAGCAATGTGGAGCATCTTTTCATGTACCTGTTGGCCATCTGAATTTCTTCTTTGGGGAAGTGTCCATTCATGTCCTCTGCCCATTTCTTAATTGGATTATTTGCTTTCTGTTTGTTAAGGTGTGTGAGTCCTTTATATATTTTGGATGTCAACCCCTTATTGGATATGTCATTTATGAATATATTCTCCCATACTGTAGGAAATCTTTTTGTTCTACTGATGGTGTCCTTTGCTGTACAGAAGCTTTTCAGCTTGATATAGTCCCACTTGTTCATTTTTGCTTTTGTTTCCCTTGCCCGGGGAGATATGTTCATGAAGAAGTCGCTCATGTTTATGTCCAAGAGATTTTTGCCTATGCTTTTTTCTAAGAGTTTTATGGTTTCATGACTTACATTCAGGTCTTTGATCCGCCTTGAGTTTACCTTTGTGTATGGGGTTAGACAGTAGTCCAGTTTCATTCTATTACATGTAGCTGTCCAGTTTTTCCAACACCAGCTGCTGAAGAGGCTGTCATCTCCCCATTGTATATCCAAGGCTCCTTTATCAAATATTAACTGACTGTATATGTTTGGGTTAATGTTTGGATTTTCTATTCTGTTCCACTGGTCTGTGGGTCTGTTTTTGTGCCAATACCAAATTGTCTTGATTACTGTGGCTTTGTAGTTGAACTTGAAGTCAGGGAGCGTAATTCCCCCTGTTTTATTCCTCCTTCTCAGGATTGCTTTGGCTATTCGGGTCTTTTGTGGTTCCATATGAATTTTAGTATTATTTGTTCGAGTTCATTGAAGAAAGCTGGTGGTATTTTGATAGGGATTGTGTTGAATCTGTAGACTGCTTTAGGTAGTATAGCCATTCTGACAATATTTATTCTTCCTAGCCAAGAACATGGGATGAATTTCCATTTATTAGTGTCCTCTTTAATTTCTCTTAGGAGTGTCTTGTAGTTTTCAGAGTACAGGTCTTTCACTTCCTTCGTTAGGTTTATTCCTAAGTATTTTATTCTTTTTGATGCAATAGTGAATGGAATTGTTTTTCTGATTTCACTTTCTGTTAGTTCATCATTAGTGTATAGGAAAGCAATGGATTTCTGTGTGTTAATTTTGTATCCTGCAACTTTGCTGAATTCAGATATTAGTTCTAGTAGTTTTGGAGTGGAGTCTTTAGGGTTTTTTTATGTACAATATCATGTCATCTGCAAGTAGTGACAATTTGACTTCTTCTTTACCAATCTGGATGCCTTGTATGTGTTTGTTTTGTCTGATTGCCATGGCTAGGACCTCCAGTACTATGTTGAATAACAGTGGAGAGAGTGGGCATCCCTGTCTTGTTCCTGATCTTAAGTGAAAAGCTTTCAGCTTCTCACTGTTAAGTATGATGTTGGCTGTGGGTCTGTCATATATGGCCTTTATTATGCTGAGGTACTTGCCCTCTGTACCCATTTTATTGAGAGTTTTTATCATGAGTGGATGTTGAATTTTGTTGAATGCTTTTTCAGCATGTATGGAGATGATCATGTGGTTTTTGTCCTTTTTTCTGTTGGTGTGGTGGATGATGTTGATGGATTTTCGAATGTTGTACCATCCTTGCATCCATGGGATGAATCCCACTTGATCATGGTGTATGATCCTCTTGATGTATTTTTGAATTTGGTTTGCTAATATTTTGTTGAGTATTTTTGCATCTACGTTCATCAGGGATATTGGTCTGTAATTTTCCTTTTTGGTGAGGTCTTTGCCCTGTTTTGGGGTTAGAGTGATGCTGGCTTCAAAGAATGAGTTTGGAAGTATTCCCTCCTCTTTTTTTTTTTTGGCAAGGGGGAGAAACCCAGCTCCATTGATCTTGTTGTCCTCTTACCTCTGTTTTTCTCCATGTTTCCATGCGCTTTGGGCTCATCCTCGTGGTGGCCAAGATGACTGCTGGCAGTAGCTCCAGAGAAAGAGCACTTCTCATTCCTGAAAACCTGCAGGAAAATTCCCAGAATTACATGTTAATGACTGGCTTCGATCATATGCCCATCCCTGAACCACTCAGGATGGCTCAGGAGATGGAACGTCCGATTGGCTGGACACCTGGACACAGGTGGATGGATGTCCAACCCTTGAAGGCATGGGAGCTGAGTGATGGGAGTGTCAGCTCACCCAAACTGTACAAACTGAGAGCGGGAGACCTATGTTTTCTCCAAGGAAAGTCAAGATACTGTTACCCAAGGAAGGAGGGATTAGATCCTGAATGGACACTAATGCCAGATATCCATTACAGGGACAGAGAGAAAATGAGAGAGAGAGAGAAGCTGTTAGGGAAGCCAAGAGACAGAGAAAAAAGGAGACTTTTGTAATTTTAAGAAAAAAGTGCCTTTTGTTTTAACAATCAAGAGAGAATCATTACATCCATGTTTATCAGCATTATTCATAATAACCAAAAGATGGAAAGAACCCAAATATCTATCAGTGGATGAATGGATAAACAAAATGGGGAACACCCACACAATGGAATATCACATAGTCTTTAAAACAAAGGAAATTCTGACACATGCTACAACATGGATGAACCTTAGAGGATGTTATGGTAAATGAAATAAGTCAGTCACAAAAGGACAAATATTGTATGATTCCACTTATATGAGGTCCCTATTTATATGAGCAGCCAAATTCATAAAAGAAGAAATCCAATGGTGATTGCCAGGGGCTAATGGGGGCGGGGGATGGCAAGTTAGGGTTTAATGGGTGAGAGTATCAGTTTGAGAAGATGAAAAAATTCTGGAGATGGATGGTGGTGATGGTTGCCCTACTGTGTGAATGTATTTAATGTCACTGAACATATACTTAAAAATGGTTAAAATTTAACATTCATATGTTAAAGACAAGCCCACAGACTAGTAGAAAATTGCCAAATACATAATTGATAAAGAATTTGTATCCAGAGCATATATAATATTCTCAAAATTTAATAGTAAGAAAATAAACAACCAAAAATTTTTAAAAATGGGCTTCAAGATTTAAACAGACATTTCAGCAAAGAAGCTCTTCTGATGGCAAATAAGTTCATGAAAAGATGTTCAACAAAATTAGTCATAATGAATGCAAATCAAAACCCCAGTGAGATTTTACCATGTATCTATTAAAATGTCTAAAATCCGAAAGACCCACTGTTGGTGAGAATATGGAATCACCAAAAGTCTCAGACATTGCAGGTGGGGATGCACAACCATTTGGAAAACAATTTGGCAGTTTCCTGAGTTCAGTGCACACCTATCATTCCATTCCTAGGTATCCAGTCAAGAGAAATGAAAAGTATTTGCCATTATGAAGACTTGTACACAAACGTTCGTTCATAGCAGCTTTACTGGTAACATCCAGACAGTGGGAAAACATCCATCCACAGGTGATGTAATCATAAAACAGAATGCTACACAACGACCAGAGGAAATGAACTTTGTACATGCAACATAGATAAACCTAAAATAAATAAACTGAGGGAAAGAAGCCAGATAAAAAAAGAGCATATGCTGTTTGATTCCATTTATGTAAAACTGCAGAAAATTCAAACCAACTTATTTCAAACAGAAAAACAGGTTAGTGATTGCCTAAGAACAGGAAAAAGGTCACAGGGGAACTTTGAGGATGATACATATGTTCACTATTTTGATTGTAGTGATGGCTTCGTGGCTGTATACATGTGTAAAAACATCAGCTGTGCACTTTAAATATGTGTGATTTATTGTCTATTGGTTGTAAGCTGTTCAGGAAATAATACAAAAACAACAACAGATGAATCTCTACAGATATTACTGGTTTCTGTTTTTAGATAGTTTACCTCTTATAGAGATATTTTTACCTGTAAAAACATAGGCTTTGGAGTTAGCAAACTGAGGCTGCCCCTAATTACCTTTGACCTTGAGTGACGTGCCGGGTCTTTGAACTTGGGTTTCCTCATCCACAAAATAGAAGCAATACTTATCACATAGGATTGTCACGAGGACTCAGCACAGTAATGTCTGCTGAATGCTCAGTGCAAGGCCTGGGATAGGGCTTGGTGACCCTTAACTTTACTGTTACTGTAAATTGCTGGAAAAATAAGGGGCAGAGTAAGGGCTCCTGCTTTTTAAAGGCAATTTCTAAATGGGCATGTTTTTATATTTTACGGGGATAAAATGTTACAGCCGACGACAGAGAGACTGAATTCAGCATTCTCTTCTTAAGGGTTATAGACTCATCTATGGATTATCCTCTTGGTTATGTCCAGAGGGTAACTTCCTAAAAACAGATTGGTTTTATTTTTAACTTTTTTATTGAAGTATAATATACCCGCCGAAAAGTACACAAATCATAACAGCTAGGTGAACTTTCACAAAATGACCTCACACTGTAGCCAGCATCCAGATCAAGAAACAGAAGGTGACACTGGCACAGAAACCTCCATGAGCCGCATCCCAGGAACTGTCCCCCAAAGCTAGCAGCGCGATCTGCTTTGCTTATTTATTTTTAAAATTTATTTTCGTATCATTAATCTACAATTACATGTGCAATATTATGGTTATTAAACTACCCCCTTCATCAGGTCCCCCCCACCAACCCCATTACAGTCACTGTCCATCAGCGTAGTGAGATGCTATAGAATCACTACTTGTCTTCTCTGAGTTGTACAGCCCTCCCCGTGCCCCCCCAACATTACATCTGCTAATCGTAATGCCCCTTTTTCCCTCTTATCCCTCCCTTCCCACCCATTTTCCCCAGTCCCTTTCCCTTTGGTAACTATTAGTCCATTCTTGAGTTCTGTGAGTCTGCTGCTGTTTTGTTCCTTCAGTATTTTTTCTTTGTTCTTATACTCCACATATGAGTGAAATCATTTGATACTTGTCTTTTTCGGCTTGGCTTATTTCACTGAGCATAATACCCTCTGGCTCCATCCATGTTGTTGCAAATGGTAGGATTTGTTTCTTCTTATGGCTGAATAATATTCCATTGTGTATATGTACCACCTCTTCTTTATCCATTCATCTACTGATGGATACTTAGGTTGCTTCCATTTCTTGGCTATTGTAAATAGTGCTGTGATAAACATAGGGGTGCATCTGTCTTTTTCAAACTGGGCTGCTGCATTCTTAGGGTAAATTCCTAGGAGTGGAATTCCTGGGTCAAATGGTATTTCTATTTTGAGTTTTTTGAGGAACCTCCATACTGCTTTCCACAATGGTTGAACTAATTTGCAGTCCCACCAGCAGTGTAGGAGGGTTCCCTTTTCTCCACATCCTCGCCAACATTTGTTGTTGTTTGTGTTTTGGATGTTGGCCATCCTCACTGGTGTGAGGTGATATCTCATTGTGGTTTTAATCTGCATTTCTCTGATGATTAGCGATGTGGAGCATCTTTTCATGTGCCTGTTGGCCATCTGAATTTCTTCTTTGGAGAAGTGTCTATTCATGTCCTCTGCCCATTTCTTAATTGGATTATTTGCTTTTTGTTTGTTAAGGTGCGTGAGTTCTTTATATATTTTGGATGTCAACCCCTTATCAGATACGTCATTTATGAATATATTCTCCCATACTGTAGGATGTCTTTTTGTTCTACTGATGGTGTCCTTTGCTGTACAGAAGCTTTTCAGCTTGATATAGTCCCACTTACTCATTTTTGCTTTTGTTTCCCTTGCCCGGGGATATATGTTCATGAAGAAGTCGTTCATGTTTACGTCCAAGAGATTTTTGCCTATGTTTTTTTCTAAGAGTTTTTTAATATAATTTATTTTATTATCATTAATCTACAATTACATGTGCAATATTACAGTTAATAAACTACCCCTTCATCAGGTCCCCCCCACCAACCCCATTACAGTCACTGTCCATCAGCGTAGTGAGATGCTATAGAATCACTACTTGTCTTCTCTGAGTTGTACTGCCCTCCCCGTGCCCCCCCAACATTACATCTGCTAATCGTAATGCCCCTTTTTCCTCTTTATCCCTCCCTTCCCGCCCATTTTCCCCAGTCCCTTTCCCTTTGGTAACTATTAGTCCGTTCTTGGGTTCTGTGAGTCTGCTGCTGTTTTGTTCCTTCAGTATTTTTTCTTTGTTCTTATACTCCACATATGGGTGAAATCATTTGATACTTGTCTTTTTCGGCTTGGCTTATTTCACTGAGCATAATACCCTCTAGCTCCATCCATGTTGTTGCAAATGGTAGGATTTGTTTTCTTCTTATGGCTGAATAATATTCCATTGTGTATATGTACCACATCTTCTTTATCCATTCATCTACTGATGGACACTTAGGTTGCTTCCATTTCTTGGCTATTGTAAATAGTGCTGCAATAAACATAGGGGTGCATCTGTCCTTTTCAAATAGGGCTGCTGCATTCTTAGGGTAAATTCCTAGGAGTGGAATTCCTGGGTTAAATGGTATTTCTATTTTGAGTTTTTTGAGGAACCTCCATACTGCTTTCCACAATGGTTGAACTAATTTGCAGTCCCACCAGCAGTGTAGGAGGGTTCCCTTTTCTCCACATCCTCGCCAACATTTGTTGTTGTTTGTGTTTTGGATGTTGGCCATCCTCACTGGTGTGAGGTGATATCTCATTGTGGTTTTAATCTGCATTTCTCTGATGATTAGCGATGTGGAGCATCTTTTCATGTGCCTGTTGGCCATCTGAATTTCTTCTTTAGAGAAGTGTCTATTCATGCCCTCTGCCCATTTCTTAATTGGATTATTTGCTTTCTGCTTGTTAAGGTGCATGAGTTCTTTATATATTTTGGATGTCAACCCTTTATCAGATACGTTTTTTATGAATATATTCTCCCATACTGTAGGATGTCTTTTTGTTCTACTGATGGTGTCCTTTGCTGTACAGAAGCTTTTCAGCTTGATATAGTCCCACTTGTTCATTTTTGCTTTTGTTTCCCTTGCCCGGGGAGATATGTTCATGAAGAAGTTGCTCATGTTTATGTCCAAGAGATTTTTGCCTATGTTTTTTTCTAAGAGTTTTATGGTTTCATGACTTACATTCAGGTCTTTGATCCACCTTGAGTTTACCTTTGTGTATGGGGCTAGACAGTAGTCCAGTTTCATTCTCTTACATGTAGCTGTCCAGTTTTTCCAACACCAGCTGCTGAAGAGGCTGTCATCTCCCCATTGTATATCCAAGGCTCCTTTATCAAATATTAACTGACTGTATATGTTTGGGTTAATGTTTGGATTTTCTATTCTGTTCCACTGGTCTGTGGGTCTGTTCTTGTGCCAATACCAAATTGTCTTGATTACTGAAGCTTTGTAGTAGAGCTTGAAGTCTGGGAGCATAATTCCCCCTGTTTTATTCCTCCTTCTCAGGATTGCTTTGGCTATTTGGGGTGTTTTGTTGTTCCATATGAATTTTAGAACTATTTATTCCAGTTCATTGAAGAATGCTGTTGGTATTTTGATAGGGATTGTGTTGAATCTATAGGTTCCTTTAGGTAGTATAGTCATTTAGACAATATTTATTCTTCCTAGCCAAGAGCATGGGATGCATTTCCATTTGTTAGTGTCCTCTTTAATTTCTCTTAGGAGTGTCTTGTAGTTTTCAGAGTACAGGTCTTTCACTTCCTTCGCTAGGTTTATTCCTATGTATTTTATTCTTTTTGATGCAATTGTGAATGGAATTGTTTTCCTGATTTCTCTTTCTGTTAGTTCATCATTAGTGTATAGGAAAGCAACAGATTTCTGTGTGTTAATTTTGTATCCTGTCACTTTGCTGAATTCAGATATTAGTTCTAGTAGTTTTGGAGTGGAGTCTTTAGGGTTTTTCATGTGCAATATCATGTCATCTGCAAACAGTGACAATTTGACTTCTTCTTTACCAATCTGGATGCCTGTATTTCTTTGTTTTGTCTGATTGCCATGGGTAGGACCTCCAGTACTATGTTGAATAACAGTGGAGAGAGTGGGCATCCCTGTCTTGTTCCCGGTCTTAGATGAAAAGCTTTCAGCTTCTTGCTGTTAAGTATGATGTTAGCTGTGGGTTTGTCATATATGGCCTTTATGATGTTGAGGTACTTGCCCTCTATACCCATTTTGTTGAGAGTTTTATCATGAATGGATGTTGAATTTTGTCAAATGCTTTTTCAGCATCTATGGAGATGATCATGTGGTTTTTGTTCTTCTTTTTGTTGATGTGGTGGATGATGTTGATGGATTTTCGAATGTTGTACCATCCTTGCATCCCTGGGATGAATCCCACTTGATCATGGTGTTTGATCCTCTTGATGTATTTTTGTATTCAGTTTGCTAATATTTTGTTGAGTATTTTTGCATCTACGTTCATCAGGGATATTGGTCTTGTGAGAACAAGAGAAACTCCATTTAAAAAAAAAGGCCATCTTAAGAAAGAAGCCTCAACCCCGACCTAGTTCTAAGAAAACTTGGTTCCAGCTACTGGAAAAACCACCCATTGTTCCAGTGACCCTCACCCCAGATAGTTCCCTAGCAACGACCTCAAGGTCCAGACACTCAAGGTCCAGGCTCTCCTGTCCCTTAAAGATAACATACCTTACATGTTACATCAGCCAGCAGCTGAGCGCCAGCCAGACTTAACCCATGTAAAATGTCCAAGTTAGAAGCCCCCCCTCTGCACCTTGGAATGCTTAAAAACCTTGCCTACCCTGAGCTCAGGGCTCTCACTTTAAAACCACTGCGTCAGTGACAGGTGTGAGCCCGAGCTCCGGCTTGAATAAATGACCCTTGTGTGCTTGCATCAGAATCGGCTCCTTGGTGGTCTTTCTGGGACTTGCAACTTGGGCACAAAAGTCTGTAATTTTCTTTTTTGGTCAGGTCTTTGCCAGGTTTTCGTATTAGAGTGACGCTGGCTTCATAGAATGAGTTTGGAAGTATTCCCTCCTCTTCTGTTTTTTGGAAACCTTTAAGGAGAATGGGTATTATTTCTTGCTTTGCTTATTTTTGAACTTAATATTGCTTAGTATGTGCTCTGTTATGTCTGGCTTCTTTGTTTGCAACATGCGTCTGATTGCTAACCAGTTTCCACATGCTTTATATTTTCCACCCTGCTTTGTCTCTTACTCTCTTTAAAAACATCTTATCTTTGTTGCAACTTGAAGGATGAGTAAGATTTGGCCAGAATTAGAAACCAGTTTGGCTAAAAGGAAACAGATTGTCCAAAGGGTTGAGGGTGAGTAAAACGGCATCTTCAGGACACGGAAACAGACATTCACTCTGTAGGAGATATTTCCCATGTAGTTCCACTGTTTCCATAATTGTGATTATTCAGGTAGTTCTCAGATTTGCCTATAATAAACAATGATGAAATCTGTGTCTCTGGACATATGCTCTCACCTACTGGAGTTTTTATTTCCACAGGATTAATTTTCAAACGTGAGGCTGGCTGGGTCTCCAGGTAGGTGCATTAAAACATTTAATAAATATTGAAAGGTCATGTTACAAAAAACTGTAGCCATTTGCACTTCCACCAGCAATGTGTGTGTTTGCCTACTTTCCTGACTCAGTCAGCGCTGAAAGTTCATCACTTTAAAAAATGTTCTGTTGTATTGCTTTGATTTGATTTTTTTTTTTTTGGCTGTTAAGAGAGATTATCTTTTCATGTTTGTTGACCCTTTGGATTTCCTCTTCTGTCAAGTTATTTAATTTGAACAGCAGACCAACGGATAAAAGCAAAAGAGAAAGAAGACATCGGAATATTGTGATTATTCACATGGAGTGAGTTTGTCGCACCAGGCTCATAGTAAGTCCTTGGTAAATGTTACTAGCCATTGTTACTACGATTTTAATTGTTCAGAACATGCAGATGGTGAGCAAATTATTGATGAGATGTCCTCAGTCCAGTGACTTCTTGGCTGTAAAGAATTGTGAAATAAGCAACATGTCTGATGTCTGGTTACCAGTAACTCAAAAGACATCAACATTTTAATTTGACACTGCAGGGGAGGAAATAGGGTGCTAGTGGCATTTCCAAGGAAGGGTGATGCTCAGGTTCAAAGTGAACCTGCAGTTTATACAGAGAGAAGTGAAAACCAGACTCATTTCCAACAACTAAGGGGCTCTGAGCTCCAAGTGGCCACATACCCAACAGGGCTATTGAGATAAAAATAGAGCCACTGTTTCAGAAGAGAGTGAAAGATTCTGCTTAAGTTTCTGTGATTGTTCACAGAGCACACATCTCAGGGTCTGCCTGAGTTATTGAGCATCTGCTTTATGAATAGTGGCCAGTTTCAAGAAGAAATTATTAAACTGAAAGCCCAGTATCTCTGGAATACTGGGAGGGAGTGTACCAGCTGGAAGCCTTCTCTGCCGCAGGTGATAGAAAACTCAACTCCCAGTGCCTGAAACAGAAGGACATACGTTGTTTATTTCAGAGTTCCTTGGTTCATGGTGTTCCTAGGCCAAGAGGAATGCCTGATATTTCTGTTTTTTAAATAGCTAGGTCCAAAAAACTTAATAAATATTTATATCCTAACAACTTAGTAGCCGTTTGAAAAAAAAATACACATATAATGAAAAGGAAAATTATTTATATTTTTATTTCATTCTTAAACAACTATAATTAAATAACTCAATTGAGTTCTTGAATAACTTAAATACTTATTAATTCTACGGTTATTTACCCTGGGGCACCATGGGGATGGGGTGGTTACTTACTTTGGGGCACTGCACAATTTCTCAGACCTTGGAATCAGATTGGACACTGCCATATTTTCCCTTCGCATATTTTCATGCACTACCTGCTTTATATTATGGCAATTCTGTAAAACCCACCTTGCAAAGATATGATGTCATTGAAAGGGATGTAGAACCATTTAATATTAAAACTGAACTGCCATGAGATAGTAATTCACATAGTGTCTGACTAACATTGAATATCCCTATATTGCCCTTTAAATTTTTAAATATCCCCCAGCCCCTCTGTTAGTTCACTGTGGCTTTCTGGGGTATTCTGGTACACAATCTGGGAAGTGCAGGTTTATTTAACAAGAACTCTGGAGTAGTGGGTCTTAGGTTAGTCTGGTGGCTTGATGATGTCACCAAGTGATGCCAGGGGTTCTTGTTCACGGAGTCGAAGTTCGCAAACACTCAAGGTAGGAGAGCAAGTGAGAGGCTTTTATTTAGAGATAAAGCAAGAGGACAGAGCTCCTGGCTCATGCCAGGAGGGGACGAGATTCCTGGGGTGGTGCATTGTTTAGGGGTTTTATAGGCGGTTGAGAGACCAAGGGCTAGGGATGTACACCTGCTAAGAGGGTCATGTTTATCATTGAAGAGACATTAAGTTTCTTATTAGTCTTCTGGGTTATTTACAAGAAACTTACTGCTCTGATTTCCTCCCAGGATAGCAGCTTCCTGGTCTGGGAGCATATCTAGACTGCCTGCTTTGTTCCCAAGGTGGGCTGAGTTATTTGTCTGTTTGTTAAAGAGTATGTTAAGAAACTTACTTTTTAACTAATTGGGCTTTTAGAATGCAATTTTATCTTCATGGCATCCTTCCTGTTTTTACTAGGTTGTTCTGGGTTTGCTTGCTACATTGCCCAGGTTGCAAATCATTTAGGGCTGGAGGAAGAAAAGCAGCACCTGGGTAAAGTCACAAGCTGGGCCCCCCAGCAGGCTAAAGCAATTCCTGCAATGGATTATCTTGCTTCGTTTTTCCAGAGGCCTTCACCCTAGTCTGTCTAAGCCCATGGTCCCTGTATCACAAGGATACACCTTTTTGGCAAGTTGCACCTCGGGGTCTCAAGATTGCTGGGTAGCACCAGCATCGTGTTCTCGCACAACTGTGTAGCTATCAGCGCAAGAAAGGAAGGAAGGTGATATGGCAGGATAAAATTCTACCTGCTTTTAAACTCCATCTGGACCTGGTGATGAATGGCAGACAGGTGCCTGTCAATGCAGAGATGTCTTGAATTATTGCCATCAAACAGAGATACAAATTAGAGATCTTGCCCATCCGTCAACCAGTGCTGGGATTGGAAAGTCTAAAATGTTTGCCAGTCAAACAATTGCTTAGGAAGATACTATCTCCTCAATCCACCAGTTATTCTAGTGGTTAAAGGGAGATAGTACATTGTGTATGAAGATATCGGGCCATGCAAGACTTCTTGTGTTGTGGAAATGTGTTGTTTTGCCTGATCGACACTCATTGTTTCTCTGGAAAGCCACTGGTTTGGGATGTACTGAGTTTAATCCTGGCTCTAGTGAGGGAGGGTCATGTCTAGAAGACTGACATCCAGTTGGCCCAGGAGTCAGGGATAACATATACCTGATCTGAGATTTGAACAAGGAATAGAAGTTGGTCAAAAGAGAACTCCGAATAGAGGGAACGGCTTGGGTGTGGCTCTCATGTGCGTGACATGGAGGGGTGACGAGGATGTGAGCAGTGAACCAATAGTTATTATGTGAAGCTGGTGATATGCTGGGGTTATCTGATCCATGGGTCAGCCTGCTCTGACCAGTACAAACCACGATAGCTGCTACTTACCAGGCGCCTGCTCCGAACTGGGCACCTTGATTGTCTCGTCCACACAACAACCCTGTGGGCATGGGTACCATCATTAGCCCACTTTTCTGGAAGAGGAAACAGGCTAAGGGAGCAGCCCACAGGGAAAGGCAGAGAAACCGGGTCCCCAAACCTGGACCCAAGTGCCCAATTATGCCCTGCTGGCTCCCAGTAGTAACGGAATGGATTTAAACTGAGTGAGGCAAAGAGGTCAGATAAGGAATTATCACAGTAATACCAGCCGGGAGCTCCTGCCTGTGAAATGGGAAAATCATAGACTATTACCGGCATCAATTGAGAGCATGCATGTGAGGTGCCCAGTGTGGGGTCTTGCACCTGGCAGATGTGTAATAAATGTTTGATTTTTTTTTTTCAAGAGACCAAGCAAGTACTAATAAAGGCCTGGGTGAAAACAGGACAGAAATATTCCAGAAGCACCGCTTGGCAGGACTTGGGCAAAGCATGAGGCAGATGGGGAGTTGAGGGTTGAACAGTTATGCTGCCACTTGCAGGGACACTGGAAGGAGGGTGTAAGTTACATGCTGTACGATGCGCCGTGGGGACACAGGAGGGTGAGAGCAGGTCTCTACCAGCGAAGTGTCAAGCCCTCTGTCCAGATGCATCCACTTGTGTCCTGCAGCAGATACTTTTTTAAACTGCTTGGGCAAATTCTTCAACTTCCTTGGGCCTTGTTTTTATCATCTGAAAATGGGGATAAGCAGTAATGGGACTTCATCAGGTTGCTGTGAGTTTAGTCAGAGTGCTTTGCACAGCGTTAGCTATGTAGTGGGAATGGCTAGTCAATATACGGTAGAAATTTTCATTAAAATGCTCTTATCCTTGACATTATGTCTCTATCTCTGTCTATACAAATGCTCAGGTAACAGTTATGAAAACTGAATAGAACCCTCACCTGTGTTGTTCACTGCTACATTTCTAGCCAGCTCTGGTCTGTAGTAGGTGTTTGACCATTTGTTGAATGTATGAATAAGGAGACCCCTCCCTCCCTCCCTTCCTTCTTTCCATCCATCCAGCCATCTGCCTATCCTTTCTTCCATCCGTCCGTCCATCCAACTGCCCATTAGAAAGGCAATGGGGTGGAGTGGCTGAACCCACAAGTCTGTTCTTTGTCTTCAATTGTGATAAAATACGCCTAACATTACATTTGCCATTTTAAGCATTTTCAAGTGTATAGTTCAGTGGCATTAAGTACAGCCACATTGCTGTGAAACCATCCATCTCCAGAACTTTTCATCTTCCCAAACTGCAGTTCTCTACCATTAAACAGTAACTTCCCATTATCTCCCCTCCCGCCCCTGACAACTGCCATTCTACCTTATGTCTCTGTGAATTCGACAATGCTAGGAACCTCCTGTAAGTGGAATCATATAGTATTTGTCCTTTTGTGGCTTAGCCCACAAGTTTTGCAATCACAAGGACTGTGAGATCCTGGGAAACTTCACTTTCCTGAATCTCTGCTTCCTCACCTGTAAAATGGCTGTAATAACAGCACCTGCCTCCTAGGGTTATTGTGAGGTTCAAATGAGATAAATCGTATAATACAAGATACTTAGCCCAGTGCCTGCCATGTAGAAAGTGCTCAGTACATGTTCGTTACCCATAAAGATATGCTCTAAACAGACAGTGGTGGTGCGCACTTGTCTCGTGCCTGTTCAAGGACCCCAGCATCACGGTCGTCCACAATGCACACTGGAGAAAACTAAGGTGCAGAGAGGTAAGCAACACACTTGGGGTTACGGCGCTAGTTCACAGCAGAGTTGGGATCAAACTCCAGAGTCCAGCACCACGTTTCTTCTGCTGCCTCTGCCCGCGGTCATCCGTGTACACACTGTCCTGGATCAGGCCAAAGGGATGTGAGTGAGGGGTGCCGAGGCCTCAGATACAGGGACACGTCCCTGGGAATCAGTGGAGAAATCGCTGAAGATGAGTTTGCTGTTACTGACCATGTGTGTCCCAACCCAGTGAGCTCCTCCCCGTGTCGGTCTACCCTGATGGTCTCCTATGGGCCTTCACGGCGGCCATGGGTTGCTGGGGAGCTTGGCCCTCCATCCCTGCTGGGCCAGGCCTCGAGCACTCCCAGTCAACGGCTAAACTTTTCTCCTTGTTGGCAGAAAGCTTGCCATGCCTGACGATCCCCTGCCCTGCCCAGCTGAGGTAAAAAAATATCTTTCCTCTTGTGATCCTCAGGGCCACCTCCCACCCCGCTTTATTGCTCTGTTCGCAGGCCTCCTCAGCCCTTTAAAAGGAGCAGAGACTGGGGTGGGATCAGCAGCCCCAGGTAGGAGATAGGGTCCAGGAGAGCAGGTGCAGGTTTCCCAGCCAGTTCAGGCCAGAGCCCAGGTCCCGTGCCGCCTCAGCCCTGATGTCTGCAGAGGTGAGTCCATGTTGGTCTCTCCTCTGCAGCCTGGAGTAGTTCAAGACTGGGGCACTGGGGGCTTCCTTCTGGGCTTCTGGCCCACCTGTGTCCACTCTCCCTTTCTCCTGCTGCAGGTGGATGTGTCTGTGTGTGACCCTGAACTTGGCAGCAGCAAGGTGAAGGAGACGAGCATGGGCGGCAGGTGGTGTGGCTCCTGGTACGAGCGGTTCGTGCAGCCGTGTCTTGTCGAACTGCTGGGCTCTGCCCTCTTCATCTTCATTGGATGCCTGTCAGTCATCGAGAACGGGCGGGACGCCGGGCAGCTGCAGCCGGCCCTGGCCCACGGGCTGGCCCTGGGCCTCATCATCGCCTCGCTCGGGAGTATCAGGTGAGCGTGCGGGCGGGCAGCCCCGGGGTTGGGGTGCAGAGCTGCCTGCAGGATTCCCAGAGCCCTGTGGATAGGAGTTCACCTGAGGAGTCAGACCACCTGGTTCAAATCCCGGCTCTGCCTGTAAGTTACTCTCCAAACGCAAACCTCCCTACCTGTACAATGGAAATGGTGGAGTACTTCTATAACTATTTTTTAAAATCTTTTTCTGAGAAATGCTTGTATCATGCAACCCATGTACCAGCACCGTTCTAAGCAATTTACAGATATTAACTCATTTAATCCCGAGACTAACTGAGTTAGTCGTGGGAACATTTAACACAACAACCCCGAGTGGGTCATTCTATTATCTGCACTCCCCAGCTGGGCTGGAGAAAGGCCACAAGGCTTGCCCAGGGTTATGTGATCAGTGACCAGCCCTAATGCTGACTCTCTCGAAAGAGGCGCCTGGCCGGGTGATCTAAGACATGTCCGTTCTGTATTGAATCTCACTCAGAAAATAGATCTCAATAAGGAAATTGAAATGCTGTTCCCTAGAAAAGCAGAATGGTAAGAGAACGTTAACTTCCCTCTTTAAATGTCTCAGGGAGGCGGCAGGTGACATGAAATACACGGTCTTGTCTTCCGATGGGTCTGGGGTTGAACGCAGTCTTTGTTGCTTCCTAGCTGGGCGACCAGGGCAGGTAGCTGAACCCTTCTGTGTGCAGTGGTATAGGTGGGGACGGTAATAATAGCTGGTATTTATTGAGGAGTAACTGTATGCCAGTACTGACTATATACGTAATACAGTACCTGTACGCTTATTAATCCATTCCATCTTTGCATCAGCTTTATGAGGCACGGATCATTGAGGCACAGAGAGGTTATACAACTTGCCCAAGGTCACACAGCTATTCAGTGGCAGAGGTGGGGTTTGAACCCGGGTCAGTCGGCTGGAGAGACCATCTGTTATGCACTATGGGAGAATACTTCTCTATAGTACCAACCTTTTATTCAATCCTTTGTTTTTTTAATAAATACTCAGCACTTACTGTGCGCCAGGAATTGACTGGGGGCTTGTTGACTGGATCCAAGATAAGGTACAGGAAGTAGCCAACACAGCATCTGGCGCATAGTTCAGTCATTTGCCAAGCGAATGATGAATGAATAAACCAAGAAAGTGTCTTGATTGTTTTATTGCTGAAGGCTGTGAAGTTAGTCTCGGCAACATGTGTGGCATTCAGGACAGTCCAGCCCTCTCCGGCCGAGCCATGCGGGGATACCAGCTTCTCTCCCTGTTTGGGCCGGGGGCCATGGTGGAGGGGCTGATGGCCTGAAGGCCCTGACTGTGCCGTCTCCTGGGGGGCTTCATCCCCACCCCCTCCACTGCACCCCTGAGCTCTGGCAGAGCCAGGCTGAGCTCGGTCATGGAACCCAGGCAGGCCTGCCTGCCCCTCTCCTGCCTGCTGAGCTTGGGCACCAGCATTGCGTCCAAAGCCCACACGAGCCTCCCCGAGGGTCTGTGCGTGCAGCTGGGACAGAAGAATTGGGGCAGCTGGTCCTGAGACATCAGTGTGTTGGATAAAATCCTTTTGTCCAGAGCCAAGGTCCTCTGTCCAGTCTTGGCTCAGGGCCCTGTGTCCCCTGGGGGCGGGCAGGCTCATGGGTGGGCCCTCGGCACTGGGGGGACTTTGACTCTTGTGTGACATGGGGGTCTCGGGGATACTTTCCCTCTTGTTGGGGGCACTTCCGTTCTGTGTACCAGAGGGATTTAACAGGTCAAGCTCTGAGGGGAGGTCCCCCGCTCTAGTGGGGCTGGAGGAGAGGCTGGTGAGGGTCATCAGGGAACCCTGGGGACCCCCTGGCTCTGGGGCCTGAGCTGGTGGGGCATGTGAGGGAAAGGAAATGCTCTTTGCCCATGACCAGTACAGGGGCTGGCCAACTTGAACCTGCATTTTGACCCTAGGTTCAACTTTTTGTCTAACCCCTTTCACATCCCAAACCTCTCATCCCAATCACCAACCCACTCATGAACCTCTAACCTTGCTCCCAATTCCCAATGTCATTTCCAACCTGAACCCCTAATTTCAATTTTACACTCAATGCTAATCACACTTTTAGACCAAAAATAGAGCTTTTATTGAACGGTTCAACGAATCAATTTTTGTTCAGGGCCTGGTTACTTACAAGGGGAAGTGAGGCTACCCCTAGATTTGGAGCCTGGGGTCTCATTCTAACTAGTGGCCACATCTCTGAAGGAATGGGGGGGTGCTCTTCCAGATGGTCACCCACCACGCTCCTCCTCTGGGCAGCTGGGCTCTGGGTATAGGGTAGGAAGGTCTCCTCTCCGCCCTGGCTCTCTCCAGCATCTTTTGTCCCACCACCTGACAGCTCAGGGGAAATGCGCACAATTTGGTGCCTGTTTTCCACTTGGGCTGGGCCTTGACTCTTTCTACTTGACTCTGGTGTGGCAAAGCCAGCCTGGGGGGCTGGTTGGGACACCTTCTTTGGTGACACCCCAGACCTTGACCTCATGACTTCCTTCTGCTTTTGTGGGTGACAGTGGTGGGCACTTCAACCCTGCGGTGTCCCTGGCGGTCATGCTGATAGGAGGCCTGAACCTGACGATGCTCCTTCCCTACTGGATCTCCCAGCTGTGCGGGGGGCTGATCGGGGCTGCCTTGGCCAAGGTGGGTGATCCGCGAGGGGACTGGGCTCGAAGGGGGCTGCTGGAGTTGGGGGGGTGGGTGGGGAAACTGCCCAACTCTTCCTGTTTCCTCCAGTAGGACTGGGCTCTTTTCTGCAGGGGAGGGAGACATACAAAGGGCTTCTGGTTCTCTCCAAACCCACCCTGTCTGTCCGTGTCTGGACTCAACCTTCCCTGGCAAACCGGGAAGCAGAATACAGGGACTGGGGTTTCCCTTCCTGAGTCCATGTCTGGCTTTGAGGGCATTTGGACAGTACGAGTGTTTTTTCATTCATTCACTCACACATTCACTGGTTCCACGAACATTCTATGAACATCTCCCTCAGCACTGAGGGCACGGGATGAGTCTGGTCATTCTCCCTGAGAAACTCCTGAACTAACTTTTCATGTGTTCTCCAGTGTGTCTGCTCTACCTGTGATGGGAGTTACTATTCAGTTTAACTTTGGAATCCTCCCATCCCAACAGGAAGGCCAGCTCTTTCTCCCATGGACTCCCTCCCTCTTCCCTTCTCTCTTTCTCTGTTGCCCTTAAGTGTCAGTCCAACCAGGGGCCCTTCAAGATGAAGACCTAGCTCGGCATATGTGTCGGGAGGCCTGGGGGGTGAGGCCGGGGCGTTAGTCCGGCTGGGGTCTGGTCTACAACAGTGAGCACTGACCCACTGCAGGTTTTGGTCCCGAATCCCATTTGCTGTCTTCCTGCCCTGGTGTCCCCATGCTCGCCTTTGAGGCCCTGTTCCCATGGAAAGAGGCCTGGACCTTCCTCTCTGAGTCTTAATGGAGAGGCCTGCTCAGGCTCTCGCTTTGATGGGGCCCCGTGCAAACTTGTCGAACAGGATGGTGACCAGGACAGAGCCACAGCTGCTGTCCGCTGGGCGCCCCCGCCCTGAGAAGCTCCTTACCTGTCTTCTCTCATTTCACCAGAGAAGCCACAGTCAGTTCTCAGAGGGCACTCACCGTCTGAGCTGGGAGCTATTATCCCCCCACTTCAGACAGGAGGAAAGGGGCATAGGGAAGTCAGTTACACGCCCAAGTTCACCCAGGCTGGTAAGTAGCAGAGCCCAGATTGAGGTTCAGCGTCCAGAAGCTTGTCTGCTCTGCTGTCTTCCCTCTCCAGGTGCCCTGATGGCCCCTCTGGCTGATTTCTTGTGAAGCTAGTGGAGCTTAAGCTTCAGGGCGCCCTCTGCCCCTGTGAAGGGGTCCTATGAGGGCTGGCAGTGGGCTCACCTGGTCATGTGTGTTTGCAAAGTTTATAAAATAAGGTATCTTTGTATTCTTTTTCTCAGAGAGGGTCACCTACTTACATTAGCTTCAGGCTCACATCTGGAGCGACCACTGGGTTATGCCCATTTTACAGATGAGCGAAAGGAAGCTCAGAGAAGTCTCATAACCCTCACTGAGCCATGCGGTAAAAATTGGTAGAGCTAGGATGTGGACCCAGATACGCTGACTGAATGGTTGAGCAGATCCCCTCATTGGCTCTAAAGATGGGGGCATGCATCTTTAGGGTCCTTCCCTTAACTCCCTGCTGTGTCTCTGCTCCCACTGTGAGGCTGTGTGGTTTCCCTCTGCAGGCAGTGAGTGCAGAAGAGAGGTTCTGGAACGTGTCTGGGGCAGCCTTTGTGACAGTCCAGGAGCCGGGGCAGGTGGCGGGGGCCGTGGTGGCAGAGACCATCCTGACAGCACTGCTGGCACTGGCCGTCTGCATGGGCACCGTCAATGAGGGGACACAGGGCCCTCTGGCCCCCTTCTCCATTGGCTTCTCTGTCACTGTGGATATCCTGGCCGGGTGAGCAGTGGGGTTGCAGTGCCCAGCTCTGGGCCAAGGCTTGGCTTTGTGGGAGGTGAGGCCTGCAGAGCTCACGTGAGAGTCACAGACTCAGTTGCTAATAGGGGCCACAAAGGTAATGCAAGTGGGGGGTCATGGGCTGGCATTGGGCATACAGCAGGGAGTGGTGGGGACTGTGGTATCTAAGGAGGAACCACTATTTACATCTAATAAGTTATTGCTGTGAGGGAATGTGGGCCTGGTTTGACCCTTCTAATTTCATTCCAAGGAAGTCAGAAAAACTGGCTTTCTATGTGAAATTTTCCAATTTTTTGTAGAGTCCATAAAACATTTCTGTAAGCTGTGCTCATTCAGCTAGCAGGCAGCCAGGGTTTAGCCCCAGACTTACCAAGAGCTTCCATACCCACTGCCTCACTTAACCAGAGCCTCTGAGTAGGCTTGGGAAGGGATTAAGGAGTTCAGGGATTTTCTCCCATTTTGTATATGAGGGAACAGGCTCAGAGAGAGGACACAAGTAACTTATTTAAGGTCTTTGGACAATGGCAAATTAAGTGACAGATCTGGGACAAGATCCCAAATCTCCTGCTAAAGGGGATGAGGGACCCCTTCCTAATGTCCAGCCCTTCCTTTCTCTTGGACACAGAGCTCCATGTGGCCTTCCCTGCTCTGCCCTCCAACCCTGTTCCTTCCTGTGGGAGGTGGAGTCCCGGAGGTGGGAATGTGTGTATAAAGCTGTGGCAATGCTTTGCTGCCCCCTAGCGGCTTTTGGTTCACTTACAAGCCTGTTGCCTGGGCGGGTCCCACGAGGTCTGCAGGACCCAGCTTGAGTGACTGGGGCAAGGATACAGACACCAGAACTAGAGAAGTGCCCTTGGGGACTAGACCTCCTCTAGGAGACGCTGGGCCACAAGCTTGTGGCACAATAAGGGTCTCAACCAGGGCAGCCAGAGTTGACACTTGTACATGAATTATGCGTACAACATGGGCTCTTAAAAGCATTTTCTTATTCATTCCTGACAACAGCCTATGAGATAGGTGCTTTCACCTCAGCTCAAACACAGAGGTTAAGCAAGGGTCACACAGCTAGAAATAGCTGGTCTGGGTTTTGAATCTAGGTCAGCTCGACTCCAGAGTTCATGTAGTTGACAGCTGCTTGACTTAGCTTTTTCAGCTTTACAGGGGGCCTGGGACCACCTTTTCCGCTGCCAACACTGAGCAGGCACTCTCTGGTGGCCCTTCGAGACCATATGCCCAGATGCGAGTGAAGCCGTTCACTTCCTAGGGCTCATAGCCTCTTCACCTATTTCCTTTGCGACCCCCGAGCTCCCACCATATGGTAGCTTAGAGAGGGTCTCTGGGTGGTGTGTGACTGAGGCCTAGTTGGGGAAATGAACTTGAGGTGAGCTGGAGCCTGGGTCCTGCTGACCAGTGTGGCGGGGTGTCTGCAGGGGTGCTGTGTCTGGAGCCTGCATGAATCCTGCCCGCGCCCTTGGACCCGCTGTGCTGGCCAACCACTGGGACTTCCACTGGATCTACTGGCTCGGCCCGTTCCTGGCCAGCCTGCTGGTAGGACTGCTCATCAGGTAGGATGGCACAGGGTCAGTGGCCCATCTGATGGGCATCTGGTGATAGTTCCCAGAGCACCCAGGGCTAGAGGGCTAGGCTCTCCCTTGGGTTTGGAGAAGGGATGAGGGAAGCCTTCTTCAGAGACAAAGATTATGGCTCTAGGAACTTCAGTTGTAAGCGACAGAAATCCATCTCAGTACAGCTTATGTCGTAAAGGAGGATTCATTGGCTCACGTAACTGAAGAGTTCACAGGGGGCACTGGCTTCAGGTGGGTGCTCATACAGTGTCTTTAGGACTTGGTCTTTCTCAGAGGCAATGCTATCCTCTGTGCAGGCTTCATGCCTAGAGAGGCAAAGATGCCCACCAGGCCCTCTAGGCTTCTTTTCTAGTGGCTTAACTCTAGAGGCAGGAGAACAACAGTCAGAGCAAAAGTCCTGGGTCTGATGCTCACCAGTGAAGACTGGCCCAGCTTGGGTCATGTCCACCTCTGAATCAGTTGCTGTGGTCATGGGGGTGAGGCCCTTCTATCTGCCTGTCTGGAGCATGAGCCTAATCCAGGTGTCGGGGTGAGGTCAGCCTTACCTGTACAACCTTACGGACCGAGAGCAGGAGAGGAGTAGCTCCCCACAGGGGTGCGGTACCACTCCAGGGGTCCTAGCCACATAGGAAACCATGTCAATGGGGCCCCAGGAGCATGCATGTCAGGTGATGCTGTTCCCATAAAATGCAGTGTGAACAGCATGCCCTGGAGTCGTGCAGCGGATACTAGGGTGGAGCTGATTAGAAGGATGGTTAGTGTCTGGCTGCTTCTCCTTGGACTCTCTCCTGGTGAGCCTCCTGGACCCACAGGGTCCTGCTCTTTCTGCTCCAGGCTCTGCAGGCTTTGGGGTCTGGACTTGGTATGAGGCGGGACTGTCCTAGGGGAGGACAGTCGCTGGGCTGGGCTGACCTCGGCTGCTTGCCCCAGGGCCCATCTGCAGTTCTGGATGAGCATGTGACTGAGTGAAAAGCGTCACTAGTGACTGTCTGCTGCCTCCAGAGCCGCAGCGATGAGCGTCTTTGGGAAAAGGGCTGAAAGCCGACTGGGCCAGAGCGTTGCTTTCCCTAAGGGACTGGCTCTGCAGGGCGGAAAAACTCAGGAAGGCGTCTCTGGAGAATTCCGGGCCTGGAGACATTTGATGGAGGGATCAGTCTCTCCCTCTGAGGCTCAGAGACCTCACTGGGCCATCTTTTTTTGTAGGTTCTTCATTGGAGATGGGAAAACCCGCCTCATCCTAAAGGACGGTGAAGCCGAGGGCAGAACTCCTGCGGCCTCAGGTGCCCTCAGTGGACCCATCCCGGGCTGCAGACGGGACAGGGGCCCAGAGGGGCTGTGGCCTGGCTCCCCTGGTTTGGCTATGATAGAATGCTAAGTTCTGAGATGTTCTAGGTTCTTCTGATTCCTTTGTGCTCATCAGAGACCTCAGCCTCGGGAACGCGTTGTCAGCAGTGCCCAGAGGGAGGTAGGAACAGCACCAAACAGAAGTTTTCTTGACAGGAGTAGTCCCATGATCAGAAAAGCAGTCTGAGGAGGTGGCTGTTTGTGTCCATCAGCTCATTTGCCCTGTTCCCTTTCTTTCTCCTTCTCCTGTTCCCTGAGGCCTCTGTGATGGAAGGACCTTCTGTGGTCTCCTTCCTTGCTTCCTGAGCTGCCAGTCTACCTTTGCAATAAATAACCCAGTATTTCCTGGTGGTGTCTATTGGCCGGCTGCATTTCAGACATGGGCGTTTCTGGGGAAGAAGCAAAGCCCGGGTCGGGCTTTAGCTGTTCAGAATCTGGTTAGCTTGAGCTCGGCGTCGAGTTCAGTGCTAAGCCCTCAGCACGCAGGCTGACCCAGAGCCTGCCTCCCACTCAGCCGGACCCTCTCTGGAGCTCTGTCGGGGGCTCAGAGTCCTTTCTAGAGTCTGGATTGGAGTTTAGCTAGTCAATCCCAGATTACAGATTCGGGACCCTATTGAAAGGCCCAACACAGATCCAGGGGCTGGTTCGGTGCACAGTGCTATCCAGGACGCGATCAGCCCACCCACCCCTCACCAGCAGGGGATGAGGAGGGCCACGAGGGTGAGCCAGAGCTGCAGGGATTTCCAGAGGAAATCGATGACATGCCGTAATACAGGTTTGGGGAACCAGTGGTATTTGGATGGAAGATATAAGTGTACTGCCTAAGAAAGGATAAAAAAGGACAAAAAGGCACATTCTGAGCTTTGCACCTTAGACTGTGTATCTTCTCTGTAAGCATCCAAGGGTCATTTATGGAAGAGGATCACTGTAACCGTAAAGAGATGCTAGGGAAAAACAATGGTCAACAACAATACATAAACAAAACCCTCACAGACTTCTACAAGATGGGCCAAAAATGCTCAGTAGAGAAAATCACCAATACAAGAGACTGTCTGTGGAGAAAATGGATGTACTATATACCCAAACATCCAAAACATTTTTGGAGAAAAAGAGGATAACAAATAATAACAAAT
Organism: Smutsia gigantea; assembly: GCA_032199065.1. Taxonomy (NCBI): domain Eukaryota; kingdom Metazoa; phylum Chordata; class Mammalia; order Pholidota; family Manidae; genus Smutsia; species Smutsia gigantea. Next base: position 58,023 of record JAVSCE010000539.1, on the reverse strand, counting down.
CTAAAGAAAAGTAGAAAATAATGTGACAAAATCAAAAGCAAATTCCAACATTCAAAAAGAGTGAAAAATGTTAAAAGTTACTATTTCCTTTGGTGAAATAATGAAGCAAACCTTTGGTACATCTAATAAATAACTATATAAACACACACCCATGCATGTGCATATATATACATACCTACATATACACATACGCATACAGGTGTATAGCTGGCATTTATTGAGTATTATGTGCTCGGCCCTGTGCAGAATGCTTTGCATGTATTTTCTCAAGAGAAAAAGGGTGGGAACCACTCATGCTGTGTGACCCCAACACCAAGAGGCTAAATAATTTGACTAAGTCACACAGTCATCTAGTGGCAGAGCTCAGTTAGAATCCAGGATTCTGGACACAGTCTATACTGTCCTTTCCACTGCTCCAGACCCTAGGCTACAAGCACTGATTTGTTTGTTTTTGTCAGAATTAGCTTGATCCTCCCATGTTGGGAAGCTGGGATCAGATGATGCTCTTGTATCTCTCCCTCACCAGATTGTCCAAAATTGAGAGCTTAAGCAATTCACAACGTAGGCCGATCTACTCCCAGGTTGCAGCTTTGTGCTTTGAGCCTGCTGCTGAGGCCCTTCACGGCTCTGCCACTTGCTGCTGCTGTTGAAAGTGGTCCCTAGGGGTGGTTAGTGCTACAGCTAAGTCACACGTGTCTAGGCCCTGGCTGTGACTTGAAGGAGGGGTCCTGCCCCGACAATCCCACAGTTTCCACACCAGGCACACCTGCGTGCTTCTTGGGTCCTATGCCCCAAGGCTGAGGCCTAGCAGGCCTTGCCCCCTCCCACCCCCTTCCCACCCCGCCCCCACCATTGTCCTCGAGTCCCTGAGTCCTGCCTCCTCTGGGGTTAGGTATTCACCTTTCTCGGAAGCTGGTGACACTGTTTCCCTCCAAGTCCCTGGACCCATTGTGGAGTGTGGGGTTGTGACTGGTTGTGTTCCTTTCAGTATTTGAAACACAAAGCATTTGTTCTCCTCCCTTAGAGTCTAATTGCCTCACTAGTTCATAGGAATTGAAAATTTGTAGCCCCTAGAGACTTTTTCCCCCCTTACAAAGTCTAAGTCTCTTCTCTGATCGTCAGACCTGAGTCAGTTCACAAACCTTAATCTCTGTGAAGGAATGGCGGGTGGGTGGGGGTCAGGTAGTCTCGTGAAGAACTCTGATACAACACCACATAAGTTTATGAGCCTTTATCTTCACTTCCTCCCAAGATTGTGACCATTTACTAAAGGAATATACAGAAGACTCACAGGGACTCTTAGATATTCTGAGCAGTTGTAATTCTTTAGGACCTTGGCTGCTACTGCAGTCGGCGGCACAGAGCTGGGGCTCGTCAAGTCCAGGTGCGATGCACTTTGCCTGGGATCGACCTCATGTGTAGGTGAACTGGCTCTCTAAACCCATCCTGTGGTTCTCCCTACAGTTCCTGCCAGGATAGTTGGACATGTAGCCTTATCAAGCGGTGAAATCTTTACACTGCCTCTGGGACCCACGGAGCTGGAATTACTATGGGAAGAATGGCTAAATGGAAGCCACTGGAACTCTTTTAAACCAAAACAGTAAATCAAAAGCAACACCGGTTCTCTGTGGAAATTGCCAATATTTGTTACGCCATGAAAGGCTGTGGGTGAGTGCCTCACCGGGAATACATGAAATATGTGCTAATTCCACCCTAGAATTAAAGCCAACCATTATCAGGAAAGCTGTGGGCTTCCTGCCAGTTGAGGGGGGAGTAGTGAACCGGCAGGAGATGGATTTCTCCTTAGCTACTACTAGGGTCAGCTTTTATTACCTCTTAGGTAAGTTCTCTTTTCCCTTGAGACGACATCCTTCAAATTATGGCAAAACCAATAGGAGTCATTTATTTTAGACATTTATTTCACATACAAGTTTTCAAGGAGACATCTAAGTGAACATTAATACAAAAGAATGAATGGATACACATGTATACTTGGAATGCATTCAGACAGAGGCAAAGCTTACAGCTACACGTCACTCGGCCACTCCTTCCCTAGCTCCCTCATGGTTCAGTCGTGTCTGTCACTGGGCGGCCCCAGACCTCCAAACACAGCTTCCTTCACTGCAGCCACCTGCTGCTGGCTGCCAGGTGCCTCAGGGGCTGCCTGCTGCTGAGCACAACGACCTGTACTGGACACACACCACCTGTCCTTCCTCCTTAAACAGCAAGCTCCTGGACTGCTCCCTAAGCAGTGTCCCTCTGCCAAGCAGGACATGGGTCCAGGGTGGCCCAGGGGCTGCACGCAGTGGGGAGCCGGCCGTGGAGCCCAGTCTTAGAACCTCTGCATCCACACCATGCCCCACAGTCTTGGCAATCAAGTGACTTCTCTTTAACAGAAGGGATTCAGGCCCAGAGAGAGGACGTGGTTTGTCAGACAACACTCGGTAAGTGGTAGTAAAAAGACTAAAACGTGTCTCTTTTGGCTTCTGGTCTAATGCTCATTCCACCATGGCAGGCTGCCCTGAGCTGTTTAAGCATATGTATGAAGTTTTCCTTTTTAAAGAAGACTTACGAATAAATTAGGTTGTATGTTTAATAGAGCCACCAGTAGGAACTGGAGGTATTTGTGGGAACAATAAAGCATGTGTAGGCAGGGAATGTAATCCAGTTCCCAAAGTGCCTTGGGTAAGGTATTAGAGAATAAAATGTCTATTTGTAGACATAAAAAAAAATAGCTACTTTTAAAAAATAGGATTTGGGACAATTTTCAAAGAAATAAGAAGATTAAATAAATACAAGTTTTAGGTAGTGGATTGAGGTGGGCTGTAAGTTCTGTTGAGCTCTCCAGCAGCCAGAATAAAGAGAGAAAAGCTTTAAGTTATAAAATCACAGTGTTTGTAAGGTAACTTTTTTTTTTGTTTTGTTTTGCTTAGGATCAGAGCTTTCCCTGGCACTGAGGCCTAGAACAAAACCCTTTCCTATGCACCTTCATAAAAACAACGTTATGTGATATAAAAGACACATTATTCATTTAGACTTTACTGCTCCAGCTGAAAAAGATAAAATGTAAGTAGTCTTGGCCTAGATGGTGGGTAGGACCTTCTACTTCCTCAGAACAGAGACAAAGTTCATTAAATGAAGTACATACATGTCCAGACAGCCCATTTCTAATTAGGAATGTAGGTAGGGGAACTGAAGTTCCACTTTAGCTTGTTCCCAGCCATAAGAGACTGAAACAGAGTCAGTCTCATAGGGAGATGGAGTGTACCTTGCCACTGGGGAGTCTGAGAGACAGAGGCACAGCATTTTAGGCAATGAGAAAGACTCTTTTGCAAGGGGACGCAATTTTCTCATGACTGCATCACTGACCCTGGTAGATGACATGAGGTGGCTGGCCTCACCTTTTGCTGCAGTACATCCTCTAGCATGTAAGTTCTTTGAGTACAGGCACCATGCCTTTGTTCACTTTCGTATCCCCCATTGTGCCTAGAACACAGCCTTACACACAACAGCTCTTAACAAATACTTATGAATAACTCATCTACTTTCCTGAATCATGCTTCAACATAATTATTTATCAATATCAGTATTACCAATATTACTATGCAGTGACTTCTATTTATGTGCATCTTCTCTAGCATTGGGATTCCAGAACATCTACACAATATAAGCATACACCCACTGACACCATATACCTTACTGCCCTGGGCACACTAACTGCACTTACCAGTATGAGTCTACAGTTCAGACAACGCAGAGGAAACCGACCTACTGAGACGGGAACAATCATAACATTTCCAACAAATGTAAATCAGAAACATTTATCAATGTTTACCTGAGTCACCTGCCTTCTGATAGGCCACACCCTATTCTGGCACCACATGCTGGACTCGATTTCTTTCTTTGCTGCCTACGCTCCTTGGTACACTGCCAAACGAGTTTCAAAAGATTCACACATACGCAAAGGAAAAGTATGATATCCAGGTGTCTTCAAATAGAGCATCTGACAACGGGAAGGAGAGATAAGGTCAAGAACACACACAGCCCTGACTCTGGTTCTCTTTTCCACTGAGGTTATGACTTTCCCTCCCCAGTGTGAAGCCACTGTCGGTCATCTGTGTGTGAAGGGTGTGAATGCCACAGGCCTCATCCCGGAGCAAACAGCTTCTTTTTATGTATGTTCAGTGCAAAGTGTACGTGCAATTATGGAAGAGACTCAAGGCTTATAACAGAGTAATCTATGTTCAGAACTGTCCAGAAATAAGCAAAAAGAATATTTTTGAGAAATCTGCACTAACAGACTGCAACTTTGAAAATAAAGATGGATTTGGAATCTGTCATTCTGACACAAACTCTTCTTGTTGCACAGAACCTGAAGACACTGGAGCAGAAATCATTCACGTCTGATTGTGTGGAGGGTGTAGTTTCCCTGGACACCCGTGAACCGCTGAAGGAAATTGTTTACTGCCAAAAAAAAAAAAAAGTTCCCGGGTCTCCTCTGTAACCTCCAGAACTGAGTTGACTATCTCCCCCATCTGAACTCTTCCTTTGGTGTTTACTAGCCTAGTACTAGGTGGTTATCAAAGAGATTTTTCAGACAAAAAGGTAAATGAGGAAAACAAAAACGGTGTCCTGGACAGGAAGTTTCTGTAGGTATTTCCACTTTCACTCAGTAAGTGATGGGAGTCGTATAAATTACTCAAGAGCTCTAGTTAGGTCTGTGGTCTGATGAAGAGATACTAGAAGCCTCAGAGAAGAGAACGGGACATTTAGCAAACAGTCCTGGACGTGTTGTTCTGAACTCAGTGGCATGTGATTTAAAGCAGGCCTAAGGAGTCCGACTGGTCTTAGAAATACCAAATGTTTCAGGTTTCAACCTTACTTCCCTCTTGCATTTTAGAAAACTACTATTATATAAGATCACACTAAAGTGTGGTTTGGGAGGCATACAGTACACCAACATACCAGTCATGTTCTGGGTAGGAACCAGAGCGGTTATAGAACCAGAATGTGTCTGAATTAAAATTCTACTTTATTTTAGTGAGGCACACCATAAGCATGCATCCTATTCGATCTGAGGAGGGCATGGCAGTTCGGAAGGGTCAGACAAGAGCACCCAGAACAATTAAGAGGTAAGTGTAGGACTTAGGAGAAGCAGGAAGAGGAAGTGGACTGTTTATAGGCTGGAGAAGCAGCAGCCAGGTGGGTGTCAGTCTTCAGGTACAGAGAGGTTGGGGTACAGAGGATGACGGGTGTCGGGTGCCTCTCATCGTGTGCATGGCATTAGTAACAAGATTTCAGCGACAACACGGGAGTTCTATCTTAGCTTTTGGGATCAACTGCTTGCCACAAAAAAGGTACACTGCAACAGACTTCTGGTGGGAGCTGTGAACTCGTCACTGTCCTTTTTGAGAATCTTCAGAACCAAGATGGGTTTGATGCGGTTCTGATCAGACTCCTGAAAGTCCTGCCCAGGCATGAAACTGCGATCAAGTCGCATCCAGGATCTCACGTGCTAGACAATGAAAGAAAAACCTTTCGGCATTTTTTCTCTCCTTGAAAACAACTCACCCACACTGGAGGATCCTGAATGTTGATGGACTTGGCAGTCTGATAGCAGGGCCTCGACATCCTGAAGAGAATCTCATTCCAAACTCAGAAAGGGCATCCCCTCCACTTTGCTAGAGGAGAAGTTGAGACACACAGGAGAGGAACAGACCGGTAAGTTAGAGGCAGAGGTGAGAACAGGATCCGAGTCTTTATTTATATTCTCAAGCTTATCTTGGGAATTACACTTTATAGCTAAGAAAAGATTGCTTTTGAGAGTGAGATTAGGTAAAATGTCTAAGGGGACATGGAGGAAGAGAAGAGCTCATAATCAAAAGGTTTTCCTGAGTTCATCAGCCTTCCCCTTGGGGGGGACCTCTAAGGGACACACGGGTGGGGGGAGCGGCAGGGGCTTTTCCCTCACGTGGACTTCCCGGTGTTTGCTGAGGACAGAGCTCTTACTGAAACGTCTGCCACACTGGGCACATCCATAGGGCTTCTCTCCAGTGTGTATTCTCTGATGTTCTCGAAATCTTGTACAGTTATTGAAGCTTTTTTCACAGTCTACACATTTATAGGGACTCTCACCAGAGTGGACTCTGCGGTGGGCGCTGAAGTGGGAGCTGTTGGTGAAGCTTTTCCCACACTCTTCACACTGGTAGGGCTTCTCTCCAGTGTGGGTTCTCTGATGTATGATAAGACTTGAGCTCTGACTGAAGCAATTCCCGCACTCTCCGCACCGGTAGGGCTTCTCCCCTGTGTGGATTCTCTGGTGAGCGCCAAAGTTTGAGGAGTCGTTAAAGCTCTTGCCACAGTCAAGACATTTAAAAGGCTTTTCTCCGGTGTGGATTCTTCGGTGTCTGAGGAGGCTCCTGCTTCTGCCAAAGCACTTCCCACAGATGCTGCACTTGCACGGATTTTCCTTCTGGTGGGTCACCCGACATAGGAGACGGGCACTCCTTCCAAAGCTCTCCCCGTATCTGAGGAGTCTGTTGGACCTCTTACCCATGAGAGGCCTCGGAGGCACCACCGCTTTCCCTGAATCTCTAGGCTGAGACTTCAACTTTTCCTGTCTGATTCCTTGAAGGCTCTCCCACTGTCTTCCTGAGATGCATTCTCTTTTCCGATATTTACCTGGATCAGTGTTCTGGGAAACAACCCTTTTAGACTTTTCTATTAATGCCCTATGCTGCTCCATGTCCTTATATATTACCTGCATTGCATCCTCCTTGATACTATCTCCAATTTCAAAATCTGGAAAAAAAAAAGACAAAAATTTCAGACCAGTCCTGTATTAACATACACAACACGGCTTACAAGGCTTCATTTGTGAAGATCCCCACATACTTCACAGGCTTCAGGTCCTGTTACTCTTCCTTGATTTATTATTTTATGCCTATTTTCATTCAGTTCCTCGAACAGTCAGTAACACTCAGTAAAAAGTAGGCCTTTGGAAATGTTTTCTCAGTTGAATTATGAGCCAAGCCATTATTCCATCCATATCCTGACAGACATGGGAGCACCTAAACTTACCTTTTCGCAGTCCCACCCTAGCTCCTCCTGCCTCCAAATGTGCCCATCTACACTACAGACACTGTGCCACACCAGAGGTCAGAGAAGTCTTGGGATCAGGTCCAAATTCCTCAACGGGCTCTGAGTTCATTTGCATGATCATATCCTGCCCAAGCACATTTCCTCCTTCTCTCAAAAGTTCCCGTCACTTTGTTTTTCTGACTGTCTCACACAGACCCCATGAATCCAAATCTCAATTCTCACTGCTCCCCAAACAGGAATAAATTCTCTTCTCCTCACTCATCCATCTACATTTCACATTTACCAGCTTTCCCAATAAGTTTTTTGGACAGAGAGATGATACAGTGAAGACACAGGTTTGGAATCAGACAGCTGATTCTGATTCCATCCTGGGCACTTAGGAACTGTGTGGTTCTGTATTAACCTTTCATGATGGAAAATTCAAACACAGAACAGTATGTATGGTGCACTTCCATGAACCACTCACCCAGCCTTAACAATGACCTACTCGTGGCCAATCTTGTTTCATGTCTATTCCCACACACTTCCTGCTCCCTGTGCTCACATTATTTTGAAGCAAATTCCAGACATTGCATTATTTCATCCATTACTATTTCACAAGCTGTGTAACTTAGGCCCAGTCCAGGTTGGATCCCCAAAGCCTTGTTCCCAAGCATTTTGCTAAACTATCTTATTTCTACTTGCCAGTGTTAATGTTACCTTCCTTCCACACACTGAGTGGAAACTGCTGCACTCTCTGTCCCAAGAGGGCTGGGCTGGGGAGAGGAGAGCAGCTGTCAATCACTTCCTTAAGTCAAAAGCCCTAACGATGCCATCTTTCATTTAGCAGTACCCCAACTGAAGCATTCTGTTTTGGGATTTGGAGGAAGTCACAGCCTAGCAGTTGGCTCAGGTAAAGCCTGATAATTTGGTGACAGGTCTGGAGTTCAACTTAAAAAATGAAATTCACAAGAGATGGTACTAAGGACTTTGTTCCCTCTGTTTCCAGAGTTATCAAAAACAGGGTCATGCAGAACCTAACAATTTCAGCTTCATACTCTAATTCCCCACATAAATACTACCTGAGAGGATCTGTATGAACTTGCTTCTGTGATGTTTATTTTGAATTGCATAGAGTGTTGGAAGGAAAATAATAACAGGTAAGCATGGAAAGAGGACTCAGATGACAGATGGCTGAGGAAACTTAATACAAGACTGATGGAGAAAACTGGCTTGGAGACTTTTACAATAGTCTGGACAAGAGACCAACAAAGACTGAACTAGGGCAGCAGCTGTGGTAACTAAAGGGGACAGATAGAAGTTCTACAACAGTTGGAAACAGTGTTATCTGCCTAGATATCTGTAGTGATAGAGGAGGTATCAGAAATCTCCGTAAAGTTTTAAGTCTGGATGACCTGTGGGAGGATATAGGGAAGAGGGATGGTGTGGGAAGGAAGACAGTGGTTTTAGTTTTAAAACTTTTAAGTCTGGGCTGCTGATGAGATGCCCATGAGGGCGTCTGGCAGCCAGTGGGAAATACGCAGGTGGAGCTGAGAACCAGAATAAAGTCTTTCTCTCTGCCTACCCTTTCCTCACACACATCACACACAACTGAGGTATTTCTCAGTTATTTCTTGAGTTTACTGCCACTCCTTCTTCATCTAAGTTTTTTCTCAGGCATAATTCCAAGTTCTTACTCCCCAGGCATTTTCAGGAGATATAAAACATTATTTGACCCCCTCTGGACAAACAAATGAGGCTGTGACCCCAAAGACCGATTCACTAGAATGCATGCACCTCCCGCGCATAGAAGCACCGTGAGAACAGGGGTTCTGTGCCACTCACTGCTAAGCTCCTGTTCCTCAGTTAGCACAGGACACACAAATATTTGCTTAATGAATAAATACTCATGAGCATTATGCCATGTAATGACTATTCAGTAGATCACATTTTCTCTTCTCTTAGACTTCAACCCTGTGGTGATTCTCACCATTTGGGCTTTGCAGCAGACCTGGGGGTCCCTGGTATTCTGACTCTTGTGCAATTTCCTCCTCGCTCATTCTCTCACTCCCAGAACCTTCTATTATTGACCCTTGTGAGCTTTCTTCAGGTTCCCAGCTTGTAGGTTCCTGGGGTTCAATCTCAAGATCCTCTGTTTCTTGCCTTGAGGGTGACGGCACTTCCTCTGGGGTGCCGGTGGGAGGCGCAGAGGCCCGGGAGTTTATCAGGGCGTCCATTTCCTTGTAGAATGCACAGGACTCGAGCATGTGGCCATTCTTCACTTTGCGGTAACTCTTCTGAAGACTTTTGAACTTGGTCCGGCACTGTTCCGGTGTCCGGAGGAAGCCACACTCTCGCAGTTGTTCAGCCACAGCCCCATATAACTTGCTCTTCCGATGACAGGCTTGAAGTGCTTCATAAAACCGAGTCTCCTGGAGGATGTCAAGAAAAGTCTTGGTTTCCTCATAGCCCCAGTGCACACCTGCCATGCAAGGATAAAGTTCAAAGATAAAAGTGTCTGTAGTAGCCTCTATACATTATAGAATATAAGGTGTAGAAAAAAACGATTTCTATTCACAGTAGAACAAGAACGATATGTCTAGGAATAAGCTTTGCAAAAAATAAGAAAGTGTGTATAAAAAATATCTATACTAATGAAAGACAAAAGAACTAAAGGAAATGGAGAGACATTATATTTCTGGATAGGAAGACTCAAGCTGTAACAGATATTAATTCTCAAATGAAATCTATAGAGTCAAAATCCCAATAAGATTTTTGAATTGAAATTGACAGACTGATGTCAATGTTTACTTGGCTGAGTAACAATGCAGTCCATCAACTCAGCCATCGCTATGGGACTAAGAATTTAGCTGTCTTTTCAAAATGGTTATGAATAACGGTCTAGACACCCAAGAGGAACTTTCCCCTCCAATTTTTTTAGCCAGTCTTCCCTGACGACTAGAACTATGTCCGGCATAGTTTTTGATTCCTCCACTTTGAGATGAAATGATCTGAAGATCATCTTCCCATCTTTTTCCTGAGGTCTACTTCTTTTGAATAAGTAAATGCATGGGTACACTCCCAGCTCTCTTACCCTGATTTATTTTTCCATTCTATCTAAGAACTTACCTTTTCATAAGGTGGAGTAGAGAAATGTTACAATAGCAGTGATACCAGACAATGTTTTACTGCACTTAAACATTTGCAGAAGGCTGTCATCTATATTTTCTCCTTTAACACTAACCACGAGTCTGGTATTCTCAGTCATATTTTACCGACGAGAAAACCAAAGCTCAGAGTACTTCTATGATTCGTCTGCTGTCACACAGACATGAACTGGCGATTTAGTTCTGAACATCCCAGTCCCCAAATTTCGATACCAGTTTTATGTGGCAAATGGTGCATCTTTTTCTATCCTTTTAATTTCAATGTCTCTGTGTTCTTGTATTAAAGATGTATCTCTTGGAAGCAACATACAGTTGTTAAACATCTGATTATCTTAGTCTTTTAAGTTTGTAATTAACAATATATTTGGATTTACATCTATCATCTTACTGTTTCTCTCCATTTGAGTCATCTACTTTGTGTTCATTTTTCTCTTTCTTGTCTTCTTTAAGAATTTCATTTTTTTTACTCAGCTTTTTGTTAGTTACACATTCTTTTGCTGGTTATCCTAAATGTCACAGTAATGTATCTTTGACTTACTATAATCTAATACAACTGACTGCTTTATACCAATTCTCAGATAATGTTAGATCCTTAGAATCCTTTGACTCAAATTTTCTTCCTTCCACAGGCCCCAATCACTCAGTATCCTTGCTGTGCTCTGATGTGAGAAAGAACCTTCCATAGCCACTCGGTGCTGTCACTCAGACTGCACAGGGGCAGCGACAAACACCTGACAGTACTCGGCTATGTAGTCAATCACAGCGATCAGTGGCCAGGCATGTGTGACAGCACTCCCCAAGTGTGGCCACTTCTGGTCTACTCTTCCTTCCAAAACCACATCATCCATTCTCATACCAGAAAAAGCAAGCACAGCTCTTACCACTCAGGTTCTGGAACAAGACAGGGGTACCACGAATCTTAGACTTCCGGATAAATTCAATGCCCACTTCATCCCCATCAGATTCATCTGTGGCTTCTTCCTCCACCAGACTGACCTGTTCTTTAGCACTGATACCGATTCTTTTTAGTCTAGGGGGAGAGAGAGTCTCCTTTGGCTTCTCAGTGGATGAAGCATGTGCTGCCGGGTTCAACAGAGCATCCATGTCCTCAAAGAAGGCACAGGGTTCTAGCATATGACCATTTCTCACTTTTCGATAGCTCTTTTGGAGACTTTTGAACTTGGTTCGACACTGTTCTGGTGTTCGGAGAAAGCCACATTCTCGCAACCATTCAGCTACAGCACCATACACCTGACTGTTTCGGGGACAAGCCTGAAGAGTTTCGTAAAAGCGAGACTCTTTGAGAATTGCAAGAAAAGTCTTAGTTTCCTCATAGCTCCAGTGCACGCCTGCTATTTTTTCATCTTCTAAGCCCCACTGCTGCTGCTCTCTCCACATTTTTGCCGCATTCCTTGCAGGAATCTGAATAGCATGAACTGACTTTCCCTTGATGTAGCTGCTTCGCAGAATATTCTTTTTATTAGACGGCTGTAGACCTATGGTCCATGTCTCCTTCCTTTGCTCTAACGGGGCTATCTTGTTAGATGCAGACACTGTACTTCCTACAGAAAGAAGAAACATATTTCATGCTAAACAGAGGACATTACTGCATGTCCCAATCTTTGTCATGTGCTCTCCTGGACCACTTCTTCACACCTATCTCCTAAAGGTCTTGTCCCAGTCTCCTCTCTTCTAGAGCTTTCCTCAACCATGACAGTGCACACTATAGTTATTCATACATGAGTTCTTTAGCACAATCATCTACTAACTCACAGCATCATTTTACTTCTCACATATGTACTTCTTTCCCCAGCCAGTTCTTAAAGGAAGAAACATGTATTTTATTACTTCAATTCCATCTCAGCACCTAACATTGTGTCAGGGTCACAGTATGGTCCTAACCAGTATTTGTTACTTATACTCCCCACCCCAACACACATACACACTGGGGCCATGAGAGATGAGAAATGGAAGAATTTTTAGATATATCTGACAAGGTTCATAGGAAAGAGATCTAAGAATAGTGAAACACTTTGAGGGTTTGTTACCTTATGATACTGTAGAAATCAACATGTCTTTTAAATTTGAATCCTAGCTCTATCACTTACTTTTACCTTTTGACCAGGGGAAGTTTCTTAATCTCTTTCAGCCTCAGTTTCCTAGGAAATAATATATTCAAAGACATACTGGGAATATCAAATGATTATCTGTAAAGTGTCTAATGTCTAACAGATATGTAAAAAATTAGTTTTCTTCTCTAGACAACACACACAGAAGTGTCAAGGAATTCTCCAGTAGGACATCAAATCAAATCCTTTCTGAGAAAACCTGGGGGATGGAGATTTGCTATTTTCACATGAGAAGAGTTTAGGGACAATTGAAAGCTCAACTACCTAAAAGGACTAGGCAGACAATGTAAACGAGGGAGGTGGCCAGATTGAGAACTAGGGCCATTCAGCATGAGCTCCTTGACTTAGCTCTGGCCAGCTGTCAGTATGTGAGATGGTGGGCCCATGGTGCTCAGGAGATACAGGAAATACAGATTTACAAACTGACTTTAAATTAAAACTCTGTAAGACGAAATGTGTGTAAAAGCCAGGTTCAGCCCATGAGCCACTGGTTTACAATCTGTGCTAAGAGATTAGGGCAACTGTCTCTGGGCCTGGGTCTTTCTGCATGTAATTACATGTGAAGGTGCCGGACTGGAGCTCAGTTCTCACAGTGCGGTCCCTATCCCACTCATGTCAGATTTTACTAAGGACTCTAACTCAGCATTATATTAGGTCTTGATGCTGTATGTCCAAGCAATGTTAGGAATCATCAGTCACGTGCACAAGCAGGCAGAGGGCTGGGATGTCTGCTATTTTGGGAAGAGTGCTTTGTTACTGGTGTGTCATCAGTGTCCCCTTAAGTTGGTCATTTTTTCCAACTGCTTTGTTTTCTAATTATAAATAATTATTGGTTTATCTTTATTCATTCAGTATGACAAGGCCCATTTTATAATCTCTATACTTTAGTGTCTCTATGCAGTGTTGTCCAACAGAACTTTCTGTGATGATGGAAATGGTCTGTAATTGTGCTGTGCAATACAGCTACTAAGTTACCTTCAATGTGAGTATTGCCATTGAGGAACTCAATTTCTAACTTCAATTCTAATAAATTTATATAGCCATGTATGGCAAGTGGCTACCCTATTAGGACAGGTCTACAGTATCTATAGTGTGTGTTAGTACAATTTTAGGCCTATACTTTTATTTATAAGTAGTCTTTGACTTGTAGCTTACATATGAATGAATCAGTTATCCCTACTGTTAATGCAAATGACACATCCTTCAGAAGGGACACTTCAGTGGTTATGTGTGCAGGTAAACTTGTGCTATTTAAGTAATTCACAACATGCTATCAAAGTGATTACACCGAAATTACTTTTTTCCTTCCATTTATAAGATTTCCATCTATCCAGCAATTATCTGCTGGGCACCCACCTGTGTGTCAGGCTCTGTGCAGTGTTGGGGTTACTACAGTTGAACAAAAATCCTAAAATGACCCAGTGACTTTATGGAGCTTTTGGTCTCATGGATATAAATTTATATTTAAGTAATATAAATATGACAGTCATTTATACCACCTCTCCAGTTTTTTAGTTATGAAATTATAAGAATACATATTATTTTTTAAACTGGAAAAAAAGGAATGAATGGGGTAAGAAAACACAGATAAATGGTTTTTAGGTTCTGGTAAGCTAGACCACAGAAATGATTAGACAACCCATGGAGGTCCTTTAAGTATTAACATTTATTACTGTTCTATAATCACTAGAAATGAGTGTATTAGAAATCTCCCAATTTTTAACTTGAAAGGGGAAAGAATCCTTACCCAAGGAGACCATGTTTCCCACAGTCTCTTTCCTAACATCTTGGTAGAGGTCTCTGTGAGCAGCATGCACACTTCTTTTGTAGGAAGAACCTCTCGCCACATGGACATCTTTCCCTGGTCCCTGTAACAACACTAACAGCAATGACTACCAAGATAACCACATGGGTCTGTGAAGTATGAATGATTATGGATGAAGCATAGAAGGGGCCTAAAGAGGAATTAAACATCAAGGAACCAAGTGTATATTATGTGGCAAATGAAACAGAAGAATCATAAGACAGATAATCGAGCAAGGAGTCCCACTAATCAGAAGCTGGGTCCAGTGTTTTCTGGAAAAGGAACAATGTGGGAAAAGTCTCTTGGAGGGAATATAAAAGTTTGAGCATAGCAAAGGCACAGGAAATCATTGTGCTGAATATCTTAGGAAGGCCAGATAGAACAATTACAATTTACCTGAGACCCGACAGGAAGTCGTATGGTTGTTACTTCCTGACCCATGGTGTTCCATTCGTCAGCAGAGGCCCAGGGAGAAGGCCGTGCTGTAAGAAGGGAAAGAAACAATTAGTGTGCTGGGCTCTGGCCCTTTAATTCATGCTGCTTCTACTTTTAAGAAATGAGCATGTATAAGAAAACTAACAAATATAAATCGACCATTTTCTCAGTGAGTTCAGAACAATGCCTCAAACCATGACTTCCTAGAGCAGGGCTCACAAACGCAGATGCTTTCAGGGGGTTAGCAGGCAGAGTGTATGATGAGAGGTGCCGGGTACGGAGTGTGAGGAACTGGAGAGCACACGGCCCACTGGAAGGTACAGCCAATGCTCAGCTCCAGTTGCTTCACTGTGGCCGTGGAATAGCCAGCGCTTCTCGTTTTTTCAAGAGAAGCCAGAAATCTGGACTTTTACATAAAATTCCCAAAATCTTAAACCTTGGAACTAAAAACAAACAAAACCCCCCAAACCAAAACTCTTTGTGGGTGAAACAAAACAAATTTGACTTGACATGTGAATTATCAGTTTGCAATCTCTGGTAAAAATTAATCCTTTTAGTATGTTTAAAAAGTCAGCATATATAGATATACAGTCCTGGAGAGTACAGGCAAATATGCCCCTCAAAAGGTGTAATGAATAGATATAAACTTATTTATAGCACAATCTATGGTCTGACTTCATTCAAGAACTCCCTATCTAGGGAAAATTTCCAGACTAATTATTACTGTGACCAATAACTCAAAAAAGCTTGCTCCATTTTTTTCTACAGAAGCAAACTGAATCATTTCCTTGGAAACACATTATTCCCTTAAACACACATGGCTGAAATCACAGGTCTTCTTTTAGAATGAATTTACCTTTCTGAGATACCTGGTTTCTGTCCTCCATACTCCCTGTAAGTACCTTAACAGAACAAACTTCTCCACTTTAGGAATTCCTTATCACCCTGGGATGGCAAAATCCAGAAACACCATGCATTTGTTGGACTAAGCTTATTAACTAAAATAATGGAGAGCATCTAATCCATGTGAAAAGGGAACTTTGATGCTGATGAACACCACAGACTGCAAAATTTAGAAATATTTATATTTGGAATGCATTCTATCATAATATGAATTTCAGGAGGGATAATGAGCTGGGATACATAGTGAATCTTGCTTCTTGGTGAGGGATTATGTAAATCAGACAGATTTGAAGTGTGAAAACAATTGTGCCATTATGGAACAGAGGAAACTAACAATTATTGAGCACTATTATACATTGGCCTCATTTAATCTACGCTAACAACCTTATTATTTTCCTTTTACAGATGACAGAATGGGAAGTTTGGGAAGTTAAGTAACCTGACCAGGGCCACACAGAGAAAGAATGGCAGAGCTAGGTTTTGAAACCAGGTCACCTGTCTCTAAAAGCTAGCGGCTTAACCTCTAAACATTAATACTCCTTTCGTATTACTTGTCCACAATCAAATAGAGACAGGATCAGAGACAAGATATAAACCCAAGTCTTTTCATTGCAGGGTCAGTGATCTTTCCATTCCTCTCCTTAAGCCTGACATCACACTGCAGGGGATGGAGAGATCACTGTGGACTAGGACGGACAGGGTGTTCATTTACTTGTATTTGTCTTGGTTCTAGGGCAGCTATGAACATCAGTAATCTCTTCTCTATGGTTTAGTCCTCTCATAAGCCACTTTCTGTGATGCCTTACATGTGAGTCAATTTTTGAAAATAAGTGTCTTGCTTCCCTTTCCAAACAGTTTTTCAAGTTATGGCCAGCTGAGAACACATACACATATACACATGACAGGGCTAAAACACAAGCTGATTATAACAGGAGATTGTTCAATCATACTACCAGATCTCAAGGCCAGCTTGGTTAATCCATGTTTTCCCAGACTCCATCTCTGGAAGATCCCTTTTACTTTTATGCTGCACATATTTCCAACTCTCGAAGTTAACCAAGTCTTTTCCCCCAAATATTTCATTCATTTCCAAAATGTATTAGGGGGAGCAAGTCACCATGTAAAGGCCACAAAATAAATCTGCCATGGTCTCTGCCGTGGGCATCCTCTGAGTTCTTACCATTCTTGGGTAAGGGTCGATGTTCTCTCTTCCGGTTCAGCTGCTCCTGGTGTCTGGAGTGGAGGCTTCTGGCTTCCTCGTGAGACAGCACCCTGGGTTGGGTCTCCACCTGCTCTGGCTGGAAGTCTGCCACCTCCCATGCTGCTCCCAGGGGCACTTGCTTCTCTGAGCGCACAGGACTGCTAACCTGGGAAACAAAGCCAATGCCATAAGGGGAAGAGGGAGGAAAAGAGGGCCAGATGAAGGCCAAATTTGCCCAAGAAAGATATCGAAGAGGGATAGAAGATGCGAGCAGGAATGAAAATTTCACTCCACTCCCAAGAGCGTTTCTAAGGACACTGGGTTAATATTACTGTCTAGAAGTCTGGGCACAAGGGAACAGGACAGGAGAGTGCTATTAATATACAAAGGGGGAAAATCTGGCAGAAGTGAAATACAGAGCCTCATTGTTACTAGAATTATTTGAGTCCTCACATCTATTAGGTTCATGGAGAATCAAAAGTTATCAGAACACAAAAGCTCATTAGTGAACGGAAAACAGAATGAATCTACACATCCAGTGTCTATCCTTGACCAAGACAGCAACCTGCACAGAGATCTTTACACAAATGCAAATCCTGTGCAAGGTGAAAGTGCAGATCTTGCAGGACTTCACGAGGTTAATGAAAGGGCAGTTGAAAACAACCTGAAGAGCATTCAAAGCCCCTGACAAATGAAGATCTGGCAGTTAAACCGAAGAAGAGTGACAGGATGATGGCATTAAGGGCACTGCAAAAGACATATATGGATCAGAATATTAAAGGATCAGAGAGCACGCTGGGATAACTGATGAAATCCTTGCTTTTATTTATTTATTTTTGCAAAAACAGCCCTCTTTAGGATCCAACTGCAAAAGTCTAATCTTGTGAAGCATAATGTATTGTCTCACGTAATTTTTTGGGGAAACATCATGACAAAGATCTGAAACAAATATTTAAGTGCATAACGTTTAGTTTCACTTGCAAGATAATATTTCAACTAAAGTTTTTTTTCCATTTAATATGAAATTCTGATCCCCTTTAAGTAGATTCACTTTCAAGGGCTTTCATTGGTACCATTTATCCTTCCATAAAAAGCACTCCCTGCACGACTTCCCTACCCATCTGCTTAACCAGCTCCTTCTTTCTAAATACACAAATTTGGAAAATTCACTCTCACCTGTTGTCTTAGTTTTCCAGTCTCCTTTTCCAAATATATTACCAGGGCCACCGCCTCCTCTCCACTTTCCGGACACTGCTTCTGTGCCCACGCCTGAATCTTCTCGGGTAAAATGGTGAGAAACTGCTCAATCACCAGCAGCTCAAGGATCTGCTCCTTGGAACGCATTTCTGGCTTCAGCCAACGGCAGCAAAGTTCCCAGAGTTTACTGAAAGCTTCATGGGGTCCGCTCACATCCTCGTAACAAAATTGCCTAAAGCATTTGCGAAAGGTCTCAGACTCAGAGCTATCCGATCCTTCCAGAATGGACTCCGATGCCCACCCGGGGTCCTTTTCCACTTTCATTATTAAGCATCCTTCAACCTCCAGGGGCGCGTCAATCTGAAGGTCCAGGGATGCAGCCATACTGCAACCCGGGGGTCAAGCTCACGTCTAGCTCAAAGTAGACCCTAATAAATCAAACCCTGAGAGCTCCCTTCTTAATGTTTTTGTAAATGTGGGACGGTAGGGGGCGGGTAAAAACCGGCCGTGTCAGCAGGAGCAGGGTACTCCAGGGTGATTAATCAAATCTATCCGAGGCCCTTGAAAAGATGAATGTGTACCAAAAGGTCCAAAAACTCGGCCTCTTTTTCAAGACGTGTCCCCACGATGTGGTTTTCCAGGGTGCATCTCTTTTAGTGCAATGTCGGAACCAGCGAGGCTAGAGGACCGGGAGAAAATCAAGCGAAGCGGGCTGAGGGAGGATGCGCGGAGGCGAACAGCCGGGAGGGGGTGTGTCAGCTAGCCCCGGGTCGGGCTCCTGGGAGGCGAGGCCCCGAGTGGGTGGGGCCGGATGCGCAGGCCCTACCCGGCCACGGGTTCGAGGCTCGGGCACCGCCGCGCGCCCAGGCCGCTGCGGGTGGCCGCTGGGGACTGCCGGTGTCCCAGGCCAGCGCTGCGCTCTTCCCAGCCCAGGGCGGCCTCGGCCGTCCTTCGGCAACTTCCACACTCCGAGGAAAGCCTTTGAGCGGAGAGAAGCCGCGGGGACCAAACAAGGCCTTGTGGGGGGCGCAGCCACTTCGCTGCGCGCCGCCCAGTCCACTCCGCCCGCGCCTGCGCGGGGGGCGCTGGGAGCCGCGCTACGCATGCGCCGCCCGCGACCGCGCGCCGCGGGGTCCCGTGGAGGCTTCCTTGCTGGGGAGGGGCTGGTGGGAGGGGGCTGCGTGGTGGACTCTCGCGAGAGGGCGCAGTGCAGGGACTCGCCGCTGAGGTACTTGAGGAATGAGGAGGGGCGCGGAGGATCTTCCCCGGGGCGGAGGGACACGTCGATCTTCAGCAGACATTGTGCGGCGGCCCGCGGAACAGCATGGAAAAGGGGAGTGGGCACCTTTTGCCGAGGAGTCTGGGAGGCGGGGAGGTGTCTCCGAGGTGGAGCAACCCTGTTGGGCAGGCGGCGCGAAGTCCGTTCTGCGGCGAGCAGGGTGTGGGAACTCGTTTGCCTGGTAGAAGGACAAGGCGGACGGTCTATTGCACAGGGTCGGTCGCGTGCTGGCGGGTGTTCTGCAGGCGGCGACCCTCGTCAGGACCCTCGCCGAGGCCCGGGCGCAGCCCACGGCTGTCCGTGCGGAACTCCCGTGAACGACCCAGACCACTCCCCAGGGCCGGCGCGAGGGGCCTCTCGCTGGCCTCTTAACGCGCCGAGCTCTGTGGGGGCTGGTGTGGCCAGCCGGAGACTAGAGCCCGTGCTTCTTCTCTGGTGGCAAGAGGAGCCGTCCACGTCTCCCAACTCTGAGAAACTCAGAGCTAAGCCCGCCCATTCGTCCATCCTTTAATTGATCAGGTACCCGGCAGTGTTATAGGCACCTGTATACATCAGCGGACAAAACAAAAATCCCCGTTCTAGAGGGTAGCTAGCCTATTAGAAAGCAAAGCTTGGAGACTTCTTTCTCGCAGAAAGTTTTAGTTAAAACTCGCGCTGCAAATTCCTGCATCCCAGAGGCTAATATTACCAATTACGAAACCGGTATTAGGGGAGGGCGGGTCAGAGAGAATTATTTGGGCGCCTAGTATATGCCATGGGTTGTCTTTACACAGCTTAGTTCTCTTTAATTTCTTTTAAAAATAATATTTATTGAGTACCTGTTTTGTGCCAGACATGTGATAGTTGGTGAGCAAAAACAGAATCCCTGCCACTGGTGAGCTTTCACGCTGGTGGGAGGGGCAGACGATCAGATAATGGCACAAGCTGAGGTACAGTTCTAACTGCCTCAGGTACTTCCAAGAAGAGGAACATGGTGCTGAGAATATGTTTATATTAGAGGGCTTCGACCTAGTCAGGGGGTTTGGGAAGGTTTCTTTGAAGAAGTAATGCTAGGGATGAGATCTAAAAGAGTAAAAGCTGGTTAGGCAAAGTCCTCACAGAAATCCAGAAAGCAGATATGATTACCTCCACTTTAGAGCCGAGGACATTGAGGTCTCAGGGAGGTGATGTGACTGTCCAAGGTTACTTCAGATTAAGAGGCAACCTAAGATTCAGATTCAGCTAAGAATAGGGTCTTTTATATGCTACTTGGACCATTTGGTGCTTTTAGGAGAGGCAAGTGTCACAAGCAGCTCAGGGACATTGGAGAGCAGGGGTCACAAACTCAAAAGCCTGCGGGGCTCAGGCAGATAACATAGGTGACTGAAGTAGGCAGAGTATAAGACAATAGGGAATGGTGGAGACTGTAGTGAACTGGAGGCCACACTCTTCTGTCTAAACAAAACAGCCAGGTGAAAGGACCACACTTATAAATAATTGGCATATACATTTATCTTTCTCCTCCACTAGAATGTTAGCTCAATGAAGGACTTTAAAAAAAAAACCATCTGTGCCAAGTGCTTAGAGCAGCGCCTCGCATGTAGTATGCTCTCAACCTCATGGGCTGTCCATAGCCTCTGAGCAATCTTCCCATGTGTGCAGTTCACAGATTTTGAAGCATTTTTACATTGGTTTTTCTTATTTTATTCACTAGCCTCCCTGTTGGCTCCTTTTTTGCTTCTGACATGGCTGCTGTATGAAAAGCCCCTAATAACCCCCTACTCCACCGAGAAATATTTAGGTGTGTCTTTGTTTTGTACCTCTCCACCCTCTGCATTTTTTAGCTCCTCTGGCCTGATGTGCTTGGCATCATATTTTATCTACTTTATATTTAAATAATGTTTTTGTCTTGTTCTGTTTCTGTTCTCACTTTAGTGTATTGACCTTGGATGCACTGTTCCAACCAGGCACCCCTTCCCTACACTCAGCATCAGTCCCTGCAACTCCAGGCTGCCTCCAGCTGCTGCTTGTAGGGAAGGTATGTGAAAGTTTTCATTTTTTAGAAACTGCTCTCCTATCACATCTTCCAGAAAAAAGTGATTATCCTGCACATCTGAGCTTCCTATTCCATCTTGTGGACTTCAGCAAGGCAGACTCTCAAGTCTTCATGGGACAGTTATAGCCTAGCCTCCTTAAAGCTTAGAGGATACTAGGGCTTGCTTCTCACTGTTTCTTAGGTAAGATCATAGGAGCCTCAGGAATCTTTTTTTTTTTTTTGGTGGCTTCATCTGTAACACACATGGCTGGATTTTTTTAATGGGTAATTTCAAACATATTAAAAAAAACAGAGAGAATTAACTCATGTTCTCATTCTCCAGCTTTACCAATTAGCCACTCATGACCAATTTACTCTTCCCTATACCTCTCCTCACTCCCTTGATCCTGGATTATTTTGAAGCAAATCCAAGACATCATACTAATTCATTTGTAACTATCAAAATATATTACTAATAAACAGCAACTCCTGTTTTAAAGATAACCTCAATACCATCAAAAAACCTTACCAATAGTATCCAGCATTCCTTAATACCATCTTTTTTATACAGCTTATTTGTCTGAAAGATGGTTTGCAAAGAAAAAAATATATAACTACTGGATGGGTAAAAAAAAACGCCTTCCACGTTTCCTAATTCAGTGTTCACATTGACTTAAGCATTAAATTTTTGGTGTCTTGAGAACAAAAGAGCAGATTGTTGAAGTGAATCAATATAGGTCAATAAATGAAGCCGATCATGCTGCTAAGAAACATCTTCGAGGTGTGGTTATTTTATAGATGCCATCGGCTGAGTTGACCCAAACCTAGAGGCACTTTCTTTGCATGTTCCCCAGAGGTACCTTACATCTTATACGACAGACCTCGTTTTACAAGCTGCCTAAGAGAGACCTTTTGCACAACATTCCTCTGTCCATGGTGCTGATCCACCAGCCCTTTGGCCAGCAACCAGAAGAACTATAACTTGCTTTGGGCCAATAGGATTTAATGTAGGTTTACTATAAAAGTGAACATTAAATACACATTAAATAGTTCCAAGAAGCCTATGATAAGTTAAAAAAATCCAAGCAATTTCCAGTAATGCCAGTTACCTCTCATTTCTTTTAAGCCTTGAAAATCCAATACATTTCTTTAAGAATTGAAAAGTGGAAGTGAAAAGTTTTGAGTATGTATATTTGTGTTCCTATTTTGGATATAGTATTAGTTTCAAGTATGATTTATTAGCCAGGCTATAACTTTGAGATAATTTCCTATTTCACAAATTAAAAATCACCTCTGCCACTGGCTCACTAATGATGGTCAGGCTGCTGACAGAATAACAGCTGTCAAAATCTTCCAGTTCTTTTCACTCCACTGAGCAATACAATAATGAAAAATTCTCAACTCTTTTTGATACGCATGTGTAATAGCCAGCAGTTTTTTGCTGTATACCTCTATGAGGCACCATGCTAGGCAGTAGTGGGATAAGTGTAAGACATAGCCCTTTGACTCAAAGTGTTAACAGTGAAATGGAGAAAATTAGTCATAGAGTTGTCACGTATTAGAATAAATGTGGTAGAGGTATGTTTGGAGGTGTGTGACAGTACAGAGTAATAGCCTCTCTGGCTACCAGGAAAACTTCACAGAGGGAATCTTGAAGGCTGTTTAGCAGGAGGGGAAAGAAGGGCATTCCAAAGAGAGGTAACATCATAATCATGAGTGGTGTTTTCATGTAATGGCATGAAGTTGAGAGTGCCATGAACTTGCTGTGGGAAGGAAGTGGTGGAAGGTGGACATTGTGCACACAGGTTGGAGGGAATATGGACTTTATGATGCAGGCAATGGGAAGTGTGCCCATTGCTGTAAGAAGGTGAAGGCAATCTTTGGGAGAAAGAGTTCTCTCCCATATAGACTCCTGGGCTAGGGACACATAGAAACAGTATGCTGAGAGAGTTCTCAGCATACAGGGATTTGAGTAAGATGATTTCCAGGATCAATTAACTTGTTATTTGTCTATCTATTCGTTACACACATATATAGAAGTTAGAAGTTAATTATGTTTCATGTAAAATATTGAATACCGAAGACACAGTGGTGAAAGACAGACTTGATTCCTGCCGTTAAGGAATTTACATTCTAGTGGAGATTGGAGAAGGAGACCAATAATACACAAGCAAACATATAAATAAACAGGATAATTTCAGGTTGTTGTAAACACTAAGAGGGAAATAAATAGGATGATGGGGCAGACAGTAACTGGGCAGGAGTTACTTTAGAAAATTTGGTCAGGGAAAAGTTTCTCTAAGGTTTGATATTTGAGCTGGAATCTGAAGGATGAGAAGGAGCCATATATGTGCACATTTTATTGAGGAGCATTCCTGGTAAGGGGAAATAGCAAGTAAAGGTCTTGAGGTGGAGAGAGTGTGAACTGTTCTATCAGTTGAAAAGACCAGTGTGGCTGGAGCCTAATGAGCAAGAGAAGGGATGGGTCCAGAGTGCAGAGGCAGGCAGGGCCAGACCATGTTGAGAGAGTCTTGCGGGCCACGGCAACGGGTATGTAATTGAGTCTAAAAACTGGCATTGAAGGATTTTAAGCTACTGAGTTATATGATCTGATGTATACTTGAACAAAATCACAGTGGATGGGGTTGAAAGTGGATTAGTGGGGGGCAAGAATGAAGAAAGAGTGGCCAGATATGGGCCTATGGATTGATTTCTGGCAAAAGATGATGGCTTGGACTTGGGTATGACAATAGAGGTGGAGAGAAATGGATATATCTTATGTATTCTGAATGCAGAACTGTTAGAACTTGTAATAGCTTGGTTAGGGAGCATAAGAAAAAGCCCTAGCAAATGCATAGAAGACTAAGTAGAAATCATCAAAAAAAGTAAAAGGAAAACAATTAGAAGGTGGTGTCTTGGCAGCCAAGGAAAACAAGTGTGGCAAGAAGAAGGGAGTGGCCATTTTTATTAAAAGCAGTTAGAGATTCAGCAAGAGGAGGATAGAAAAAAGATCTTCAGATTAGATTTTGCAGAGTATTTGGGGATTCTTGTCCCTCGCACCTCTCATATTTGAGATTGACATTCAGTATTCACCTGTTGATGATAATTTTGATTATGTCAGCTTATCTTCAGCTGTTAGAAGGAATGGGTGTGCTGTCAGGTAGCTTTCCTCTGGTTTGAATGTTTCTCATCTGGAAGCTGCAGGATACTTGTGGCAGTGTCCTGTGCCTTTCTCCTTTGTGTCCATATTTGCTGCTTTGTTCTGTAGGAGAAGGTAGTTGCTGCCTACTCCCCAATGTCTAAAACTCAGTGAATGAGTTGAACACTCAGTTGCTTTGAACTCATATCTCCAGTGACTCCATTCACCATTCACTACCCACTGCCTCCTATTCTGAATTTATGCCACCCCAGAAACACTCTCATCTTCATAGCTAACCTGCTCCTGCATGTTTTTCTTCTGTTCAGAATTTATGATCCATTGTTGAACAGTTTCTTGATTTTCATCAATGTTATGCATTTATTATTTAACATGTCATTTCTAGGAATTTGGACTGGGAGCAGAGGTAGGCACTTGCATATGTCTGACATCTTAATCCTCTAACCTCTGATAGATTCCTTTTTTTTGTGGATTAATGCTGATTGCATCATCATGCCATGTTTGTGCTCATGGAGCTCAGATACCTCCTGGTTGCCAGGGTCTAATCAGAACTTACTGTCAAGTCTTCATGGACATTTCTTCTGAACTATGCTATTGGAATCAACACCACAGTAGTAATTCCCAACAAATGTAGCCTTAGTTATTGACTTAACAGATAATTTGTTAATTATTTACTATGTACATATCACAGTCAGTGATACATAGAAACATTATATGGGATTTCTGTTCTCAATAAATGTAGGATCTGCTTGGGAAAAAGAGGCATCCACATGAAGGGTATTAAATAATAAGGCATGAATTAAGCAACATGAAGACATTATTGTCCAGGGCTATTACAGTTTCAAGTGAAGAAATCTAGCTTAGCTCATGTTAAGTTAAACAAAAAAGTGTTGTCTGAGGTAAACTAGTATCTAGAACAGTGCTTGGCACACAGTAGGCCTTTAATAAATATTTGTTAGGAAAGAAGGAGTGAATGAATGGAGGGAATTCATTGTATTATATAACGGAAATGCCCAGGCATAACTGTATTGAGAGATCCAGATCCTGTCCTCAGGCATCTGATTCCCTCTTTTTTTTGGCTCTGCTTGCTTCTGAGTTGGTCTTATTCTCAGGAAGGTTTTGTCCATCAGATGGTGGCTGCTGGTCTTTTGAAAGGGAATCTTCCCTCCCCTTTTTTTCCCATAGTTTTAGTACAGATCCGGGGGCTGTCACTCATAGGGTTAGCTTGGGTCACATTCCCATCCCTTAACCAATCACTGTAACCAGGGGGATGGAATACCTGTTTGGTTAGGCCTGAGTCCCATGTCTATCCTTGGAGCTGAGCCCTTCTGAGCCACCTGGAGGGAAAGTTTAGAAGGGCTTTTTTTCCCCCAAAGAAAAATCAGGTAGGTGTTACTACCAGAAAAGGAATAAAGGATTTTAGGTAAAACCAATGAATGTTTGCTCTCCTAACAGGCCCTGGTATAAGAGGTGTCATAAAGAAGTATATAATTCCACGTAATTGGGTAAAGTAATGAGAACTATTGGTTCAGAGGGTTTGGATGTGGCCACAGCAAGCCTCATGGAGGAGACTGCATTTTGTTAAGCTTGAGGAATGAGCAGGAATTGACTTGATAAAGAAAAAGAATTCTAGAGGTGGGTGGAAATGCAGAGTACATGTAGTGGGAGAGAGTGACTCTGAGTGGATCATTGGTGAAAGAGAAGGAGGTTGGAAATGCCAGAATTGTAAAGATGAACTTGACAGCTACAAGCAAACCTTTAGGCAGAATTTGCTTGAGCCAGCCTGGTGGGGTAATCTCCACCCTGATTTCTGATGCCTGGATAATAAGCCTTCTGGGTTTTAACTAGCCTTTGCCTCTGGGGTTCTGGGAACACCTGTTACTGACCCTAATGCCTGCTTTGTGATGCTGCTTCCTAGTTGTTAGTGAAGTCTGTTGCCCAGTTGTGCCCTCCTGTGACCAACCTGGCTCACCCCTTGTAATTGACTTTGCCAAGCCTTTTCAGCCTCAGGCAAGAAAAGTCTGCTGCAGGCCTCTCCCCATTTGAAGAGTGAGTCAGTGCAAGAGTGTGATCCAACATGGTAAACAGAAGAAAATTCCCACCCAGTTAGAAAATCAAGTGCAGCAAAAGCAAGTAGCAGTTTGTAAGGAAATCAGAGTTCCTTGGGTATAAGCCACACCCCCTGTTGGGTACCCACACTTTGCTTCTGTGGGTCCTTAGACAACTCGTCCTTGTGTACTCACCCATTTAGCCATGTCCATGCAGATGTGGGAGTTCCCTTAAGGAAGAGAATCCAGGTTAATGCTTGTATAATAGCAAATATATATTCAGTGTTTATTATGAACTAGGTTTGGTTTTAATTAGTTTATATATACCAAAGCTCACACACACACACAAAAACACTAATTTCCTTCTCATGCCAGCCCTAGAAGGTAGATGCCATTGTTATCCTCACTTACCAATGAGGAAACTGAGGCTTAGAGAAGTTAAGTAACATGCCTAAGTTGTTCTACAAAGTAGAGGATCCTGGATTCAAAATCCAGGTGGTATGAATCCAGAGTCTGCTCTTCACCATCACTTTATGCTGTATCTAACTCTGTTCCTTTAACCCACAGTGACTGGAAAGGTGAGTAAGCTCAGTTCATTATAGAAAGGTCTTAAGTGCTCCTCATAACTGGTCAGGAAGAGATTCAGGGTCCAGAGGCTACTGCCAGCATTTCCTTTCTATTTTATATGTATTATATTTAAGGCAGGCTCAGTTAGCCTTTTATGGACCCAGGAAGTCCCCTTTATCTTCATCTCCTCTCCATCCTTTTCTGACAAGAGCACCAGCCTTCTTGTGCACCTGCTTCTTTGATCTGTCCTGATAAGGCCCCATTTGCCCTGATTCTTACTTTTTTTTAGAGTAGGATACATAAAGATTATCAAACCCCTATGGCAAATATTGGTCAACTCTCATAGGGTAACTTAGATGCATTATCACACTAAGAAAAGCTCTTCATGTCAGAAGAAAAGTTGAGGAGGAGGAACAATGGAAAAGAAGGGGCAGAAGATCCCTCTTGCCCCTTTAGTGAGGATAGGGTAGGAACAAGGAGCTAAGTGATTAGATAGAATGACGGCTTCTATATCTTCAAGACCAGAAATGCTGGCTGGAATACTCAGAATTTCCCATAGGAAATGCCATTAGCCTTCAGAGAGGCTTGGAAACAGAAAATGGCAAATGATTACCTTGGCTAGATGTGGCTGGGTTTGAGTCTGTGAACTACCCATTTTCCACTGTTGGCCTAGGATTGAAATGAACTCCTCCTTTGTGAGCATGTGTAGGAAGGGCTGACCAATTCTGAGTTGAGCAAACTTCTTTCTCTCTTGTTGCTCAGTATATCTGCTTATACAAAAGGTTGAGTATCAGTCCTGGGATTCAGATCCTGATGTTAGAACCCCCATTTTTCTCGTTATGAATACAGTCAAGTGGGGCCATCTGCCCTTCAAGCAATCTTGTTTGATTTTGGGTTAGAAGCCCAGCCATGTCTTCATTGTATGTGGCTGGTTATATGCATATCTCTAGAGTCTGAGTAGGTCTAAGTGCGTAAGCACTGAACCTCACCCAACTATGTGATCTGAAATGGGCTAGGGTCATTTCCCAAGTGAGGTGCTATCCACACCAATTCTCTGTGGTTGCTGAGAATGTAAGATATGTGAGGAGCTGTTGGCTAGTTTACTAGCTTTCTGTAAATAAAATTGGCCTGAGAAAGAGGTTCACACACAGGAAAGCAGGCCAAAAAGTGGAAAGGGTTTGGAGGTCATTATTTGAGCTCCCTGGTCCAACAGCATCTGAAGCTAGAGCCTGAGTCTCTTTAATATTTCGAGCCAATAAATTGCTTATTTTGCTTAAGCTACTTTGAATTAAATTTCTGTTTCTTACAACCCAAACAATTCTGACAAACAATATATGAAATAAGTATTTTAAATGTTATCTCAGGTGACTTAGAAATTATCACCTCCATTTTATAGATGAAGAAATAGAGGTTTGAAGACCCAGGTAATTTGCATGGGTCTTCCAGGTAGTCAGTGAGAGAGCTAGGGTTTGGCGCAAGCTAGATCTTGAACCTAAAGAGAATGTACTTTACCAAAAACCTTTGAAAATGTTTTCAGGTTTTCTCCAAGAAACAGAAGCATCTATATAATTCTAGTCCTCTTTAGAGATACTACCTTCCTGCTGCTCAGTTCCAGAATTTAGTCAATGAATTGTCAGGCTGACTCAAGTTGTTGTTTACACAGTCTGTGAACTTGCAGTTTATGGTATTTTGTAATTTTGTTTTCCCTGCCGTTTTGCTAATGCAACTTTGTGAGCAAACATTGCCTGTGATTTAAAGCCACCACAGTAATGAAACGGGCGTGCACATGAACACACGCAGGCTTCCTCAGAACAGTCCACAGCTCTGATTAATCACATGTGTAAAGTACAGTGTTTACAGGAAATCAGCAGGTGGCAATTAGCATCTTGGAAATTATCTGGGAAACACAACTGGAGCTGCCACTTCAGGATGGAAATGTGGCAACAATGAGCAAAGTGACAAACCTCCTCTGAGCTGAGAATTTGGGGGCTGCTAGGCACACAACAGCTGGTGGGGGCAGCCTGGTGTGTGTGTGATACAGAGACTGCTTGCCAGCCTCTTCCTTTTCTCCCCAACACTCAAGAAGTAGTCTTTGGGTAGAGACATGAGCGGTTGCCTGATAGGCAGACTGTCTCACAGCAGCCTTTAAAAAATACTAAAAAATAAAATACTCAGACACAGACACTGGCACCATTATACTAGTTGTTAAAATGCTGAACTATTGCCATACCAGTTTGTAAACAGCTGCTGTCTTTTTTTAAAAAGTGTTTATATTTTATTTTATTGAAGTATAGTTGATATACTATATTATATTGGTTTCAAGTATACAATCCAGTGGTTCAACAATTACATACATTGTTCAGTCCTCATCCCTAACTAGTGCAGTTACTATCTGTTAACATAGAAAGATGTTACAGAACCATGACTATATTCTCTGTACTGCAGTTCCATCCCTGTGACCAACTTACATTATGATTGAGATTTTTGTGCCTCTTTATCCCCTGCACCCACCTCAGTCTCTCCCCCAGGGTAACCACCAGTCACGTCTCAGTGTCTATGAGTCTACTGCTGTTTTGTTCATTTTGTTTTTAGATTTCACCTATAAGTGAAATCATATGGAATTTGTCTTTCTCTGCCTGGCTTATTTCACTTAGCAGAATACCCTCTAGGTCCATCCATGTTGTTGCAAATGGCAGGGTTTCTTTTTTATGGCTGAATAATATTCCATTGTGTATATACATACCACATCTTCTTTATCCACTCATTTGTTGGTGGGCACTTTGGTGGCTTCCATATCTTGGCTATTGTAAATAATGTGGCAGTAAACATAGGGCGCATATATCTTTTTGAATCAGAGATTGTATTTTCTTTGGGTAAATTCCTAGAAGTGCTGTTATTGGGTTGTATGGTATTTCCATTTTTAGTTTTTTGAGGAACCTCCGTATTGCTTTCCATAGTGGCTGCACCAGTTTACATTCCCCCCAGTAGTGTAGGAGGAACAGCTGCTATCTTGAGCCCACTGAGTGGCACCCCACTGCTGCTTTCCCTGGGACCCTCTCACCTCTTCAGGACCCAGTGAGCAAAAGGTTACACCTAAATCCTGCTCCAGCACTAAGTCGGGGGTCCATTCTAATTGGTCAGTGCCTGTATTGTCTGACTGTTAAAATGTTTAGAGTATCACCCCTCAGGAACTTCAGTGACCACTGCAGAAGGCAGAGACAGGATGGGCATACTGGAAGGAGCAAGAAGAGAAAGCTGCATGGCCCATTTTATACGTGAGATACTCTTCATCAGTAATTGAAAAAAGTAGATATATTCAATATGTATATTTGTGCCTAACATCAATATCAGATATCAATACTATATCTATATCTATCATCCTCTGTGTATGAGGTGGCGGGGTAGGAAATTCCAGCTTCTGCTCTCCAATTTGCTAGCATTGTAACCTAGCAATGAGGATCCAAATCAACTGTTAGTTCTCAACTCTGGCTACACATTAGAATCACCTCCAGGAGCTTTTATAAATACAGATACTTGGACCTGACCCACAGCGATTCTGATTCCGAGATGAGATCCAAGCATCAGATTAAAAAAAAATTGCTCCTCAGATGATTTTAAGATGCCATTGAGTGCCACTAACTTAAACATTCTAAGCTTCAACTTCCTCATATAATGAGTACCAGTGGTCATTTTGTGGGATTAAATGAGATGCTGTATGTAAGGCTTTAGCAAGGAGTGTGGGACAAAACCCTGTAAATGTTAGTTCCATTAATAATTAGTATGCAATACTTTAAAAAACAGCTTTTATTATTTTGATTGCATAGGTAGCCAGTAAATTTATCCTAGTTAGATAAACCGTTCAACCAAAAGAAATCGAGTAGAAAGTGATCCTTATCCCCTGTGTGCACAGAGTTGAACACTGTTATGGTCCCATGTATATCCTTCCAGAAATTTTCCTTTGCCTTTATTTACAAAAAGGTGCATTTTCATGTAAATCTTTAATAATATAAATACAATCACCTACATTGTTCACTGACTTCCTTCTCTTAGCAGTACGTCTGTGTATCTTAGAGATCTCTGCATGTTAGTAAATACATGTCTACTGTGTTACTTTATCAGTTGCATCTATCATATGAAAAATGATGCACCATAACTTACTTAACCACTCCCCAAACTGGGCAGATTAGAGAGTTTCCAGATTTTCACTCTTCCCAACGAGTTGACAGTGAACGCTTTTGAACACGCATCTTTGTGCACAGATTGCGTGGAACATGATGTTAAATTCTTTCTGCTCTGCAAAAAAAGCTGTGCCAGTTAGCATTCTTAATGATGTGTGAGTGTTTATTTTCCATCCATTTCCCACACTTTTTTAAGGGAGGTATCTTTGTTTTAAGTATGGGCAGCCCATTGCTGGCTAGCAGAACTTAAAAACAACCAAAGAGTCTCTGTCTTGCATTTCCCTCATGACTGATGGTGAGCACCTTTTCATGTGCTTATTGGCACATGAAGTTCCTGTTCAAGGGTTTCTTCCTTTAAAAGAAATGAAGCTTTGTGCCATTTGCATTTCAGTCTATGGTTCCTTTCAAATTCATTTATGTGTATGGAGTGAGGCAGGGGTGGAGGTTCTTTTATTTTTTTTTCCTATATGGATATGTGATATTCCAGCATCGTTTGCTAAACATACTCCCCTTTCTTCATTTCTTTGACTTTGCACTTCTGTTGAAAATAAGTGGGTTCAATAAGTATAAGTCTTCCTGGACTCTTTTCTCCATTTATCTATTTGCCTATTCTTAATTTGAGTCTGTGTCTTTGAATTGGAGATTACTGATGTAATCCTTCTATATATAATCCTAGAGATACTGATGTATTCCTTCTATATATCCTAATTTCTTTGATCAGGCCTAATCTTTCTTGGTAATAGCAAGGGATAAGAAAAGCAAAGAAGTCAGAGAGCTGACCAACTGCTAGGAAGGAGATTTATAAACAGGGAGAACAAGCCCTGTTTTTATTTGTACTGGTGTTTCCTTCCACTGATCAATGGTCGTCAGGTAAAAGAAATAAGCAACATGGATTTACCAACATTTTCTACACAAGTTACGGCCATGTCAGTGAAAGAGAAAATAGGGCTGCAGTAGCTAAGAATTTCCTGAGCCCCCGGCTTCAGCCCACTTCCTTGAATTTATATCCCAAGTCCATCTCATTTGTATCCTTTGCTAACTGCTCAAAAATCTCCCAAACTACTTCCCAGACCTTCTGCCAAAGTGGAGCTGGCTAGACCATATGCTGTTCTGCCTGTAATTACTGTTTAATCTGTCCCTTTCATTTGCATTTTGACTTTACTAATTATAATATCATTATCAAGAAGAGGAGAACCCTCTATATTTGTCTGCTTGGGCTGCCATAACAAACGACCACATACCTGGGGGCTTAAACAACAGACATGTATTTTTTCACACCTCTGGAGACTGGATGTCCAAGATCAGGGTGTCAGGGTTGGTTTCTTCTGCCGTGACTTGTAGATGGCCATCTTCTTTCCGTGGCTTCACACGGTCTTCCCATTTCTTAGGACAGCTAGTCAGATTGGATTAGGGCCACCCAAATGACCTCATTTTAACTTAATCACCCCTTTAAAGACACTATCTCCAAGTACAGTTACATTTGGAGAATTTGAGTGTATGGATTTTGGAGGGATGTCCCCTCAAAATTCAGCCCCTAACACTGTTTTATGGATGGTCAGACACAGCCTTGGCCCCATTTAACCACAACTGGACTCCCTGCTGTTCCTGGCCGGGCTCAGCTGTGGTTTTGGCTCTTGTATTCCTGTGGCCCCAAGAATATGCAACCTTCTGTTCTCTCTTCTTCAGATCTTTTCCTCCAAAGGTCCTCCCTGAATGTACAACTTAATTTTATTGCTATTAACATGACATACATAATATATCCAAGCCCTTTGTAAATCTGTTTCTTAAATTAATATGTTTCTCTCCTTTAATACAAAGGATTTATCTTCTGATCAATTTGCCTTTTAAGAGTTTTGTATCTGTTTTTCTCATTATATTTTCTGTTTTCTGTTTATTGTTCCTATTCCTTGCCCTCCTCCGACATTCTCCTGCATCTTGTTGCATTGACTGAGTTTCTTTGGTTCATTTTTTCCATATTGGGTTTTGGAAGTTATAGATCCTATTCTTTTCTTCAGTGGTTGCCCTAATATTTTAACACATTAAAAAATCATTACTAAATTAGAGCGTGAATAAAAAAAAAAGCTGAGCAATACAGAAAGGCATAACATGAAAAGCAAAAGTCTTTCAATTGCAGACTTCCCACCTCTCATTCCATTCCCCAGAATCATTTACTTTTTAACCATTTCTTTTTTTAGTTATTTTGGGTTTGGCTTCCTTAACTGAAATGATATACTTTTACTTTTTAATTTATCATATGTAGACAATATTTATGGATGTTCTATTTTGAAAGTTAAGGAACGGTCTTATTTAAAATCCCACCTGCAAATTTAACCAGGTACTTTTTTATATGTAGTTCTTGTAGCAATTATCCTGCAAAGTAGATAGATCTTTAAACTTTAATTTCTTGTTCTGTTATCTCTAGATAATATCTTTTGATACTATTGAAAATGTGGAAACTAGTACTCCTACCATTTTTACTTCCCTCTGCCTCCCCGTGCATTGCAAGGTTGATAATTTTACATTTTGCTAATAAATTTACTATAGAAATTGAAAATGAATAAACAGCACTCACAATATCATGATAATATATTTTTCATGGCAGAGCCAAGCCGTGTGATAGGACTTGTAGAAAGGAAAACATGACCGTATGTTGCTTAATCCATATGCTTGAAGGTAAGTGTTCTCAGGTATCAAAATGAAATGGATTATCTTTTTGTAGAATCCATCAATTGCTTAAAATTGCTTCACATTTCAGTTGGCTTCACAGTTGGACCGTCACCTTCTTATAGAGCTGTTTTTCTTTTTCAGTTCTGGAATTCCTAATTGCTTCCCCCCTCCCTGTACCCCCCAGCCCTGCCCATAACCCAAGAAGCATTTCTTCATGATTTCCTTAAGATTAATCATACTTCTGAGATTTCTAATTCCACTCTCTTCTGTGTATTTAAGGACACCTGACCCAGAGCCGTGTGGCTTCCAGCTTGGATATAAACTGTGTGCTTTCTGGACTTGAAGCACGAGTGTCCAAGGGTCTCCTTTTGTGTGTGTACCTAGGGTAGTTCATAGTATCTCAGATCCCTTGTTTTCCTCTTTTTTGATATATATACATATTTTTTAGAATGAGGTCATGAGAGATCAATTTTCTGATTCCTTGACTGTCTGAAAAAAATAACTTTATTTCATTTTGTACATAGTTTGCCTCTTTATAGATTTACATTTCTTCCCCTTGGGGAAGGCTTTCCCACATTGTTTCTTTTCTTATTTTATCTCCTCCATCCTCTGCTCCTTTCTTTTGGAGCTACTGACAAATGGTAGGACCTCCGTATTTATTCTCTCTTTCCCTGAACTTTGTTTACCTCAGACTTTTCAGTCTTTCTGTCCTTCTGTGATTCATTCTGGGAGTCTCCCAGCTTGACCTTTTAGGTCCTACATTCCAACTTCAGCTCCATTCTGCTCTGCTGTCCCTGCATTCAGCCGTCTTCAATGATACTGAACATGGTCTTTAAAATTGCCAAGTAATTACAGTATTTATTTTTCTTAACGTGATTTTTTAATGTATTTGGTTTCTTACTGAATACTTCTGAAGCTATTAATCCCTACAATTTTAACACTTTCTTTTGCTTCCTCAGGGAACTGCCACCTTTTAGGGGTTATTTTTCTCTTTCATGAACTTGATGCTTTTCTTTCTTGGCACTGGGGTCCCTGCTAGGTCAGACTGGAGCTAGAAGTCTAGATTCCACATAACTTTCATGCAGAACTTTATAGGCATTGCTTATCTGTCTTCTGTTATTCAGTGTTGTTAAGATGATATTATGATTCCTTTTTCCTCTGTGGATAACTTGTTTTATGTTTTTTGTATCTTGGAGTTTCTAGGTTATTATTTTTGTCAGTTGAAACTATGCACACTTTCAGGAATCACCAAATATTTGGCAAATAACATTATTAAAATATAGGTGACAATTTGAGTAAATTTAAAAAGCAACACCCAAGGAAACAGGAAAATAGGAAATATGGAAAAGAAAGACTTTTAAAATAAGCAGAACTCATATTTTGATAGTTATTAGATAAGAACATTCATAAAACATTGTGCAGGCTGATATGAAAAGGAACCA
Source organism: Smutsia gigantea (assembly GCA_032199065.1). Lineage (NCBI taxonomy): Eukaryota > Metazoa > Chordata > Mammalia > Pholidota > Manidae > Smutsia > Smutsia gigantea. The sequence continues at coordinate 22,755 of JAVSCE010000539.1, read as the reverse complement.
TTAAAGATCTTAAAATGAGCACACTGATACAAAAGACTCAAGATGTATTAAATCATTCAGAAGACACCACTGAAAATAAAATCTGTAATGGTTTTTCCCAGTATGCAAAAAAGACAACAAAAAGGAAAGAAAAGAAATATGAGGAAAGTTAAGAAATATAGAAGATAAATCTAGAAGGCCCTGGAAGATAATTTAATCAGTATTTTCAAATGTGTGCGGCCAAGTAATTTTGAACTTAGAATTTTGTGTTCAGCAAACCAGCATTCAAATGTGAGGTACTCCTGCTTTAGCAGGAAGGAGAGTTCTCAGTTGTGAATTTGGGGGTTCTTGCTAGTTTGTTGGAAAGACCTGTTTTTATACCTGTGGCACCTTTCTTCAGTGCATATTTTGGGCTCTTTTCTCTCCTTTTTCTTTCTCTTTCTAATCTCCTTATATGTCAGAAAGAGAACTTAAAATGTCTGGTTTTTAAAAAATGAACAATTCTGAAACTTTATGTGTATGCTAATAAAGAAATATGTTGTGGATCATGAGACAAGCTTCTCACTGCCAGAAAAGGGGAAAACATGGAAAAAGGAAGGACTAGAATAAGGGTGGTGTTAGATTGGAGCTGGACTTATCAGTGTGCATTCATGGTTTTGATATACACGGATGAATACAGAAATAGATGTTGGTGTGTATATGTCTGTCTGCCTGTCTATGTATTTATCTATCATCTATCTGTCTGTCTATCTATCTATCTATCCATCTATCTATCTCTCTGGTGGCCTAGGAGCAATGATAACCTTATAACAATATCTGGCATTTAAATACCATTCTCCAATAAAAGGAATCAAGGCTTCTTAGAGAAGTGGCTGATTCTAGGTTAAGGGCAGAGAAAGCACAATATGAACCCGGAATATCTTTTGTGCCAGAAAGCAAAGAAGTACTAAAATGACGGGGCCATGTTCAAAATTCTCAGGAGTCAGTTTTAAGAGGCCCAGTTTGAACAACAAAATAAATAATGATTGGAATGGTTGTTGAGCTATAGAATAAAATTAGAATCCGTATGTCCATATAGACTTAAGTAAATATATGGATAAATGAATAAATGGGGAAGAGGAAAACCTTTTGCTTGCAATAGAATTCCAACTAGTACAAGCAGAAGCAATGAAGGAGTTAGTAAATCACCACTGGGCAATCACCACAGTAATAATTGTTTCAGACCAGGATCACCAATGGATGCCAAAACAGGTGAGTAGATGAGAGAGAGAAACAGGACATTTATGTAATCTCAGAGTATCCCCCCAAAGAAATTTATTACTTATACAAGGAAAAATAGTAACTTTACAGTGTAGAAAGCTGGCAGATATCACCTTAGCCTGGTGATCATGTGTCTTTCTTCACTGTAATGTAAGCCTCCAAGCATGGGATTTGTTTCTGTTTTATTCACTCCTGTACCTTGAGTACTTGGAGTAATGTTGGGCACATAGCAGGTGCTCAGTAAATAGCTGGCTGATTGTTCATGTTGATGCCTATGTTTATAAGCTCAACTTCATTAACTGTATCATTTTGTAAACTCTATGCCCCTATATTTTATCTACTTGATGTGTCATGGGCTAAGAAAATGGAATGGATGTTTACTGCCATTGCATTTTTGTCTAATTCTCCCACAGCTTCTGCCGTTTTTGCTGTAAGCATTTTGAGGGCATGTTGTTTGGTATATAAACATTCATGATGGTCAGACCTTCATGTGGGGCATACCTTTATCATCATCAACATAAACCTCTGTTTAGTTTAATACTTCTTTTAATTAATCAAATCTCATAGTTGTAATGCAGTTCTTCCTTTCTTTTTTGATCTGTATTTTTTTAAATTAGTGCTTTAATTTATTGCCTATTCACGTATTTTAGCCAGTAAGTTTTCCTGAGATTGTGCCCTTTTACTTTGTTATCTGCAGCAGCCAAGGCAGACGTGACTATTTCTAGACACTTTCTGTTAGCTCTAACAGAACGATTTCCTCTGTACTTCTCCATCTGTCAAACCGTCATTTCTCTCTGTGAAATGTTCCTCAGTTTCTCGGGGAGAGCTAGTGACTCCCGCCAGTGTATATATACAATACTTTGTGTTTCTAGAATGGCTTTTAGCATATGTATTCGGTTGTATTTTAATGATTTCCTTAATAAAGATGTTTCATTCTCTGTTTGAACGTTCTGAGGCAAAGGATATTATGGCAATCTGTGTATTGGTTTCTCCCATGGATCACGTCACCTTGGGATACACTTAAAGCAGGACCTGGTATTTCTTCACATCCCCTGAAAAAAGAAATTGCACTTGGCTAAGCATTAGTAAGCAATGCAGATCTTCCTGAAGATTGTGCAAGGAAGCAGCAGTTTTTCATGGCACTCCATACAGCACGCAACTTCAAAAAAAGCTTTCTTCCAGGTGTCTCCAGACCTGGTTCTCCTTAGTTGAAGCTTCCAGGGTTTCAGGCTCCAGCTGCCCCCCTCCCTCACCTGCCCTGAAGATTGTCCTTTTCCTGTCTGTGATCAGACAAGTCAGATCTCTCCTGGCTTTTATATCCAAGCTTACAAACCACCATCATTTATCAATACTGCCTTCATGTTTGCCAGAGGCCAGTATAGAAGGATAAAAATTGTTTACTCTTAGAAAACAAAAATGTCCTTCAGTTACCATCTTCTTCAGAGTGGGGGTTAGGTGACTCACATGATTTTTTTTTTGAGAGGGGTCACCTTTGTCCCTTTGATAGCTTGTCACAATGTACAGTGTTTCCAAGCAAAGTAACATTCCCTGGATTGTGGATCCTCGGCAAAACCCCTCGAGGTATCATGAACCTGAAAGAAACCAGAACTGCAAAGGTTACAGCATTTGTCTTAAACCACCTCCATCTCAGTGGGAAAGAGGCAGGACTAGAATGCAGGTCTTTTGCTTTCAACATCAGTGCAGCTCTTCTCTTTAGTGGGTGCACATTCTCAGCGACAACACTTCCATGTGCAAAAACGTCAAGTCCTTTGATTTTTATACCCCAGCTTAATTTCTGTTTTGGGTCCCACTGTGCGGAAGGTGGGAATGTAATCTTTGTCAGTTGTTGCTGAACGCTTTCAATTCAAGCTTTCTCAGTCAGTTCAGATTAGTCTCTGCCAATTCCTTGTTTTCTTTCTCCATCGTGTCTGTGTTCCAGGGGAGCTCACACACAGTTCCACAGAGCTGGTGGTTCCGATACTCATCTGTCCCCTCCAGTGCCCACCAAGATGACCCATGCTTATTGGTTTCCACGTTTCCTCTGTGTCATTCTTGGCTGAACTGCAAGGGCTCCTTGGGTGCACCAGCTCCCATGGATCCTTCCTGGATGGAGGTAGAGGCAGGGAGAGTGGGAAACTTCAGATGGTCTACTGAACACGCTGGGGGTTGAAAGGCTCTGGCCTCTTTGGTCCAGGTTGACCACCCGCTGTTTCTATTCAGCTGTGGCTGCATGAGGCCAGTGCTGGTGGTGGGTGTGTGGTGGGACTGAGGCTGTGGCCACTGAGAGGGCATGCTGTTGTCCTGGACGTCACCCAGGAAGCAGGGACATAGTTCCCTTCCACTTACTTTTGGGTTCCCCTCTTGATCTGGGGGCTCAGTCTTCCATCTCCTTCTCAACACCCAGGCTGGGGCAGGTGGGTCAGGAGTAGACGCCTTCCTCCAGACAAGAATTAGGCACTGTCTTGTGCTTTCCCTCAGACTCTGCACCCTCCTCTCAGTTCAGAGGAGTTTTATCTCCTCGGAGGCGGGAGGGAACATGACCCCTCACTCTCCAACTCTGTGGTCTATGCTTAGATTCCATGCACCGAGTTCTTCAGGGCCTCGGCTGTTGATATCCCCAGCCCAGGCTTTGGAGGTTCAGAAACCTTCTCTTTCAGATGATTGCCTCTGCTGTCAATTTCCAAAGCTGGTTTTAAAAATGAAAAGCAGAGCATGCATGCTCTTCTTTCTCTTTGCATCCCTGCTATAAAAACTCCACCCTGAGGCATGGGTATAGGAAGCTTTCGCTGCTCCCTAAATGCGGAAGACAGATAGGAGCAGGAGATACTGAGGAAAGAAGCATAGATCAGAATTAGGAAATTCTACCCAACAGGGACAAAGTGTGAGCCCACAGCCTAGGAGCCTGGCCTTCCCCCTGCCTTTCCAGTCCACCTTCCCTGTCCCGAACCAGAGGGTCACCTAAGGGCCTGTGATGGAGACTCAGACCAGGGCAGGAGAGACCATAGGAGTCATGGTTGGAGTGATGACATGTTGCAGCTTTTTACACTGGATTTGCCACTTAACAGTCGTGACACTGAGCAAGTCAGCTACTCTTTGTCACCTTCAGCTTTCCTAGGGTGGGCTTGGGAGATCCTGACCCTCCTCCTGGTTTAACCATGCACTGGCTAAGGAGACTGAGTGCAGGTTTCACCTCCTCTCTGTCTCAGTTCTCTCACTTGCAAAATGGGCAAATGGTCCACATGCCTTGCCCTACAGCAGTTAGCAGAAGGTCAAATGGCAAGTGGGTAAATCTTTGAGTCCTTTAAAAACTGTAGTATATGGATGGGAGATGAATGTATGAACATTAGGGAGATGTCTTCTCTTATTCCATCCTTCAAGGCCTTCCTGTGAAAGCCAAGCTTACTGGCAAGGAAGAGCTGCGTTCTGGTAATTGCTTATCTGCTTTCCTCTGGCACAGCTCCCTTGCTTCTTCAGGCCATATTCGCGGGTGCTAATCCAACAGTCAACAGCAGAGGGCAGCCTGTGCTCAACAATGACAGTCCTATCCTGCAAGCTCCAGGGAGATCTGAGAATGCAGTGGCCAGGGATTATAATAAAATACATGCAGAGTCCACTCATATTGGTATCTGGGAGTGCAGGTAAGGATTGCTATTTGTTTTTGCTTTATATATTTCTTTAAAATTATTGTTTTAGAAGAAACACACACACTTGGTTAAGAAAAAAATTAGAACCACAATTCTCTTACGTATAAGAGTTTACAAAAGACTCCTAAGTCCTTACAGAGCCTGTCCCCCTTTCACCTCTCTGACCTCGATTCCTGTGCTGGCCCCTGGCTCCAGCCCTCCCTTGGAAGGCTACCTCTGCCCTTGCTGTTCCCAAGAAGACAAGATATCAATGAAGTACATTCCCTCACCTTCAGAGCTCCACTCAAATAATCAGCTTCTCTCTTGTCTGACTTTCTCATTTAGTATTAAATCCTTTCTCCTCACTCCCTACCTGCATTTAAATGCGGTCTGGAACATATTGGAACATAACATCATTATTATTTTTCTCCAGAGCACTTAACCACTCTTGCTCAAACAGTGTGTTATACTTAGTAATTAAAAAAATTTTTGTCTCTGTTTCTTAGAATGCAAGATTCATGAGGGCAGGAACATTTGTCATCAATTTTTTTCATTGCAACATCATCAGTGCCTGGAACAACCCTATCTTGTTAAAGTAAGGGCTTAATCGTAGCTCTGCCTCTGAAAGACACTGACCCTAATGAGAATATGCTGGACCGAATTGGCATCATCTATTAGCTTATTCTGGGATTTTGAGATTTGGCAGTTTGGCCTGGGCTCAGCTGGGTGGCTTTTCTGGTCTTGGCCAGGTGTGGGTGACCTCCACTGGGCTTGTGTCTGTCCACTCGGATCCACTGAGGCACCTTAATTTTCCTCCACTTGGCCTCTCATCCTATGGCAGGCTGGCTTGGGCTCCACAGTGATCTCAGGCTTCCAAGCACAGCAAGAGAGGCAGTAACCATCGTACAAAGTGCTGTCAAAACTTCTGTGTGTGTCGTGTTTGCTAACATTCCTTTGGCTTAAGCAAGTTACATGACTAACCCATATTCATGGTGGAGAAGCTGAAAAGTCCCATTAGAAAGGGGCATGCACACAGGGAAGAGGAGAATTTTGGGTCAATTTTGCAATCTACCACAATAAATATAATTCAGTTGTCCTTTAAAAAGATGATGAGATCCCACCAATAGCATGTTAAGGTGGCCTGTTTCTCCAGTCCATTATGGACTGTGTATTACCACATTAAAAATAAAGTTCACTAACCGGGCAGGTGAAAAGTAGTGTCTTATTTTCTTAGAGAATTTAAAAGGCATCCCTGGTCAGATGCATAACCTGAGCTCAAAATGCCTGTTCTTGACTCTGGGTTTGGCCTCATGCTTTGCTTTGGCCAGTGAGGTATTAGAACCTCTGATGCAAGCAGAGGTTTCAAATAGGCTTGGTGTTTGCTGTCTCTTGTACCTTTCCCATCACCATTAGAACATGCTAAGGCTAGTGTGCTGCATAATGAAGCACTTGGAGCAGAGCTGAATCAACCCAGTGACCTGGGAGAGGCCGGTCCAGATCAGCTGAGAGCCAGCCAACACCCAGCCATGCGAGAAGGCCCTGCCAAGATCAGTAGAGCCACCAGGCTGACCCTCAGCTGACCCCAGATGTGTGCGTTAATTGTTCCTATCTCACTGAGTTTAGAGCAGAGAACTATGGCTCTTATACCCTAGGTTTCAGAAGAGCCCACTTAGATCCCAAGGTCTCCAGGCCCTGGGGAGATCCCTTAACTGTGCCTGGGCCTATGGTTTGGGATGCTGTCTATTCTCTACAGAACTGGCTATCCCCCTGGCCTCTTGTAGTTTCTTGGCTCTGGAGAACTTGGATGTTGCAGAGGTTGTTTGGCTGCGTCAGAAAAATCTTCATAGTTGTCAACAAGCTGGCCAGAGCCAGCCTCTGACATCTGATGAAAAGGGTCATGAATGGCAGAAAAGGAAGATGGATGCTGCTGTCTAGAGCCTGCTGAAATTATGGATGGGAGGCCTGGCACACTGGGAAGGATGGAGATGTTTATATTTCCAAAGGCAAGGCCTTTTCTCCCAGGGTGCAGGGCTAGTGGAAACAGGGGCAGAACAAATCACTGTACATTTTTTCTCTTTTATTTTTTTCTTCTGATGAGAAACAACTCCTACTCCCAGAGCATGATACACCAAGGAAACTGTATCAGAGCCACATGTAATTTTTGAGAAATTTTCTCCCTAGAATTTTAATTTTTTTTCTTTTGGTATTATTAATGTACAATTACATGAGCAACATTATGGTTACTAGACTCCCCCCATTATCAAGCTCCCACCACATAACCTATTACAGTCACTGTCCATCAGCATAGTGAGATGCGATAGAATCACTACTTGTCTTCTCTGTGTTATACTGCCTTCCCCGTATCCCCCCCACCCTCTACATTATGTGTGCTAATTGTAATACCCATTTTTCCCCCATATTCCTCCTTTCCCATCCATCTTCGCCAGTCCCTTTCCCTTTGGTAACTGTTAGTCCATTCTTGGGTTCTGTGAGTCTGCTGCTGTTTTGTTCCTTCAGTTTTTTCTTTGTTCTTATACTTCACAGATGAGTGAAATCATTTGATACTTGCCTTTCTCCGCCTGGCTTATTTCAATGAGCATAATACCCTCTAGTTCCATCCATGTTGTTGCAAATGGTAGGATTTGTTTTCTTCTTATGGCTGAATAATATTCCATTGTGTATATGTACCACATCTTCTTTATCCATTCATCTACTGATGGAGACAGGTTACGTCCGTTTCTTGGCTATTGTAAATAGTGCTGTGATAAACTTAGGGGTGTGTATGTCCTTTTCAAACTGGGCTGCTGCATTCTTAGTAAATTCCTAGGAGTGGAATTCCTGGGTCGAATGGTATTTCTATTTTTATTAGTTTTTTGAGGAACCTCCATACTGCTTTCCACAATGGTTGAACGAATTCACATTCCCACCAGCAGTGTAGGAGGGTTCCCCTTTCTCCACATCCTCGCCAACATTTGTTGTTGTTTGTCTTTTGGATGGTGGCCAGCCTAACTGGTGTGAGGTCATATCTCATTGTGGTTTTAATTTGCATTTCTCTGATGACTAGTGATGTGGAGCATCTTTTCATGTGCCTGTTGGCCATCTGAATTTCTTCTTTGGAGAAGTGTCTGTTCAGCTTCTCTGCCCATTTTTTAATTGACTTATTTGCTTTTTGTTTGTTGTGGTGCGTGAGCTCTTTATATAATTTGGATGTCAACCCCTTATCGGATATGTCATTTATGAATATATTCTCCCATACTGTAGGATCTCTTTTTGTTCTACTGTACTTTGCTGTACAGAAGCTTTTTAGTTTGATATAGTCCCATTCGTTCATTTTTGCTTTTGTTTCCCTTGCCTGGGGAGACATGTTCATGAAGAAGTTGCTCATGTGTATGTCCAAGAGATTTTTGCATATGTTTTTTTCTAAGAGTTTTATGATTTCATGGCTTACATTCAGGTCTTTGATCCATTTTGAGTTTACTTTTGTGTATGGGGTTAGACAGTAATCCAATTTCATTCTCTTACATGTAGCTGTCCAGTTTTGCCAACACCAGCTGTTGTAGAGGCTGTCATTTCCCCAATTCTATATCCATGGCTCCCATATTGTATATTAATTGACCATATATGCTTGGGTTTATATCTGGGCTCTCTAGTCTGTTCCACTGGTCTATGGGTCTGTTCTTGGGCCAGTACCAAATTGTCCTGATTACGGTAGCTTTGTAGTAGAGCTTGAAGTCAGGGAGCGTAATCCCCCCTGCTTTATTCTTCCTTCTCAGGATTGCTTTGGCTATTCGGGGTCTTTTGTGCTTCCTTATGAATTTTAGAACTATTTGCTCTAGTTCACTGAAGAATGCTGTTGGTATTTTGATAGGGATTGCATTGAATCTGTAGATTGTTTTAGGCAGGGTGGCCATTTTGACAATATTAATTCTTACTAGCGAAGAGCATGGGATGAATTTCCATTTATTAGTGTCCTCTTTAATTTCTCTTAAGAGTGTCTTGTAGTTTTCCGAGTATAGATCTTTCACTTCCTTGGTTAGGTTTATTCCTAGGTATTTTATTCTTTTTGATGTGATTGTGAATGGAACTGTTTTCTTGATTTCTCTTTCTGGTAGTTCATCGTTAGTGTATAGGAATGCAACAGATTTCTGTGTATTAATTTCATATCCTGCAACTTTGCTGAATTCAGATATTAGATCTAATAGTTTTGGAGTGGATCTTTAGGGTTTTTATGTACAATATCATATCATCTGCAAACAGGACAGTTTGAGTTCTTCTTGCCAATCTGGATGTCTTTTATTTCTTTGTGTTGTCTGATTGCTCTGGCTAGGACCTCCAGTACTATGTTGATATATATCATTTTGATTTGCCTTTTTCAATCAACTGTGTATATATGAAATCTGTTCATGATGGTATGCATTGATCTAGTTTATTCATATTAGCTGCTAGCCAGTATTCTATAGTATGACTATACCACATTTTGTTTATCCATTCCCTGATAATGGACATTTAAGTAGTCCCCTTTGTTCCTGTTACCAACAGGAAATAGTCTAGTATCTGTCTCCTTGTGCACAGCTGAAAAAGTCCTTTTCTATGGACTGTACCTAGTAGTGATATTCTTGCATCATGTCATATGGGTATTTTAAAGATTTCTAGATATTGTTGCCTTGCTGTCTATATCTATTTTGCCCATTTACACCTCCCACTGGCAATGTCTGAGGGTTGTGTCCCCCACAGATTTTCCAAGTATTTGATATTTTCTGATTTTTACACTTTAAAAATGAATTTGATGGTGTAAAACTATATGTGTACGATATGTATATAATTTTAATTTGTATTTTATTTGCATCTTTTTTTTCTTGCATTTTTGTGTGCCTCTTAACATCATATCCTTTGCTCATTTTTCCCTTAGTGAATCAAAGGTGAAGTCTTTCTAGGTCTTGTTTTTGGTTTTTAAAGTTTGGCTATAGTCCTACCTCCTCAAAATTTGGCAAAAAAAAAGGACTATCATGGTAGAAGAAAAAGTCTGTACTTGGATTTGGGTATTCAGTTTGAGTCCTGGCTCTGATGCTAATTGGCTGTGTGAATTTGGCCAAGTTTTGTTAACCTCCCTGAGCCTTGCTTTCCTCCTTTGTAGAGTGGAGATAACCATCTCTGCTTCACAAAGGCAACGTGAGGCTTAAATACACTAATATCTATGAGTGATCAGTAGTTAGTTGAGTCTAAGAACCCAGATGAAGTTGCCTCTATGCCCAGATGCCTTTAAACGTAGCTCTGAACCCACCTGTGGTGTGGAGGAATTCATGGTTGAATTCACGGATATCATGGAGGAAATAGAATATTGCCTTGGGACACAGACCTCCAATAGGACAGTCCTGCTATCTGCCAGGTGGTTGTAGAGCTGACATGTGGCTCTGGAGGCCCATTGACTGCTCTGGGGATGGTCCACATCTTTGCCACTTCCAGAGAAGCCTCCTGGGGCCATGATTAACCTCTATATCAGAACTGTGGTTCTGGAATGCCAACCTGATTTCTACACCTTCCCCTGATGCCTGCTAGGGAAGCCAAATTATTTGGAATTAATAATAATAATAAAATAAGCAATAGGTAACCTTTTTGAATGCTATCTGAAGAAATATATGCAAAGCACTTAGAACTTTGCCTAGCACATAGAAAGCACAATGTGGTAGATATTATTTTATTGTTACTATTTTTACTATGTTGATGATGATATGCTAGTATTGAGCTAAGCATAATGGGCATTAATTTATTTAGTCCTCATAAATGTAAGGATTTTGCCTGATTCTAGTAAGTGTAAGAAGTGCTGGGGGTGGACCTCCTTCCCCAGCATTTCTCTAAGGCTTGGGTTTGTTGGGAATTCTGTGGGCACAGGTAGGAATGTTGTACCAGGAAGAGAATGATTTTTCCCCTCAGATGATGCTAATGCCTCATCTAGTATTTATTCATTAACTAACAGTTTATATAGTGCTTTTGCATGTATATATTCACTGACTTCTCACGATATCCCTGTGTAGTAGTGCCTTACCTCCTTTTTGAAACAGTCTGCTCTCAGCTTCCATGAGCCACATCTCTGTCTCCTTTCTATGACACTGGTCACTCCTGTCTTCTGTTGGATTCCCCTTTCCCCAATATCTAAACAAATTGTTCCTTAGGAGGTCCTTGCCTGGGTTTCATGTCTAGAGATTTTGATTTAATTGATTTGGTGGTAGGGTCTGGGCAGAAGCATGTTTAAAAAGCCCTTTAGATAAATTATTGAGCAGCCAGAGTCAAGAGCCACTGCTCTACATACTGAAGATACCCCTATCCCTGTCCTCTCCTTTGGGCAGAGAGCTTACTTGGCATTTTCACTTGGTTGTCCATTAAGAATTTCAGTCTTAATACGTCCAACACCGAAAGCTTGATTTCCTAACTCCAGTCTTCTGTCTTGTCCATTTATCCCATGATCTTGTCATTTCAATAAATAGCATTGTTATTCTTCCAACTGGTCAAGCCAGTGACCTGGGAGTTGTCTCTGATTCATTCCGTTCCCTTGTCCTCTTTTTTTAATCCATCAGTAGGTCCTGCTGACTGTACATTACTTCCAAAACTCATCCATACCTTATGTACTTGCCTTAGCCAAAGTCACCACCATTCTCTTTCCTGGATTATTTATTGTGGTGTCCAACCCAGCTTTCTTGCCTTCATCCTTGCTCCTCTCCAAAGCGCTCTCTAGAGTGATTTTTCAAGAATGCGAATCAGATCATTTCATTACTCCTGAATTGTTTCCCAAGTATAAATTGCCTTATTATGCCTCTTCAAAGTCCTGTGGGATTTGGCTCCTGCTTTTCTCTCCAGACTACCCTGAGCCCACCCATTTTTTTTGCCTGGTTCACTTTGCTCCAACTGTATTGGCCTTTCCAGTTCTTGGAACACTCCAAACTTATTCCCTCACAGCAGAGCCCTTGCTGTTTCTTTTACCATGGTCTTTCTTACTTCAGTTTTCATAGAATATTTACTCTTGTATCAACTTGTCAAATATCCCCTGGCCAGAGAGGCATTCTCTGACTGTCCTTGTCTAAGATCAGTTTCTCATATTCTTTATTATAAGGAATTCCCAAATTCTTTATTATAACACCATTGTTCCTTTATTTTATGTATTATTTTGTTGCTTGAAGACTTTTTGGCTTCTCCTTTAACTGATTAGATTATAAACCCCATAAAGGCAAGGAACATGGTTGGTTGTGTTGCATTTAGCAAAACCAGGAACACAAAAGGTCAAACTGGAATTATGTTAGATTTGTATATCACTCTGGGGAGAATTGACATCTTTACTATACTGAGTCTTCTAATTCATGAACATGGTATGTCGCTCTGTTTATTTAGATCTTTGATTTCATAGTTTTCAGCATATAATTCCTGTATGTATTTGCTAGATTTATACATAATTATTTCTTTTTTTTGAGTAATTGTGTATTTAAAATTTTGGTTTCCATGTGTTCATTATTAGTATATAGAAATACAATTGATTTTTGTTTGTTTATCTTGCATCCTGTGATCTTGCTGAAATCATTTATTTGTTCTATTTGTTTATTGTGGAAGTCCTTGGGATTTTCTCTGTAGAGCATCATATCATCTACAAATATGGACCATTTTATTTCTTCCTTTTTTGATCAGTATGCCTTTTCTTTTCTTATGTTCTTTTACTGGCTAGAACTTCCAGCATTATGTTAATAACAGTGGTGAGAATGGCTGTCCTTGTTTTGCTCTTGACTAGCTCATCTTTGTAAACATAGGTTTGCATGATGTCATGGAGAGACTGAGTGTGGGTGTTAAAATCAATCTCACCCATAGTCAGATTGGATCCCATGACATACTATATATGTGATCTTAGAAAAGTGGTGTTTTCTCTCTGCATGTATCCTCATCTCCAAAGTTGAGATAATAATGTCTGTCTTGGCTTTGTTAGAGAGCAGACAGTGCAGAGGTTATGAGCTATGTTACCTGGGGTCGGATTCCAGCACCACCACTCCCAGCTGCGTGACCTTGATTAGGCAAGTTTCTCATTCTCTGTGACTCAGTTTCCTTTTTTGTTAAATGGGCAAAGTAAGATTAACCCCTTCATAAAGTTGTTGCAAAGACTTAATATGAATTAAATGAAAAGTGTTTAGTCCTGGCACACAGTGTGTACCAGAGAAATGTTTGTTTTTGTTGCTGTGAGGTTTAAATATGTAAATTACCTTAGCACAGGGCAGATACTCATTAAAACTGTTTCTGACACTAAGTCTTATGCTAACCTTTCCTGTTCTCTGGAGGAAAGGAAACTGCAACCATTTTTAGTTCTTTGAACTGTTTTCTAAATAATAAGCTCCTTTACCTTTTTCTTGATGTATCAGCTTTAGACATTATCTGTTCACATCCTGAAATAATGGTTGAGGGTTTAGCTCTTGTACTCTCCATCTCTCATTCCTTCTAATATGGTATCACGGTTTGTAATCATATCACTAGCAAATATTGTTCATCAAAGAACGAAAATGTATGCTATGATTATACTTTTCTTGAAAAATTCCCTAATTTTCCCTTTTTTTTGCTTTCTTTATATATATACTGTACTTGCCTTTCTTGTACATATGGTTTTCTCCTCAAGTGCTTCACTTACCAGTGACTCTTATCAGATTCACTTTTTCCCCTGGAGACTTCTAAGTCTTGTATTGTTTTCTGTTACACAGCTGTCATGACGATAACAAAAAAATTAGTCTTTTCCCCTTTCATTTACAGCCTCAATACCACCCCCACCGCCGGCCGTCACTGCTTTCCTGTGTGGCTCTTCCTTTTCTGTCCGTGCTTTTGGTCAGCTCTTTCTTTCCCCAGAGCCACATTCTGCCTTGGTCCATTCATGTGGCCTTCTCAACCGGCTGCTTAGAGAAGTTGTATTATTACTCTGTCAGTCAACTTCTGGCTCATTATAAATTAGCATTTTTGAAGTGTTCTCATTTACATAGGGCACCCCAAAGATAACTTGATCCACAGCTAAAAGGGCAATTGTTCTAATGCATATATGATTGAAGCAAAGCCCTTTGCAGGGAATAGCAAGCTAAGGGCAGCTGATTATAATGAAAAGTTTAAGTAAGACATAAATGCTTCAGGCATGACAAGAAAACAGACTGAAAGAATTGATGATCTATTTCAGCGGAAAAATAGCCATCAGAAGAGACACCTTTCCTAAAGGGGTGCCCAACCAAAGTATGGGCCTTAAAAAAACTGGGTCCACATTTTATGAGTCAGCAACCCACTTTGTTGACAGGTCATAAGTCAAGAAATAAGTTTAATAAAGAATGTGTTCAAAAACTTTACTTCAACACCAGGCTATAAAGTTGGCCCCAGAAGAAGCAGGTTTTTGAACATACTGACTGATAACCAGATGTTGAACTTAAAAGGCTACTTCTTTGAGACTTATAAAGCAACAGCCAAGTGTCATGACCTTTAACCTACTCCAGAGTCCCATGTATAATCTAAATGAATTCATTCGGACCAACTATGTAGCAAACCGGCTTTCATTGTGCATTCTCTTGTCAATTCCTGCTGTCTTTGAGCTTGAATTGCCTCTAGTTACTGACTCCCATGCTTTCCTCACCTAGCCTTAGCACTAGTGTTAAAACAAGTGGATTTGGACCCCGGAGCCCATGATGTTTCATGCAGTGGATTTAGGCTCCTGGTCACCTTCTCTTGGTATCGTAGGCATTGGTTAGTGAGTGCTTTACTTCTCTCATCTTAGACCCATCCTGTGACCTGTGCAGCCTTGAGTGTGAACTGCTGCTCCAGCTCTTGCTTTACTGAACCCACTGCTGACACTGGTTCCTTGACTGGGGCCTGAGGTGGGTCCACCTCTGTCCTTTTCCCCAACCCCTCCGCACTTTCTCTGATACACCTAAGGGCCACAGGCTAAGGCCACGCCCACTGTGAAGCTCTACAGCAAGGGGCGGGGGGCGGGTGGAGACTTGATGCGGAAGAACAACACAAGCTTCAGAAGTGCACTCTGTCTCTGTGCTGAGCTGTTTCCTTTTCCTCCTTCTCAGTCGCTCTGCCAAATTCCCTCAGAGATCGGACATGGCATTGGACACTGAGGAAGGCAGGTGTTAATACCAGCTTGCTGTGCTGGGTGCTGTAGCAGAGGAGCGCGGATGGAACAGGAGGTCTGGGCCAAACGCATTCGTAGATGGGCAACGGGTCTGCGGCCAACACTCACCCGCTCTACAGTTCACGCACAATCTCTTTTTGACTCTCCCAGCTCACTAGGGCCATAAACATACTTGGATCAGCCTTCAGGAAGGTTTACTGAGGGACGAACCCTTCTGATGAAGAGAAGCCCCTGAGGAAGGTTTTTCCCAGCCAGGTTCCCATGAGACATCTGCTATTCTCGCTGCCAGCATCTATGCCTCCTTCTGGTAACAGAATCCTTATTTTCCTTGGGGAATCACTCCTTTTTCCTGCTTTACACTTGATGCTGCTTTAGGGAGTATGGGAACCAGGTGTGGGTGACAGGGATTCCATTCCCTCGGGCCGTAGTGTTAGTGTAAGGATGGCACATGGCACAACCTCACCCAGTCAGTTGTGATCACTTCTTTTGTTGGAGTGACTGGGAAAGAGCATCCTCTTTGTGTTAAGGTTGTGGAGGATAAAATGTAAACCTGAAAACTGATGGCTGTCATTTGCCCCTGTGACACATCCAACATACAGAAAGCAGAGTCAAGAGATGGGAGAAGACAAAATTGAATCCAGTAGCCATCATTTGAGCCCCTGGATCCAGTTGTGCTGAAGATGTGGTACCTATGCCCTGACGTCATACTTATCTGAGCCAAAAGCACTCCCCTCCCTTGAAATTTTTAAAAGTTAATTATTTATATAAATTATTATTATTATTTTACCTGAGTCAGTTTGAGTTTCTGTTAACTGTAACCCAAAGAGTCCAGACTAGTACAGCTGGTTGTTTTATCCAGGTCCTGCACTCTGAATTCTATGGATTCTGTGTGTAAAATATTTACTGTGTTTTAAGTGCATTCTCAGATATTTATTTCCCTGAAGTTCTGTTATGATGGCTTGGGGTCTCACTTCTCTTTTCTCTACAGTCTTCCCCTCAAGATTCTTTCCATCTCAGAGCTTGAACTATGAGACTGTGTAGATGTCCCAGTTTCCTCAGGATCAGCAACCCATGTGGGAGTCAGAAATATACTTTATCACATTTTCTGATATATTTCTGAAATAGGCTTTTTCACAGTTGTCTTTTGGGTGGAAGAATTCACAATGTACAACTGGGATTCTGCAAAATGTCAGCTGATAGGGAGGTTTCTCTTATAATATCAGCAGTTCTCAGCTTGTGAATGGATTATACATTTTGCAGGAGGGGTTTAGGTTCCTAGGCTAGCCTGCAAGACCAAATTCCCACACAATGTAGGTGAACAACAGTGCTCTCCTTAATTGTTCTACAGGATCAGTTACCACGTCGGATTATATTGGGGTAACTCATTCCAAATTCTACCTGGAGACAGAGTAAATCTGTTGCCTGTCTATATTCCTTTCAGTGGGAGTACTCTGTGCCATCTCTCCCTCCCAATTGCAGAACCCCACAGCAAGGCTTTCATTAGAATGCCAGGGCCTGCAAGTTTGGCTGGGTCCCCTACAACTACAATTTATGTGACAAGACTCAGTGGCCCAACCCAGATCTTCACAGAACATCAGATCTTTTGTCTAGTTATTTATAGGCACCTTCCTTGGCATGCAAAGCTCAATATGGCAAATTGGAACTCATTCCTCCCTCCCCAAACTGCCACCCATTTCCCCTAACTTGACGGTGTAGTTATTGACACAGTTGTTCAGGATGGAAACCAAGGAGCCATTTAAGACATCACAGCCCCTCTAAGTTATTTGCTATTGTCAAGCAGTTCTCTGTGTCCTGAGGTCATGACTTTTGACACTCACCACTCTGTCCCTTTTGTCCCATCCTCGTGGCCAGTCTTGGGAAGGCTGGACGTAGAATCTGTCATGTCATGGGGAACCCAGAAAGCTGTTTCTTCTCTTGTTCTCAGGTCACGTATTTCATACTTTTTCAAGAGACTTACTCTGTCAGCTTTTACAATCCTTGGCTGACCCTGAACTCCCAAGTTTCATGTCCATAATTCATACAGCTTCCCACACTTCTGAGCATCTATCCCTAGTATTTCAACTCCAATTTCCCCTGAGGAGAGAGAGATTGGTTTCAGCCTGAGCCTGTGTCTACACTGACCCAGTCAGTCAGACTGTGAAGCAGGGCCATGTGAATAAGTCACTCTGACTGAGGCCCAGAGTGGGAAAGGCAGTTCTCAGAGAAGGTGATGGGTCTGGGGCTCACAGACATCCCCTTCAGTCTCTGCCTCAAACCCTAACCAGTCAATATGCTTAAAAAAAAACCTCTGAATAAAACAGATCATAATGAACTGATTATGAATATAAACACAAAAATATCAAAAAATTAGAACAAAATTTTAAGAAACATGAATGCCTAAATATGCCTGAGCATTTTTCTTTATACAGCTCAACTGTTCATGATCAAATTTATTTTAATCCTAATTATACTGCCAGGACTCAGGAAGAGGATATGTTTCATTTTTTTTTTAAATAAATTTTGTAATTCCTTAAATCGTACATAGATGTTATATAAATAAACAGATTATGTTAACCAATAGAGGAATTTAAAAGAATTCTATATGTTGGAGGGCAGGAGGAGCAAAAAGGGTGTAAGTTAATTTTTTTTTTTTTCTATTTCCTCCCAGGAGAGCAGCTTCCTGGTCTGGGAGCAGATCACTCCTGGGAGGATTCACAGGCTCCCCAGGTGGGCTGAGTTATTGTCTGTTTGTTAAGAAACTTTTTATTTATTTATTTATTTTTAATATAATTTATTTTATTATCATTAATCTACAATTACATGTACAATATTACGGTTATTAAACTACCCCTTCATCAGGTCCCCCCACCAACCCCATTACAATCACTGTCCATCAGCGTAATGAGATGCTATAGAATCACTACTTGTCTTCTCTGAGTTTTACTGCCCTCCCCGTGCCCCCCCAACATTATATCTGCTAATCGTAATGCCCCTTTTTCCCTCTTATCCCTCCCTTCCCACCCATTTTCCCCAGTCCCTTTCCCTTTGGTAACTATTAGTCCGTTCTTGGGTTCTGTGAGTCTGCTGCTGTTTTGTTCCTTCAGTGTTTTTTCTTTGTTCTTATACTCCACATATGAGTGAAATCATTTGATACTTGTCTTTTTCGGCTTGGCTTATTTCACTGAGCATAATACCCTCTAGCTCCATCCATGTAGTTGCAAATGGTAGGATTTGTTTTCTTCTTATGGCTGAATAATATTCCATTGTGTATATGTATCACATCTTCGTTATCCATTCATCTACTGATGGACACTTAGGTTGCTTCCATTTCTTGGCTATTGTAAATAGTGCTGCAATAAACATAAGGGTGCATCTGTCCTTTTCAAATTGGGCTGCTGCATTCTTAGGGTAAATTCCTAGGAGTGGAATTCCTGGGTCAAATGGTATTTCTATTTTGAGTTTTTTGAGGAACCTCCATACTGCTTTCCACAATGGTTGAACTAATTTGCAGTCCCACCAGCAGTGTAGGAGGGTTCCCTTTTCTCCACATCCTCGCCAACATTTGTTGTTGTTTGTGTTTTGGATGTTGGCCATCCTCACTGGTGTGAGGTGATATCTCATTGTGGTTTTAATCTGCATTTCTCTGATGATTAGCGATGTGGAGCATCTTTTCATGTGCCTGTTGGCCATCTGAATTTCTTCTTTGGAGAAGTGTCTATTCATGTCCTCTGCCCATTTCTTAATTGGATTATTTGCTTTCTGTTTGTTAAGGTGCATGAGTTCTTTATATATTTTGGATGTCAACTCTTTATCAGATACGTTTTTTATGAATATATTCTCCCATACTGTAGGATGTCTTTTTGTTCTACTGATGGTGTCCTTTGCTGTACAGAAGCTTTTCAGCTTGATATAGTCCCACTTGTTCATTTTTGCTTTTGTTTCCCTTGCCCGGGGAGATATGTTCATGAAGAAGTCGCTCATGTTTATGTCCAAGAGATTTTTGCCTATGTTTTTTTCTAAGAGTTTTATGGTTTCATGACTTACATTCAGGTCTTTGATCCACCTTGAGTTAACCTTTGTGTATGGGGCTAGACAGTAGTCCAGTTTCATTCTCTTACATGTAGCTGTCCAGTTTTTCCAACACCACCTGCTGAAGAGGCTGTCATCTCCCCATTGTATATCCAAGGCTCTTTTATCAAATATTAATTGACTGTATATGTTTGGGTTAATGTTTGGATTTTCTATTCTGTTCCACTGGTCTGTGGGTCTGTTTTTGTGCCAATACCAAATTGTCTTGATTACTGTAGCTTTGTAGTAGAGCTTGAAGTCAGGGAGTGCAATTCCCCCTGTTTTATTCCTCCTTCTCAGGATTGATTTGGCTATTTGGGGTCTTTTGTGGTTGCCTATGAATTTTAGAATTATTTGTTCCAGTTCATTGAAGAAAGCTGTTGGTAGTTTGATAGGGATTGCATTGAATCTGTAGATTGCTTTAGGTAGTATAGCCATTTTGACAATATTGATTCTTTCTAGCCAAGAGCATGGGGTGCATTTCCATTTGTTAGTGTCCTCTTTAATTTCTCTTAGGAGTGTCTTGTAGTTTTCAGAGTACAGGTCTTTCACTTCCTTCGTTAGGTTTATTCCTAGGTATTTTATTCTTTTTGATGCAATTGTGAATGGAATTGTTTTTCTGATTTCTCTTTCTGTTAGTTCATCATTAGTGTATAGGAAGGCAACAGATTTCTGTGTGTTAATTTTGTATCCTGCAACTTTGCTGAATTCAGATATTAGTTCTAATAGTTTTGGAATGGAGTCTTTAGGGTTTTTTATGTACAGTATCATGTCATCTGCAAATAGTGACAATTTGACTTCTTCTTTACCAATCTGGATGCCTTGTATGTCTTTGTTTTGTCTGATTGCCGTGGCTAGGACCTCCAGTACTATGTTGAATAACAGTGGAGAGAGTGGGCATCCCTGTCTTGTTCCCGATCTTAGATGAAAAGCTTTCAGCGTCTCGCCGTTAAGTATGATGTTAGCTGTGGGTTTGTCATATATAGCCTTTATGATGTTAAGGTATTTGCCGTCTATACCCATTTTGTTGAGAGTTTTAATCATGAATGGATGCTGAATTTTGTCAAATGCTTTTTCAGCATCTATGGAGATGATCATGTGGCTTTTGTTCTTCTTTTTGTTGATGTGGTGGATGATGTTGATGGATTTTCGAATGTTGTACCATCCTTGCATCCCTGGGATGAATCCCACTTGATCATGGTGTATGATCCTCTTGATGTATTTTTGAATTCGGTTTGCTAATATTTTGTTGAGTATTTTTGCATCTACGTTCATCAGGGATATTGGTCTGTAATTTTCTTTTTTGGTGAGGTCTTTGCCCGGTTTTGGTATTAGAGTGATGCTGGCTTCATAGAATGAGTTTGGAAGTATTCCTTCCTCTTCTATTTTTTGGAAAACTTTAAGGAGAATGGGTGTTATTTCTTCTCTATATGTCTGGTAGAATTCAGAGGTGAATCCTTCAGGCCCAGGGGTTTTGTTCTTGGGTAGTTTTTTGATTACCAATTCGATTTCGTCGCTGGTGATTGGTCTGTTTAGTTTTTCTGTTTCTTGCTTGGTCAGTCTTGGAAGGTTGTATTTTTCTAAGAAGTTGTCCATTTCTTCTATGTTTTCCAGCTTGTTAGCATATAGGTTCTCATAATATTCTCTTATGATTCTTTGTATTTCTGTGGGGTCCGTCGTGATTTTTCCTTTCTCATTTCTGATTGTGTTTATGTGTGTAGATTCTCTTTTTCTCTTAATGAGTCTGGCTACGGGTTTATCTATTTTGTTTATTTTTTCAAAGAACCAGCTCTTGGTTTTATTGATTTTTCTATTGTTTTATTCTTCTCAATTTTATTTATTTCTTCTCTAATCTTTATTATGTCCCTCCTTCTGGTGACTTTGGGCCTCATTTGTTCTTCTTTTTCCAATTTCTGTAATTGTGTCTTTAGACTATTCATTTGGGAATGTTCTTCCTTCTTTAAATAGGCCTGGATTGCAATATACTTTCCTCTTAGAACTGCCTTTGCTGCATCCCACAGAAGTTGTGGCTTTGTGTTGTTGTTGTCATTAGTCTCCATATATTCTTTGATTTCTGTTTTGATTTGGTCGTTAACCCATTGATTAATTAGGAGAGTGTTGTTAAGTCTCCATGTATTTGTGAGCCTTTTGATTTCTTTCTAAAATTTATTTCTAGTTTTATACCTTGGTGATCTGAGAAGTTGGTTGGTAGGATTTCAATATTTTTGCAATTACTGAGGTTCTTTTTGTGGCCTAGTATGTGGTCTATTCTGGAAAATGTTCCATGTGCACTTGAGAAGAATGTGTATCCTGTTGCTTTTGGGTGTAGAGTTCTGTAGATGTCTGTTAGGTCCATCTGTTCTGGTGTGTTGTTCAGTGCCTCTGTGTCTTTACTTATTTTCTGTCTGGTTGATCTGTCCTCTGGAGTGAGTGGTGTGTTGAAGTCTCCTAAGATGAATGCATTGCTGTCTATTTCTCCTTTAATTCTGTTATTATTTGTCTCACATATGCTGGCGCTCCTGTGTTGGGTGCATATATATTTATAATGGTTATATCTTCTTGTTGGACTGACCCCTTTATCATTATGTAATGTCCTTCTTTATCTCTTGCTACTTTCTTCGTTTTGAAGTCTATTTTGTCTGATACAAGTACTGCAACACCTGCTTTTTTCTCTTTGTTGTTTGCATGAAATATCTTTTTCCATCCTTCACTTTTAGTCTGTGTATATCTTTGGATTTGAGGTGAGTTTCTTGTAGGCAGCATATAGATGGGTCTTGCTTTTTTATCCTTCTGTTACTCTGTGTCTTTTGATTGGTGCATTCAGTCCATTTACATTTAGGGTGATTATTGATAGGTATGTACTTATTGCCATTGCTGGCTTTAGATTCGTGGTTACCAAGGGTTCAAGGATTGCTTCTTTACTATCTAACAATCTAACTTAACTTTCTTGTTAAATTATTGTAAACACAGTCTGATGTTTCTTTCTTTCTCTCCCTTCTTATTCCTCCTCCTCCATTCTTTCTATAATAGGTGTTTTATTCTTTGCCTTTAGTTAGTATTTGGATGGTCTGCTTTCTTTGCTATGATTTTATTTTGTCTGGTGACATCTTTTTAGCCTTAGGTGTGCTTCCCTCTAGATTTAAGATATCCTGTAGTGGTGGTTTATGAGAGGCAAACTCTCTCAACTTTTGTTTGTCTGGACATTGTTTAATCCCTCCATCATATTTAAATGATAATCGTGCTGGATATAATATTCTTGGTTCGAGGCCCTTGTGTTTCATAATGTTAAATATATCATGCCATTCTCTTCTGGTCTGTAAGGTTTCTGTTGAGAAGTCTGATGATAGTGTGATGGGTTTTCCTTTGTAGGTGATCTTTTTTCTCTCTCTAGCTGCCTTTAATACCCTGTCTTTATCTTTGATCTTTGCCATCTTAATTATTATGTGTCTTGGTGTTGTCTTCCTTGGGTCCCTTGTGTTGGGAGATCTATGAGCTTCGGTGGACTGTGAGACTACTTCCTTCCCCAGCGAGGGAAAGTTTTCTGCAATTATTTCTTCAAAGACACTTTCTATCCCTTTTTCTCTCTCTTCTTCCTCTGGTACTCCTATAATGCGAATATTGTTCCGTTTGGATTGGTCACACAGTTCTCTTAATAGTCTTTCATTCCTAGAAATCCTTTTATCTCTCTCTGCC
>JAVSCE010000537.1:0-12043 GCA_032199065.1 Smutsia gigantea | reverse complement strand
TGATGTTTTTTATTATCATTTACAGTTGGTGGTTATTTAGACTTCATGTTTTCCCATTTTCTCACTATTGCGTCTTGTGTATCAATTCTCTTTCCTGGGTGTTACGAAGCTGTAGCGATCCTCTTATTAAAGCTCTGAGAATGGGAAATTCTCTCAGTGTTTTTTGGAAAATGTCCTTATTTTTTCCCCCTTTTTGAATGATATTTTTTTCTGTGTATAGAATTTTAGGCTGACCATTATCCTCAGCCCAGTGATGATATTCAGCCATTGTCTGGCTTCTGCTGAGAAGTCTGCTAGAAGTCTGAATGTGTTTGTTTTTATGTGGGATATTTTCTCCCTGCTTGCTTTAAAATTTTTCAAGTAATATTTGGTATTGTGCAGTTTCCCTATGGTATGCCTAGCTATGGAGTTATTTTTCCTCCGCCTTAGAACTTACTGTGTGACTTTCAACAGTGGGGCTCATGTAATTTCTGGGACTGTTATTCCCATAATACAGGCTCCTATAAGTTCATTCCCAGAGTAAAATAGAGTTGAGAGATGTTCTTTTTCCCTGGTACCTGAAGATTTCTGTCTCTTCCTCCCTCCTTCCCTCCCTTCCTTCCTTCCCTTCCTGCCATCTTTCCTTTCCTTCTTTCAATGTGGGCTGTATACTTCAAAATTTTATTGTGTCCAGCATTTAGATGTATTTTTAGTAGCACCACCTGAGTGCTACTGTAGCTAGAAGTTTCCTATATTTAAATCTTTAATTATTCTGAAATTTATTTGGTACATATGTATGTAGTCAGGAACATAAAATCTGTGCCTTTGCCACAGTACTATCTAATGAATTTGCCTTTTATCACTAATATGCTATAATATACCATAAATTTAATTGTATAATAAATATATAACAAATTCTCATATATATCATAACTTTACGTATGTAATTTACTACCAGGTAGATTATACTTTCTCACTCTTTTCAATCTTTTCTTCTCTCAAAATTTTATTTGTAGGAGATATCATTTAATCTTCCTGATACAATTTTGAATCACTTTTTAAAGACCCTTAAATGTCCTGGTAGAATTTTATTTGTAATTACATTAATCTTACTGTCTGGGACAAGTTGACATCTTACTGATTAGTTAGTATTTCCATAGAGGAAAATAGAATGGTTTTTCATGTTTTCAAATATTATTTTATGTCTCACAATAGATTTTAAACATTTCTTTACATTTCTTATTAATCCTGGATTAAATCTAGTGTTTTTATTCTCATACTGTGACTGTAATATTTATGTTATTATATTATTACTAGAGGTATATAGAAAAATATTTTATATTTCTATATTTTTACATCCAGTTATTTTACTATATTATTTGTACCAACACTTGTTTTGTTTTTTACATTTTCTAGGTGGATAAAATCAATCACAAAGTAAGAATTTTCATTCTCTATGGGAATAGCAATAAATATTCTTTTCTTTTATGTCTTAGTATGTTGGCTACAACTCTTAGAACAATTTTAGAAAATATGGTGATATTGGATATCTTGAGTTACTTTTGATTTCTATGAGAATGCATTTGTGTTGACAGTTAAGTGTGAGATAGACTGTTTTCCTAACAGAGATTTTAACTATCTTACAGAAGTAGTTACATATTTGTGGATCTAAGATTTTTAAAAATTCTGAACAATTGTTGAATTTAACAAAATATCTTTTTAACATCCATTTATAACATTTTTCTTTTTAGATATATTCCAGTAATTAACCAAAATAATAACATTTCTATTAGTAAATCTTAGATAAATCCCATGTTTTCAAAGTGTATCCTTCTAATAATATACAGCATGCTTCGATTTGTATCTACTCAATGTTGATTTTGCCTTTGGATTTAAGAATGGGTTAGGCTGTAAGTTTCTCTATAAATTTTCCTTGTAAGGTTTTTAATCAGTCATATGTTGATATATTTCTTATGGTCTGAAATGTTTATAGAGCATCAGTATTCTGTCTCTTGAAGATTTGACAACTGATTTGTAGAGCTCTTCAACATTGTGCATTTTGGGAACTTAGTTTTTAACAGCCATAGAAAAAATTTTAAAAGTTACTGTTGTAACTAGAAGTTTTCTATTTCTTCTTATGTCAGTTTGGTAATTTCTACTTTGCTATAAATAATCCATTTATTAAGCTATTTAAATAGTTAGCAAAAAAGGTTCCGAGAAGATTGCTGCATAAGCAGGGTGGCGGAAATCTCCTCCCAAAACCATATAAATCTATGAAAATACAGGAAATACAACTATTCCTAAAAGAGAGACAAGAAGATACAGGACAGCACACAGCCTGCATCTGCACCTGAAAAGACTCGGCACCTCGTGAGGTGGGTAAGATATGGAGCCGAGACGCAATGGTATACGAGCACTATCCCACCCCAGCTCAAAGGCAGGAGGAGAGGATTCAGAGACGGGAGGGAGTGGAATACAGGCCCGCGAAATAACCAGCCCCGGTGACATGCACAGGGAGCGCTGACACACATAGCGCTATGCATCGGATATCGGAGAAGCAGAAGGTACAGGTTTTGAGCTGGGAATGCGCCTGTGTCCATGCAGCCAGCGCCCCAAGACAAGAGAAAAGTACACGCTGTCTTTAGCGGTCTTGGAGAGGCAGGGGGCCCAGCAAGGGAACACGATCGCCCCAGCACGCTCAGCCCAGCAGGCAGGGAGTTGTAAGGAATTTCGAACCCCTTGGGTGGTGACTGGGAAATGGTAGCCACACTGAAACGTTACACAGAGAACAACAGCCTCCCATTCATTCCTGCCCTGGGCAGAGCTACAAAGAGTGGCACTGCAGCAGCTGCGGAACAGTGCAGCAACAGCACCACCTAGGACATCCTTACAGAATCCACTCACGGTGGGCTTTTTTTTTTTTTCCTTTTCTTTCTTTACTTTCATTCTTTTTTTTCTCTTTTCTTTCTCTTCCTTCTTTTTTACTTTTTTTAATTCTTAAAACGCTGAGCTGACATACGTGGCACCCACAAGCCACCACTTCTATCGCCATGGAAAGACAGAGGACTATGGTACTGACAAAGATCACCCAGACCCAGTCAAAACCTGAGAGGGAACCTGAAGGGATGGAAATGCACAATTTTCTTGAAAAAGAATTCAGAATAAAAGTCATAAC
Organism: Smutsia gigantea; assembly: GCA_032199065.1. NCBI lineage: Eukaryota > Metazoa > Chordata > Mammalia > Pholidota > Manidae > Smutsia > Smutsia gigantea. Next base: position 8,889 of record JAVSCE010000537.1, on the reverse strand, counting down.
CATGCTTATGTATCTACAGAGAAATATGCAAGAGCTAAGGGAGGAAGTGAGGGAAGTCAGGAAAGACAATGCAGAAATGAGACAAACCATCGATGGGCTTAGCTGCAGACCAGAAGAGATGCAAGAGACTGCTAATGGAATAAAAATCAGAGAACAGGAATACAGAGCAGCTGAAGAAGAGAGAGATAAAAGGATCTCTAGGAATGAAAGAATATTAAGAGAACTGTGTGACCAATCCAAACAGAACAATACTGGCATTATAGGGGTACCAGAGGAAAAAGAGAGAGAAAAACGGATAGAAAGTGTCTTTGAAGAAAGAATTGCTGAAAACTTCCCCAAGCTGGGGAAGGAAACAGTCTCGCAGTCCATGGAAGCCCACAGATCTCCCAACACAAGGGACCCAAGGAAGATAACACCAAGACACATAATAATTAAAATGGCAAAGATCAAAGATAAGGACAGAGTATTAAAGGCAGCTAGAGAGAGAAAAAAGATCACCTACAAAGGAAAATCCATCAGACTATCATCAGACTTCTCAATAGAAACCTTACAGGACAGAAGAGAATGGCATGATATATTTAACGTTATGAAAGAGAAGGGGCTCGAACCAAGAATATTGTATCCACCATGATTATCATTTAAATATGACGGAGGGATTAAACAATTTCCAGAGAAGTGAAAGTTGAGAGAGTTTGCCTCTCTTACACCACCTCTACAGGATATCTTAAACAGACTGCTCTAGAGGGAAACACCCCTAAGGCTAAAAAGATGTCACCAGGGAAAATAAAATCATAGCAAAGAAAGCAGACCATCGAAATACTAACTAAAGGAAAAGAATAAAACACCAAGTATATAAAGAATGGAGGAGGAAGAACAAGAAGGGAGAGAAATAAAGAAACATCAGGCAGTGTTTACAATAACCTAACAAGAAAGTTAAGTTAGATTGTTAGATAGTAAAGAAGCAACCCTTGAACCTTTGGTAACCACGAATCTAAAGCCAGCAATGGCAATAAGTACGTATCTATCGATAATCACCCTAAATGTAAATGGACTGAATGCACCAATCAAAAGACACAGAGTAACAGAATGGATAAAAAAGCAAGACCCATCTATATGCTGCCTACAAGAAACTCACTTCAAACCCAAAGTTATACACAGACTAAAAGTGAAGGGATGGAAAAAGATATTTCATGCAAACAACAAGGAGAAAAAAGCAGGTGTTGCAGTACTTGTATCAGACAAAATAGACTTCAAAAGGAAGAAAGTAGCAAGAGATAAAGAAGGACATTACATAATGATAAAGGGGTCAATCCTAGAAGAGGATATAACCATTATAAATATATATGCACCCAATATGGGAGCGCCGGCATATGTGAAACAAATACTAACAGAATTAAAGGAGGAAATAGATAGCAATGTATTCATTTTAGGTGACTTCAACACACCACTCACTCCAATGGACAGATCAAACAGACAGAAAATAAGTAAAGACACAGAGGCACTGAACAACACACTAGAACAGATGGACCTAACAGACATCTACAGAACTCTACTCCCAAAAGCAACAGGATACACATTCTTCTCAAGTGCACATGGAACATTTTCCAGAATAGACCACATACTAGGCCACAAAAAGAAGCTCAGTGAAGTAAAAAATGTTGAAATTTTACCAACCAACTTCTCAGATCATAAAGGTATAAAACTAGAATTAAATTTTAGAAATAAAACAAAAAGGCTCACAAATACATGGAGACTTAACAACACTCTCCTAATTAATCAATGGGTTAACGACCAAATCAAAACAGAAATCAAAGAATATATGGAGACTAATGACAACAACAAGACAAAGCCACAACTTCTGTGGGACGCAGCAAAGGCAGTTCTAAGTGGAAAGTATATTGCAATCCAGGCCTATTTAAAGAAGGAAGAACATTCCCAAATGAATAGTCTAAAGACACAATTACTGAAATTGGAAAAAGTAGAACAAATGAGACCCAAAGTCACCAGGAGGAGGGACATAATAAAGATCAGAGAAGAAATAAATAAAAATGAGAAAAATAAAACTGTAGAAAAAATCAATAAACTATGAGCTGGTTCTTTGAAAAAATAACAAAATAGATAAACTCCTTGCCAGACTATTAAGAGAAAAAGAGAATCTACACACATAAACAGAGTCAGAAATGAGAAAGTAAAAATAACGACAGAACCCACAGAAATACAAAGAATTATAAGAGAATATTATGAGAATCCATATGCTAACAAGCTGGAAAACCTAGAAGAAATGGACATCTTCTTAGAAAAATACAACTTCCAAGACTGACCAAACAAGAAGCAGAAAAACTAAAAAGACCAATCACCAGCAACGAAATTGAAGCGGTAATCAAAAAACTACCCAAGAACAAAACCCTGGACCAGGCACCTTCACCTCTGAATTCTACCAGACATATAGAGAAGAAATAACACACATTTTCCTTAAAGTTTTCCAAAAAATAGAAGAGGAGGAAATACTTCCAAACTCATTCTATGAAGCTAGCATCACTCTAATACCAAAACCAGGCAAAGACCTCACCAAAAAAGAAAATTACAGATCAATATCCCTGATGAACGTAGATGCAAAAATACTCAACAAAATATTAGCAAACCGAATTCAAAAATACATCAAGAGGATCATACACCATGTTCAAGTGGGATTCATCCCAGGGATGCAAGGATGGTACAACATTAGGAAATCCATCAACATCATCCACCACATCAACAAAAAGAAGAACAAAAACCACATGATCATCTCCATAGATGCTGAAAAAGCATTTGAAAAATTCAGCATCCATTCCTGATTAAAATTGTCAACAAAATGGGTATAGAGGGCAAGTACCTCAACATTATAAAGGCTATATATGACAAACCCACAGCTAACATCATACTTAATGGCGAGAAGCTGAAACCTTTTCATCTAAGATCAGGAACAAGACAGGGATGCCCACTCCACTGTTATTCAACATAGTACTGGAGATCTTTGCCACGGCAATCAGACAAAACAAAGAAATACAAGGCATCCAGATTGGTAAAGAAGAAGTCAAATTGTCACTATTTTCAGATGACATGATATTGTACATAAAAAACCCTAAAGACTCTACTCCAAAACTACTAGAACTAATACCTGAATTCAGCAAAGTTGCAGGATACAAAATTAACACACAGAAATCTGTTGCTTTCCTATACAGTAATGATGAACTAACAGAAAGAGAAATCAGAAAAAGAATTCCATTCACAATTGCATCAAAAAGAATAAAATACCTAGGAATAAACCTAATGAAGAAGTGAAAGACCTATACTCTGAAAACTACAAGACACTCCTAAGAGAAACTAAAGAGGACACTAAGAAATGGAAATTCATCCCATGCTCTTGGCTAGGTAGAATAAATATTGTCAAAATGGCTATACTACCTAAAGCAATCTACAGATTCAATGCAGTCCCTATCAAAATACCAACAGCTTTCTTCAATGAACTGGAACAAATAATTCTAAAATTCATATGGAACCACAAAAGACCCTTAATAGCCAAAGCACTCCTGAGAAGGAGGAATAAAACAGGGGGAATTATGCTCCCTGACTTCAAGCTCTACTACAAAGCCACAGTAATCAAGACAATTTGGTATTGGCACAAAAACAGACCCACCGACCAGTGGAACAGAATAGAAAATCCAAACATTAACCCAAACATATACAGTCAATTAATATTTGATAAAAGTGCCTTGGATATACAATGGGGAGATGACAGCCTCTTCAGCAGCTGGTGTTGGAAAAACTGGACAGCTACATGTAAGAGAATGAAACTGGACTACTGTCTCACCCCATACACAAAGGTAAACTCAAGGTGGATCAAAGACCTGAATGTAAGTCATGAAACCATAAAACTCTTAGAAAAAAACATAGGCAAAAATCTCTTGGACATAAACATGAGCGACTTCTTTATGAGCATATCTCCCCAAGCAAGGGCAACAAAAGCAAAAATGAACACGTGGGACTATATCAAGCTGAAAAGCTTCTGTACAGCAAAGGACACCATCAGTAGAACAAAATGATGTCCTACAGTATGGGAGAATATATTCATAAATGACGTATCTGGTAAGGGGTTGACATCCAAAATATATAAAGAACTCATGCACCTTAACAAACAAAAAGCAAATAATCCAATTAAGAAATGGTCAGAGGGCATGAATAGACCCTTCTCCAAAGAAGAAACTCAGATGGCCAACAGGCACATGAAAAGATGCTCCACATCGCTAATCATCAGAGAAATGCAGATTAAAACCACAATGAGATATCACCTCACACCAGTGAGGATGGCCAACATCTATAACACAAACAGTAGCAAATGTTGGCGAGGATGTGGAGAAAAGGGAACCCTCCTACACTGCTGTTGGGAATGCAAATTAGTTCAACCATTGTGGAAAGCCGTATGGAGGTTCCTCAGAAAACTCAAAATAAAAATACCATTTGACCCAGGAATCCCACTCTTAGGTTTTACCCTAAGAATGCAGCATCCCAGTTTGAAAAAGACATATACACCCCTATGTTTATTGCAGCACTATTTACAGTAGCCAAGATTTGGAAGCAACCTAAGTGTCCATCAGTAGATGAATGGATAAGGAAGCAGTGGTTCATATACACAATGGAATATTATACAGCCATAAGAAGAAAACATATCCTACCATTTGCAACAACATGGATGGAGCTAGAGAGTATTATGCTCAGTGAAATAAGCCAAGCCGATAAAGACAATACCAAATGATTTCCCTCATATGTGGAGTATAAGAACAAAGAAAAAACTGAAGGAACAAAACAGCAGGAGACTCACAGAACCGAAGAATAGACTAATAGTTACCAGAGGGAAAGGGACTGGGGAAGATGGGTGGGAAGGGAGGGATAAGAGGGGAAAAGGGGGTATTACGATTAGCAGATGTAATGTTGGGGGGGCACGGGTTGGGCTGTACAACTCAGAGAAGACAATTAGTGACTCTATAGCATCTCACTACGCTGATGGACAGTGACTGTAATGGGGTTGGTTGGGGGGACCTGATGAAGGGGGTAGTTTAATCACCATAATATTGCACATGTAATTGTAGATTAATGATACCAAAATAAACTATTAATAATAATAATAAATAAATAAATAGCATGTGATTATAATTATATTTTAAAATCATGTCTGTGACTCTTAGCTAGTCTCTCATTTTCACATATGTGTTTTTGATACTTTTTAATATTTTTTACTAACACTTAACTGAGAGTTTTCCCTTTATTATTTATTTTTCAATTTCTCAGGTATTTGGTTTTATAAGTACTACTTTCTTCTATTTTCTAATTCATTAATTTTGCCTTTTACCTTTATGATTTCCTCTCTTTGGCTTTTCTTATTTTCTTGTTCTCTTCTTAATTGAGTTACCTCATTTATTTCTATTGTCTTATTTTATTAATATCAATAAAATTTAATGCCTTGAATTTTCATTTGAGTATCGTTTTGACCTAGCCTGTATATCTTGATATGTTTTAATTAGCCTTAATTGTAGAGATTATTTCCATTATAAATTGATACCAAATTGGGTTCATTCTTTAAAATTACCAATTTATTGAGTTTTGTATTTAAATTTTTGTTATGAATTTCTAGTTTATTGCTTTGTATCCAGTAAAATTTCTACTTTGGGAAAATCTAAAAACAGGTATTTTTAGAGGGAAAGTTCTATATTAAACTATTTCATAATTTTAGTTACTAAATTATTCAGGTTATCTATATTCTTGTGTTTGATCTGTTTAGTATCTCAAGATTGTTTTTTATAATCTAACACTAAAGCAAGCTCCTTTTAAATTCTCCTTTTAATTATAGCATATTACTATATATATACTAAGACCTAGGCATGGGCTGTCCCATGCTTTAGTCACTGACCACAGGTGACTTTTTAAATTTTAAATTTAATTAGTGAAAATTAAAAATTCCGTTCATCTGCCGCTCTAGCTGTATTTCAAGTGCTCAATAGCCACATGGGGCTAGTAGCCACCACCTAGGACAGTGCAAGTATAGAGCATTTCCTTCGTCAGTTCTGTGAGAAAATTCTATTAGCACTGATCTTGGCGATTATGTTTTATTGTGGATTATAATTTCAGTCAGTACAGTGTTGCTATATTTATTATTAATTATAATCTGGATTTAATGCTTTCTGTTTTTTTCTTTTGATTGGTTGAAACCTATTTGCCCATCCTGTTGCTTTGAATATTTCTGCATCATTTTGTTCTGTGTATTCTTATATTAAGTATGTGTAAGAACATAAAGTCCTATGACTTATTTTTAAATGAGCTTAACCAATTTATGTTTATTTTACACTATTATGTCTGATCTTATAACATCGTTATTTATGTCTTTTAGAAACTATTTTTCCGTTGTCCCTATTGGTTTCCATCTTTTGGTGCATGTGTAGAAGATTGGTTGAGAGCATTAGCTCAAGCATATGCCTGTCTGAGCTTGGATCCCATTTCAACATTTCAAGAATCAGTAGCTCTTAAATTTTTTGTAAATAAATGTCTTCCTTTGTAAAATTTGTAGAATGGGTCTAAAAATAGTACCCATTTCACAAGGTTATTAAGAGGGCTTATATAAATAAATATCTTCTTTTTGTTGTTCTTGATATATACTTTATTGAAGTATGGTTAATATACAATATTATATTGGTTTCCACATAGTGATTGCAAGCTGGAAATTCCTGCACATGAGCTGACACCCTCTTGTTTTGGAGTACTGGCCAATGTTGCCAATAGGCTCCAACCCTCTTTCTGCCTAAGCCCAGATATAATCTCAGAATCCTTCAGAGAGGGCCTAGGCAGCCAGTAGGGAAAATCCACCAGATTTGGCATGTGAGCCAAATCTGAATAAAAGCCTTTTTGTGAGCCCTGTGCTATGGGACACAAAATGGTGTCATTCCCCCCACCCCCACCCCCACCTTCCATTCCATGGTTCTCCTCTGAAACTGAGATGACGGGGAGCTGAATCCAAAGCCCAGTCACTTGGGCCACATCATAATGTGGAGCCAGAAGCAGAACACTCCTTTCTCTTTTCCTGAATGACACGTATTGATGACTGTTCCATATAACTTGAACAGTGAATATTGTGAAGTCAAAAGTAACCCAAACATTTTGTATATTTTCTCCCTGAATAGTTTTAAAATGCAGGCAGCTCTGTGCTTCCCATAGTATTGACTGCACCATCTCTCCTCATGGGAATCCATTCTTGTTATTTGGAAAATGGGATGTCTAGTACTAAGAATTTTCTTTAACTATAAAGCTTTCAAATCATGAAATTTACATATATGATAATTACCAGGAAGTTCAAGGTAATTTTAATTGATGCAATGAAGCAAAGCTGAAACTAAAAATGCATATCCATATGATTGTGTCCTTAGAAGAATGTCCATTTATTCTTTGTGTTGGTGTAAAATGTGTCAATTCAAGAAGAGATTCTTCCTGTTTTTACAAAGCATTGCCAAAAAGAAAATATCAATTATTCTCAAGACGCATTTAGTTGAGCCTTCTTCCCACATCCTAAATACTCATGTTTATGTGACTTATACATCTGTACAATGCACCAATTCTTTCATCTTTCCCATACTAATAGAGATGCTAGAAACATCTGGTAGCTGATAGTTAATTCATTCTTTCATTGCATCTTTTCATAGGAAGCAGGGAATGCAATTCAGTACATCCCCTGAGAGCGTCTTGCATTTATGACAGGTGTGTATTTTGTAACAAGTCGTTGTTTGACACCATTGCTTCCCCTAAGTCCAGCTGGAAGTACATTCATCTGGCAAAAACAGAGGGGAGGAAAAGGGAAATCTGGAAAAAAGTTGGAATGTCATTTGGTTGTTGCAGAAAGCAGAGTTCACTCCAGTAATATTTATTCTGCGTATTTTGTGTAATTTCCTGCAACTGCCTTTTACAAGGCTGTCACAATAATAACTTTCTCTGTCTTGAACATTATTTAGCTGCATACTACTAATTTATTTGAGACACTGAAGTGAGGTTTCTTTTCAGCACAGAACTAGGAATCTATTCAACATAAGGCTTGACCTGAGGGACAGATATTTCCACCCCAGCATCCCAGCCCCATCAGAGCCTCCGAAAGACCAGAGAGATGGACATAAGATGGATCATGATATCATGTATCTTCTGATCCCTTCCTGGTATAACTCTTTGATCTCTAAAGCCTTTTTTTTAGCTCCTTGTGACCTCACCAACATTATCTCTATCCTCCCCAGCAGTTATGATTAGCTAAGGTTATTTTTACTGAAAACATCTCAGGGCTTGAAGTGGGAGGGTGAGGTTGCTGCATTCTTGGGGGAGGGCCCAGTGTTTGGAATTCTTCCCTTGATGTGACATAATGAATCTTAATTGGCCTGTCCTTGGGCCATGGCACAGCCACCCCAGCTGGCTAAGCCTGCAGGACTGGTGCTGCTTAGGGAGAGGTTCCAAGGTAGCTCAAAGAAATGCTGTTAGTAGGCAGACAGTGAATGTAGCACCCCCTTGATGACCACGAGCATGGCATCTACTGGCTCAGTGACTTCTCATTTGGAAACTTGGTTTGCTAGATAGCTATAGCAAATTGATCTACAAAGAATCAGTGCTAATGGTGTCTATGTCACTCCTGTTTATCTCAAACTTTACAGACTCCTAGGAACTGTTGACAATCCAGCCTTTTAGTTGGCTTAAAGTACTCTTTCCTACACACACACACACACACACACACACACACACACACGAAGTGAATGAAGAAAAGCTGTGCTGTTAATAGAAACATTAGACTGATCTCCTTTTAACGTTCAGTGTTAGGCAAAATATAATGCT
>JAVSCE010000536.1:0-15704 GCA_032199065.1 Smutsia gigantea | reverse complement strand
AGACACCAGATACATTATCATTATTTTTCTCACTCTTGTGTTCCCTACTGACTTTTAACAAATTTTTATTTTGGTAACATCAATCTACAGTTACATGTGCAATATTATGGTTATTAAACTACCCCCTTCATCAGGTTCCCCCCCCACCAACCCCATTACAGTCACTGTCCGTCAGCATAGTGAGATGCTATAGAATCACTACTTGTCTTCTCTGAGTTGCACAGCCCTCCCCGTGCCCCCCAACATTACATCTGCTAATTGTAATGCCCCTTTTTCCCCCTTATCCATCCCTTCCCACCCATCTTCCCCAGTCCCTTTCCCTTTGGTAACTATTAGTCCCTTCTTGGGTTCTGTGAGTCTGCTGCTGTTTTGTTCCTTCAGTTTTTTTTCTTTGTTATTATACTCCACATATGAGTGAAATCATTTCGTACTTGTGTTTTTCCATCTGGCTTATTTCACTGAGCATAATACCCTCTAGCTCCATCCATGTTGTTGCAAATGGTAGGATTTGTTTTCTTCTTATGGCTGAATAATATTCCATTGTGTATATGTACCACATCTTCTTTATCCATTCATCTACTGATGACACTTAGGTTGCTTCCATTTCTTGGCTATTGTAAATAGTGCTGTGATAAACATAGGGGTGCATCTGTCTTTTTCAAACTGGGCTGCTGCATTCTTAGGGTAAATTCCTATGAGTGGGATTCCTGGATCAAATGGTATTTCTATTTTGGGTTTTTGAGGAACCTCCATACTGCTTTCCACAATGGTTGAACTAATTTGCATTCCCACCAGCAGTGTAGGAGGGTTCCCCTTTCTCCACACCCTCGCCAACATTTGTTGTTGTTTGTGTTTTGGATGTTGGCCATCCTCACTGGTGTGAGATGATATCTTATTGTTGTTTTAATCTGCATTTCTCTGATGATTAGCTATATGGAGCATCTTTTCATGTGCCTGTTAGCCATCTGAATTTCTTCTTTGGAGAAGTGTCTTCATGTCCTCTGCCCATTTCTTAATTGGATTATTTGCTTTTTGTTTGTTGAGGTGTGCGAGTTCTTTATATATTTTGGATGTCGACCTCTTATTGGATATGTCATTTATGAATATATTCTCCCATACTGTAGGATGTCTTTTTGTTCTACTGATGGTGTCCTTTGCTGTACAGAAGCTTTTCAGCTTGATATAGTCCCACTTGTTCATTTTTGCTTTTGTTTCCCTTGCCTGGGGAGATATGTTCATGAAGAAGTCGTTCATGTTTATGTCCAAGAGATTTTTGCCTATGTTTTTTTCTAAGAGTTTAATGGTTTCATGACTTACTTTCAGGTCTTTGATCCATTTTGAGTTTACTTTTGTGTATGGGGTTAGACTGTAGTCTAGTTTCATTCTCTTACATGTAGCTGTCCAGTTTTGCCAACACCAGCTGCTGAAGAGGCTGTCATCTCTCCATTGTATATCCAAGGCTCCTTTATCAAATATTAATTGACTGTATATGTTTGGGTTAATGTTTGAATTTTCTATTCTGTTCCACTGGTCTGTGGGTCTGTTTTTGTGCCAATACCAAATTGTCTCAATTACTGTGGCTTTGTAATAGAGCTTGAAGTCAGAGAGCGTAATTCCCCCTGTTTTATTCCTCCTTCTCAGGATTGCTTTGGCTATTCGGGGTCTTTTGTGGTTCCATATGAATTTTAGAATTATTTGTTCCAGTTCGTTGAAGAATGCTGGTGGCCTGCTTAAGTTTAAATGATAATCTTGCCATGTAGATAATTCTAAGTTGGAGGTCTTTCTGCTTCAGTACTTTAAATATATCATGTCTAAAGAATTTATGTTGAGAAGTGTGCTGATAGCCTAATCTAATTTCCTTTATAAGTAATTTTTTTCTCTCTCTGGCTGCTTTCAACACTCTCTCCTTATCCTTGATCTTTGCCATTTTAATTATTATATGTCTTAGTGTTGTGTTGCTGGGGTTCCTTTTGTTAGGGAATGTGTGTGCTTCCATGACCTGAGTGCCTATTTCCTTTCCCAGACTGGGGATGTTTTCAACAATTATTTCCTTAATGAGCCTTTCTATCCCTTTGTTTTTCTCTTCTCCTTCTGGTACTCCTATTATGTGAATATTGTTTTGTTTGGATTGGTCACATATCTCTCTTATCATTCTTTCCTTCCTAGAGATCCTTTTTTCTCTCTGTTTCTCAGTGTCTTTGTTTTCCTGTTGTCTAATTTCCATTTCATTTACTGTCTCCTCTGCATGTTTTAATCCACTCTTAAATCCCTCTATTGTATGCTTCATTTCAGATAGTGTATTCCTCAGGTCTTAATGGCTCTTTTTCAGATCTTCTATCTTTTTGTTAAATTCCTCCCTGAGATCTTGAATACTTTTCTGTAAATCTGTGATCAGGTTTATGATTTTTATTTTGAAATCTTTATCAGGTTGGTTGGTGAGCTCCATTTCATTTAGCCCCCTTTCTTTAGTTCTGTCTTGTAGTTTTGTTTGGATCATTTTCTTCTGCCTATTCGTTTTGTCAGGTTTTCTGTGTTTGTTCCTTGGTATTAGATAGCTCTGCTATGCTTCTTTACCTATAGAGTTGTAGCTTTATGAAGAAGGTTTCCTATGGTTCCCAGTAGCTCCAGATTCTTTACTCTAGTGCCTGATTCTATTCTGCAGGGGCCTCAGCTGTTGGCATGCAGTGGGTGGGATGTTTTTTTAATGTGTGCTGGCAGTTTGCTTTAGCCATCACCTTTGTGATCAGCTCAGTAGACTCTTGCTGTAGGCACAGCTGCCCTCTACCTGGCCTGCAACAGTGGTGTGGTTGCAGGCATAATGGGGTGGGTGGGCCAATGTGCAGCTCTGCCCAAGCAGGACTGCAGCAGTGGGCCTGGGAACCCACAGAGAGGAAGGAATCCCTGGGGCTGGCTCCTTCTGGCTGAATCAGAGCCAAGGAAGCCTGTAGAGTCTCCCACTGGCTGCCAGGTGGAAAAGTCCAGGGTTGCTGCTGGGTCCCACAGTGCATGCAGGGCGGAGACTCAGGGCTGTTCTGTCTGCAAGGGGGATGGAGTGCTTGAGGCCCCCAAGAGTTCCCAATCTGTTGGGACAAGGAAGGGCTGGGGGGATATCCTATACCTGCCCTTTCTCCAGGAGAGAAAGTTCTATCCAACCCTTACTATGCTGGCCCCCCTCTCACTGCTGGCAAGTCTCCTAAACTGATGCTTCTGCTCTGGGTCTCAGGACTGGTGGAGCATGCCCATCCTCCACAATGGCCAGAGTCCTAGCATTCCAGAGTGTTCCACCTTTCTCCAGTGTCCAGCCCCACCAATCACCAGAATCCAAATTAATGTGGGCTTATGATCTGAGGCCAGATCTCCAGGACCAGGTGTGAAGCTCTCCTGGGCTCCTACTCCCTTCCCATCCTGTTCCTCTTTTTTCTATTTGTGGGCTGGGGTGGGAGTAGGGCTTGAGTCCCACTTTTCATCTCTGCCACTTTACCCTTTTCTGTGTGGTCTTCTCTTCTTCCTGAGGTTTAGGTGGTCTATTCTGCAGTCTTCAGGTCATTTTCAGGCTTAGTTGTATTTGCTGTTTTCTTTTTTTATGTGTTTTTGTGAGAAAGTTTCCCCCTTGCCTTCCTTCTCTGCCATCTTGTTTCAGTCTGCTGATCCTTTCTTTTTGCATCCTCTAATCTGCTGTTGATTCCCTCTAGTGTATTTTTTCATTTCACTTATTGCATTTTTCAGCTTTGGTAGGATCTTTTCTATATTTCTCTTTGTTGAAGTTTTCACTGAGTTCACCCATTTTTATCCCAAGTTTTTTGAGTATTATTTATGAGCATTACATTGAACTATACTTGGGTAGATTACTTATCTCGATTTTATTTTGTTTTTCTGAGGTTTTGTCTTGTTCTTTGGAACATTTTCCTCTTCTCATTTTTCCTCTTTTATTTCTATGTTTTAGGTAATCAGTTACATCTCCTGGTCTTGACAGAATGACCTCATGTAAAATACTCTTATGTGGCCTAAAATTACATCCCTTCTTGTCACCAGAATCAGGAATTCCAGGAGTATTCCTCTGAAGTCTGCATATACCTTCTTATTGTGGCAGGGCCACAACTGCTTCAAGTGTGCTGGTATGTGTGGCTGCCCCCATCCTGGCTGACTGTGATGCCCAGTCATGATTGCTGTGGGTGCACTGGTGGGTGCAACTGGTACTGAGCATGGCTGACTGAAATTCCCAAATGCATCTGCTACAATGTAGCTGGCTGTAAGGCCTTGCTGAAACTCCTTCAGGTCCCCTTTTGGGTAAGGCCAGTGTACTCCCCTAGGGCAGAAGATTCTTTGGAGGGGTGTCAGTCCAGGCTAAGGCTGTCAGCCATGTATGGTAGGAATTTAGCCCTTTGGTTGGGTGCTTTTCACTGGCAAGGCTACCTGCTGGCTGTGGAATGGAAGGAGCCACTGTGAGGTCACTGGTCCTGGAAAAGACCACCTGCCTTTATCATGGCATAGGTGCAACTTTGGGGAGGTGCTTATTCCAGCTGATACTGTATGCCAGTTGTGGTGGGGTGGGGTCCACTTTGGAAGAGTGCCTTCCAGGGTGGGTGGGTATACAGGGTAATTGCAGGATATGACAGGCAATGCTATCAAGGTAGATGGAGAGTGTCAGAACTGGCATCCACCATCACTGAGCCACCTAGGCAGAAGTAGGGCATGGAAAATGGTGTGTGCCAGCACTTCCATCTCCAGAAAAACTTTCTACCAATAATTGCTCTTCTGAAAAACACCCTATATTTAGTCAATAAATCTACATATATGCCTCTGGAGATTTTCAATTGTCTGCATTTTTCCTGGGTCTCAGAATGAGTGAGTTTGTGCATGGACCCTTTATGAATGAAGTCTTAGTTTCCTATGGACCTCCAGATTTCCTGTAGTTAAGCCTTCTGATTTTCAAAGCTCTCAGAGTTATGCCTGCTGATTTTCAAAGCCAGATGTTATGGAAGCTCATATTTCATTTGCAGGTCCCTAGGGTGAGGTTTGCCCAATATGGGTCCTGAAATCTTCACTCCTTAAGGAGGACCCCCATAATTATGAATCCCCTCCAACTTGTGGTTTGCACACAAGGGGTGTTGGTCCTGACCACATCATGCCTACCCCTTCAGCACCTTCTCAATGTGGATTTTTATTTATATCTTTAGCTGTGGCTGACCTGTTCTGTTAGGCTTTGGGTCATAGACACACACAGTTGTTCTACCTGTTCTTGCAGCCTTGGTGTGTCCATGGGAGGAGCTGAGATCTAGATCCTCCTTTCCTATCCAACCATATTGAACCAGTATATCGTCAGCACAATGAGCTGTCATTTGTGTTCATCACTGTTACATAAGAATTATTCTTGTTCATCAGTGACATGAGTTACAAATATGAACTTGCTTATTAGTAAGATGAATGGATATCACAGCTCTGTATGTCCAAATAACTACTAATTAGCAAGGCTTGTGGTGGGCTCTAATTTTATGAAGCAAATATGTCCCCGATATCAAAGCTAGACAAATACAGTATTGAAAAAACTTCTAAAACTCCACCGAAAGCTGATGAAAATTAATAAATGGATTCAGTAGAGTCACAAGATACAAAATAAATATACAGAAATCAGTTGTACCTGTCTATACAAAAACAAACTAACAGAAAAATATATTTGAAAAATCAATCCCATTTAAAATTGCATCTAAAAGAATAAATACCTAGGAAAATATTTTACCAAAGAGGCAAAAGACCTGTACTCTGAAAACTATAACACCCTCATGAAAGAAATTACAGAAGACACAAATCAATGGAAATCTATCTCATCCTCATGGATAAGAAGAAGTAATACTGTTAAAATGGCCATCTTTTCTAAAACAACCTACAGATTCAAAGCAATCCCTATCAAAATACCAATAGCATTTTTCACAGAACTAAATAATCCTAAGATTTGCATGGGACCACAAAAGATCCTGAATACCAGATCCATCCTAAGAAATAAGAACAAAGTTAGGTGTATCACACTCTCTGATTTCAGGCTATACTACAAAGCTACAGTAATCAGAAGAGCATGATACTGGCAGAACAGATACATAGATATATAGAGCAGAGAGGGAGACCAAAAATAAACTCAAGCTTAAATGGGTAGTTAACATATGATAAAGGAGGCAAGAATATACAATTGGGAAAAAGCAGTTTCTTCAAAACAAATAGTGTTGAGAATACTGAGCAGTTACATGCAAAGAATAAAACTGGATCAATGTCTTATACCATAAAGAAAAAAAAAACTCAAAATGGATTATAGACCTAAATATATGACCTAAAACCATCATATTTCTAGAGGAAAACATAGGCAGAACCCTCTTGAAGACTGATATTAGCAATTATTTTTCCTGGCAAGGGAAAGAAAAGAAAAAATAAACAAACGGAACTATATCAAATAAAAAGTAGCTTCTGCACGACAAAGGAAACCATCAACAAAACAAACAAAAAGGGTACCTACTGTGTGGGATAATATGTTTGCAAATGATATATCTGATAAGGGGCTAATGTCCAAAGTACATAAAGGACTCATAGAACTCAATACCAAAATATCAAATAATCTGATCTAAAAATGGGCAGAAGAACTGAACAACCATTTTCCATATCCAAGACTTACAGATGGCCAACAGGTATATGAAAAGATGTAGCACATAACTAATTATCCTGGAAATGCAAATAAAAATCACAATAAGATATCACGTCACACCAGTCAGCATAGCCACTATCCAAATAACAAGAAGTAACAAGTGTTGGCAAGGATGTGGAGGATAGGGAACCCTCTAACACTGCCGGTAGGATTGTATATTGGTGTAGCCACTATGGAAAACAGTATGTAGGTTTCTAGAGAAACGAAAAATAACAATACCATACCACCCAGAAATTCCACTTCTGGGTATGTACCTGAGGAAAACAAAATCACTAATTGAAGAAGATATATGCACTTCTATGTTTATTGTTGCATTATTTACATTAGCCAAAACATGGAAGAAACCTAGATGTCCAACAACAGATGAATGGATAAAGAAGATGTGTTAAATATACATAATGGAATATTACTGATCCACAAAAATAATAAAGTCTTGCCATTTGCAACAATATGGATGGATCTAGAGGATGTTATGCCAAGTGAAAAGGTAAGACAGAGAAAGGCAAATATCATTTGATTTTACTTATATGTGGAATGTAAAAAGAAAACAAAGGAACACACAAATAGAACGGAAATAGAATCATAAACACAGAGAAAAGACTATTGGTTGCCATAGGGATGGGGGTTGTGATGATGGGTGAAATAGGTAAAGGAGAAAAATTAATGAGAATGTTCAATATCTTGATCTGGGTGTTGGTTATGAGTGTATACACAAAATTCATCAAGCCGTATACTAAGATTTCTGCATTTTATTCTATGAATCTCAATTAAAAATTAAAGAAAATAAGTAACTACCAAAATCTCATAATCTTAAACACAGAAATCCTGGACTAAATATTAGTAAATCAAGTCCAACAATGTATAAAACTTATACATTATATAAGTTCACTTATATAAAATTTTACCCCACGACTAATTAGGATTTTTTCTACATTTGCAAGTCTGGATCAATGTTCAAAAATTAATGTATTTAATTCATCATTTCAATAGCCTAATGAATAAAAATCCTGTTATCACATCAAATAATACAGGAAAAAAGCATTAGACAAAATTCCACACACCTTTGGAAAAAAGGGAGTTAGGAATTAAAATAGAGGAGGCGTTTGTCAACCTAATAAAGAGTTTATACAAAAATTTCTGAATAACATCATATGTAGCCATGAAAGACTGATTTCTTTCCCATAAAGTTCAAACAACAGGCATGTACATTCTCACTGCTTACTGAACATTGCCCACGAAATACAGCAAGAAAAAAATGTATGCAGATTAAAATAGAAAATATAAAGCTGTACCCATGTGCAGATGACATAACTAACTTGAAAATCCAAAAGAATACATAAGTGAACTCCTAGAAATAAGAGATAAATGTAGCACTGTTGCAGGATGCATGATCAAACAAAAAATTAATTACACTTGCGCTTACTAACAAAAAGCATGTGGAAACTGATTTTTTAAACACAATTCCATTTCCATTTGCTCCAAAGAAAGTGAACTACTTGTTATAAATCTGACAAAACATGTATAGGATCTTTATGATGAAATTTACAAAAGGAGGAAATAAATAAAATGAAAATCGAATAAGTGAAGAAACAAACCATGTTTGTGGATTATAGTCTTGAGAGTGGAATGGGTGTTTTTCATGTTAATGAGAGACTTCTGGACCCCCACTCAAGGGTTAGGGCTGGAGGTTGAATCAGCCAATGGTCTATAACTTAGTCAATTATGACTATGTAATGAAGCCCTCACAAAAACCCCTGAGAAGAGCTTACCATTTTCTTCTCTCTTGGATCCTGTTGCTGTCAGAGAGCGCTTCCATGCTTTGGGAACAGGAATGCCTCCACATGCCACTGAGTCAGGCCCCAAGTTCCACAGTGACAGAAACTTCTTCATTTGGGACCTTGCCCTATGCATCTTTCAACTGGCAGTTAACTTATATCCTATGGTATCCTTTATTAAACTAGTAAATTAAGGGTTTTCCTGAGTTCTGTAAGCACCACTAGCAGATTAATTGAAACTAAGTTGGAGGTTGTTAGAACCTCCAATCTGTAGCTGGTAGGTCAGAAACACAGGTAACTGCCTGGGATTCGTGACCAGCATCTGGAGGGGTGGAGGGCAGTCTTGTAGGACCAAGCCCTTAACATGGGAATCTGATGCTGTCTCCACGCAGATAGCATCAGAGTTGAGTTCCTGGACACCCTGTTGGTGTTCGAGAATTTTTTGGTGTTAGTATGTGCGGGAAAATACCCTCTCACATATTTACACACATTGGAATCAGGTTTGGGAACCCAAATGGAGTTATACTACTATTATTGCTGTGTATAATTAATACATATATATGAAGGAAAAGAACACACACTGGCATGACCACAGATGTATGGGTTATTTCTGGATTTTCAGTTCTATTCCACTGATATATGTCTATAGTTATATCAGTACTACATTGTTTTGATTACAGTAGTTTTTTATTAAGTTTTGAAATCAGAAATTGTAAGTCCTCCAATTTTGTTTTTTCTTAAATTGTTTTGAGTATTCAGATTTCTTTGAAGTTCCTTATGAATTTTAGGATCAGCTTTTAAACTTCTGCGTAAAAAGGTCATTGGAATTTTGATAGGTATTTCATTGAACATGAATATCACAGGGAAATATTAGTATCTTCAAAATATTAAGACTTTCAAACCACAAGTAATGCCTTTCCATGTATTTACAATTTTAATTTCTTACAGCAGATTTTTGTGTTTTTCAGTGTACATGTCTTTTAACTCCTTGGTTACATATAGTCCTAAGCATTTTATTCTTTTTAACATTATTGTAAATGAAATTATTTTCTTAATTTCATTCCGATATTTTTTCTACTATAAATAAAGACACCAGTAAAGTGGAAAAAAAAGATGGTGTTGTGAGAATTGGGGCAGAAACCTCCATCCAAAGCCACATATAGCACAAAATTACAGCAAATACAACTAATCCTGAAAGACTGACCCAGGGACCTCAGAACAGACTGTCTACATCTGGAGAAAAAAGAAGACCTCATAGAAAACGATAAAGCAGCAAAGCCATGATCTGGCAGGACCCAAACCCACCCTCCACCACAGCTCACAGGAAGGAGGAGGAGAAATGGAGCATGGAAGAAGTAGAAATCTAGGACTGCTAAACACCAAACCCTGGAGATCTGTTCCAGGAGCATGAACCCACATTAAATGGTGCTCTGGATATTAGAGTGGTTGGAAAGCAAGGACAGGCAGGATACTCAGAGACAGATTCCAGCCACTTGTGGAGAACAGGTATGCACAACTGGCTCTCTGGGACAAAAGAAAGGCAGGCACTTTGAAAGACTTTCCAACAGCAAGACGGGTGTGAAAATGGGAAAGATTACACAGAACTTATTGCTCAGAAAAAAGGGCAGGTGGCAAAAATTGTCCCAGCACACTCAGCCCAGGATGTTGGGAACATTCAGGAGCTTCAGATGCTCCATCCGTCTGGATGGCAAGAGCCCTAAGACCCACCACTGTGATATGCAGGTTGTCAATCCTTTCTGCCAGAAGGCACCAGTCTGCACACCTACTGCCCCCACTATAGTGCCAGGCCAGCCAGACGGTGTCTCTGCCTATAACAGCTACAGGAAAATAATGCAGAGGCTCCTCCCTGTGTGCTTGGCCCACTGGACCTGGCAGTGGAGGCAGGCAATGCAGCTGGGAAGCAGAAAAGACATCTTTCCTCCTGGAAGGTGCCAATATCATTCACCTGTGACCCCACCATTACTCCAGGGGCTCAGCAGCTCCAGAGGGTAGAGCTTCTGAGCACTAGAGGGCACCACCTACACAAAGTTATTATTCCATAGTAATCACTAGAAAAATGAAATGGCAAAAAAACTTTTGTACAAAAATTCAGATGTCAGAAAGATGGCAAAGTGAAACTGAAATCACCAATCTTCTTCATAAGGATTTCAAAATAAAAATAATAAATATGAGAAGAGGGGGAAAAAGATGGCAGTGTGAGAAGTAAGGCAGAAAACTTCTTCAAAAACCACAGAGAACACAAAAATATGCCAAATACAACTAATCCTGGAAAAGTGACCCAAAGACTGCAACAGACTGCCAACATCTGAAGAAAAGAGAAGATCTCACAAAAAATGGTAAAGTAGCAAAGCCTAGATCAAGCAGGACCCATGCCTTCCTGCCACCCCAGCTCACAGGCAGGAGGAAGAGAAACAGAGTGGGGAGGGGGTAGAGGCACAGGACTGCTAAACACCTGGCCTTGGAGATATGCTCTAGGGGCATGAACCCACATTACCTGGTGCTCTGGAAAGTAGAGGGATTGATAAGCAAAGACAGGCAGAATACTAGGAGAGACTGAGATTCCAGCCACTTATGGAGAACAGATACTCACAAATGGCAGCTCCAAGATAAAAGACAGATAGGCACTTTGAAGGACTTCCAACAGTGAGAGGGGTGCTAAAGAGGCAAGGATAACACAGAGCTTGCTAGTCAGGAGAAATGTCAGGTGGACAAAATCATCCTGGCACACTCAGCCCACCTGGTTGGGAAATATTAGGAGCTTCATACACTCCATCCCCCTGGCTAGCAACCAAGCGCAAAGGTCCCACACTATCATATGCAGTCTGCTGCTTCTTCCCCTTAACAGGCATGAGCTCACATAACTGCTGCCCCTGCCATCATGCCAGGCCAGCCAGATGGCGGCCCCTCCTATGGCAGCTACAGGGATGTAACACAGAGGGTCCCCCTGCATGCTCGGCCCATTGGCCCTAGCAGTGGAGGCAGGCACTGCAGCCTGGAAGCAGGAAAGAGCTCTTTCCTCCTGGCAGGCACCTGCACAATGCACCTGTGACCCCTGCCATCGCTTCAGGGGCTGGGAAGCTCCAGAGAGTAGAACTTCTGGGCACTATAGGGCCCTTCCAACACAAACTAATTATTCCATAATAAAGATTAGAAATATGAAACAGCAAAAGAATCTGGTACAAAGAAAAATCCCTCAAATACCAGAAATAGGGCTAAGTGAAACTGAAGTCACCAATCTTATTGATAAAGTTTTCAAAATAAAAATCATAAACATGCTCACGGAGCTACATAAAAATATTCAAGACCTCAGGGAGGACATCAAGAAAGAGGTAGAACCTTTTTGAAAAATACAGTACATAGAATGAAACTTACAATGGAGGGATGTAAAAGCATTAGATGAGGTAGAGGAGATGGTAAATGAAATAGAAATTAGAGAACAGGAATAAAAAGAAGCTGAAGCACAGAGAGGGAAAAGATCTCTAAGAATGAAAGAATATTAAGAGAAGGTGTAACAGATCCAAATGGAAAAATATTCACATTATAGCAGTACAAGAAAAAAAGAGAGAGAAAAGGAGATAGAAAGTCTCTTTGAGGAAATAATAGCTGAAAATTTCCCCAATTTCAGAAAAAAATGTTCTCGTGGGTCATGGATGTGCAGAGATCTCCCAAAACAAGCCACCCTATGAAGACAACACCAAGATATATAATAAATAAAATGGAAAAGATCAAGGACAAGGACAGAGTATTAAAAACAGCCAGAGAGAGAAAAACTGTTAATGTACACAGGAAAGCCCATCAGGATATCATCAGACTTCTCAGCAGAAACCGTACCAACCAGAAGGGAGTGACGTGACATTTGATGCAATAAAACAGAAGGGCCTCTGACCAAGAATACACTAACTGGCAAGATTATCATTTAAATTTGAAGCAGGGATTGAACAGTTCCCAGATAAGCAAAATTTGAGGGAACTTACCCTCAAAAACTCTACAGTGTATTTTGGAGGGACAGCTTATAGATGGAAGTGCTCCTGAGGCTAAATAGTTGTCACCAGAGAAAATAAAACCACAGTAAATGAAGTAGGCGAATTAATTACTAAGCAAATGCAAAATTAAATCAACTACCCACAAAATCAGTTAAGGGATAAAAAAAGAGTACAGAGTATGACACCAAATATATACAGAGAGGCAGAGGAAGAAAAAGAATGGAGAAAAAGATAGCCTTTATATTATGTTTAATATAGTGTAATAAGTGAGTTAAGTTAGAATGTTAGATAATAAAGAAGCTGCCCGTGAACCTTTGGAAACCATGACTCTACAGCCTGCAATGGCAATAAGTACACATCAATTGATAATTACCCTAAATATAAATGGAGTGAATTCACCAATCAAAGACATGGAGTTACAGAATGGATAAAATAAAAACAAGACCCATCTCTATGCTGCCCACAAGAGACTCAACTTCAAACCCAAAGATATACACAGACTAAAAGTGAAGGGATGGAAAAAGATATTTCATGCAAATAATAGGGAGAAAAAAGCAGGAGTTGTGCTTGTATCAGACAAAACAGATTTCAAAAGAAAGAAAATAACAAGATAAAGAAGGACATTACCTAATGATATAGGAGTCAGTCCAAGAGGATATAACCATTATAAATACCTATGCACCCAATATAGGACAACCTAAATATGTGAAACAAATACTAACAGAATTAAAGGGGGAAAGAGAATGCAATGCATTCATTTTAGGAGACTTCAACACACCACTCACTCCAAAGGACAGATCAACCAGACAGAAAATAAGTATGACACAGAGGCACTGAACAAAACATTAGAACAGATGTACCTAATAGACATCTATAGAACTTTTCACACAAAAGCGGTATGATACTTTTGTGTCATACATTCTTCTCAAGTGCACCTGGAACATTTTCCAGAGTAGACTACATACTAGGCCAGAAAAAAGGCATCAGCAAATTCAAGATTGAAACTGTACCAATGAACTTCTCACACCACAAAGGTATCAAACTAGAAATAAATTGTACAAAGAAAACAAAAAGGCTCACAAACACATGGAGGCTTAACAACATGCTCCTAAATAATCAGTGGATCAATGACCAAATTAAAACAGAGATCAAGCAATATATGGAGACAAATGAAAGCAACAACTCATCAGCCCAAAACCTGTGGGATGCAGCGAAGTCAGTTCTAAGAGGAAAGTATATTGCATTACAGGCTTACCTCAAGAAAGAAGAACAATCGCAAATGAACAGTATAAATTCACTGTTAATGAAACTAGAAAAAGAACAAATGAGGCCCAAAGTCAGTAGAAGGAGGGATGTAATAAAGATCAGAGAAGAAATAAATAAAATTGAGAGGAATAAAACAATAGAACCAGTGAAACCAGAAGTTGTTTCTTTGAGAAAATAAACAAAATAGATAAACTCCTAGGCAGACTTATCAAAGAAAAAAAGAGTGTACGCAGATAAGGAGAATCAGAAATGAGAAAGGAAAAATCACAACGGACACCACAGAAATACAAAGAATTATTAGAGAATACTATGAAAATTGATATGCTGAGAAATTGGATAACCTAGAAGAAATGGACAACTTTCTAGAAAAATACAAACTTTATTGATTACTATAACTTTCTAATATGTGTTTAAATCAGAAAGTTTGATGCCTCCAACTTTTTTCTTTCTCAGATTTTTTTCTTGATATTTGGCTACTTTTGTGGTTCAGCATGAATTTTAGGATAGTTTTTCTGGTTTTTGTGTAAAGTACCATGGTTTATATTAAACCTATATATGGCTTTAGGTAGTATATATATTTTAACAATATTAATTCTTCCAATCCATAAACATGGGATATTGTTCCATTTATTTGTGACTTCTGAAATTTATTTCACTAACGTCTTAGAGTTTTCTGATTACAGGTCTATCACCTCCTTGGGTAAATTTATTCAAGGTATTTTATTGTTTTGTACGTGGTAATATTTCATTTATTTATCAGATAGTTCATTGTTAGTGTATACAAAGATAACTGACTTTTGCATATTGATTTTATAACCTGGAACTCTGCTAAATTCACTTAGCTCTAACATTATTATGGTGAATTCTTTAGGTTTTCCTATAAGACCATGTAATCTGTAAACAATGCCAATTTTACTTGTCCATTTCTAATTCAGATGCCTGTTTTTTTTCATTCTGAATTGTTTTGGTTGGGACTTCTATACTGTGTTTAATAGAATTGTTGAGAGTGGGAATTCTTGTCTTGTTACTTCTTTTAGAGCAAAACCTTTCAACTTTTCACTGTTTAGTGTGATATCAGCTGTGGGCTTATCATATTATGGCCTTTAGTAAGCTGGGTTACATTATTTCTGAACCTAATTTGTTGAGAGTTCTTGTTGAAATTATGTGAAACATTTTTCAAGGCTTTTTCCTCGTTGATTGGGATGATCATATAATTTTTTTATCCTTCATCCTATAATGTGGTGTATCATGATCATTGATTTATGTATGTTGAAACTTCATTGCATCTCAGAGATATTTCTCACTTGATCTTTTTAATGTACTGTTGAATTCAGTTTGCTAGCATTTTATGGGGTAGTTTTTGAATCTACATTCATCAGGAATATTGGGCTGTAATTTTATTTTCTTGTATCACTTTCCTGCATTGGTATGGTGGTATGAATATACACTTATGATTTTACTTGATTTTTAAAGTTTCATATGTTTTCATGTTGGCAATTAGTGTCCTTTTACAACAGCTTGCAGAACTACTTTTAGCATTTCTTGTATGGCAGGCCTAGTGGTGATAAACTCCTACATCTTTTGTTTGGGAAATTATTTCTCTGTCCTTCATTTCTGAAGGACAGCTTTGTCATGTAAAATATTCTTGGCTGGTAAATGTTTTCTCCTTCAGCACTTATTCTTTTATCCCACTTTCTTTGGGTCTTCATGGTTTCTGCTGAGTAATCTGCTGACAGTTTTATTGTGGGTTTCATTGTATAATATGAGGTTTGTTGTTTCTCTTACTGTTTTCAAAATTCTCTGCTTTTGAATCTTGGCAGTTTTATTTTAATGTTTATTCATGAAGATCTGTTTGGGTTGAATTAATCTGATGACCTATGAGCTCCTTGTACTTCATCCAATCTCTCTCCAGATTTGGGAAGTTCCAGCAATTATTCCATTAAATAAGTTTTCTGCTTCTTTCTCCTCTTC
>JAVSCE010000535.1:0-89567 GCA_032199065.1 Smutsia gigantea | reverse complement strand
GGAAGAACTCTGTTTCTTATTCTCCCTTGTATCAGCACTTAGCACTCAACAATTTATTGAATAAGTCACTTCATAATTAGATATGTATTTGTTTACTTATTTAATATCTGTCTTATCTCATGAGACCATGAGTATTTTATTTACCGCTGCATGCCATGGAAATTACCACAATATCTGGACCCTAATAGAATCTCCATATTTATTAAATGAGTGAATGGGTAAATATCCACAATCATAAAAGACTCTTAAAAATATATATGAGAAGGACAGAAAACCCAATAGAAATATAAGCAAAGTACTGGAAATTCATAGAAGAAAAGTACAAATGAATAAATACTACACATATAAAAATATATTTTCATAATAATAAAAGAAATAGGAATTTTAAAACATTCCACTTTTTGTGTGTCATAGTAACAAAATTACGAGGTTGAAAACAGTCCACACTGCCAACAAGTGAGGAAACAGGAATTCAATGAGAATGTGAACTGGCCCAACATTTATGTAGGATTTTTTGTGTATATATTAAAATTTAAAGGTACATACTTGTTAACCCAACAATGCCATTTACCCCATGGAATAATTAATGTACAATGAGGAAGTAAAAATATATTTAGTGCAAGATTGTAACATAAATATTCAATAGGAATGAATTAGATATAGAATTATGGTATTAGCACAATAGAATACTGTGCAACTATTAATCAAATAAGGTAGACCTATTGGCTTTGATATGAAGATGCCTAAAATATATCATTCAGTTTTAAAAATCCATGTTGCAGAACAGACAGAATTATAAATATAAATGTAAATATAAATATAATATATGCCCAACTGTAGGTGATTTCTGGCAGTAGGATTATAAGGATATGATTTTGGAGAAACTCCAACCTTTAAATTATCTATTTTTGTGTTGGTTATGTATACAAGCATATGTCACCTTTATAGTCAGAAAAATATAAATAATTTTTAAAAGACAATATAAGATCCTCAACTAAAATACAAATCAAGGGAAACTCTTAATAAATGCCCTAATAATAAGGGTTCAGGTAGAAGCTAATACATGAGTTCCATTATTTACAACTCTGTAGTGATGAATTATCCTTCATAACAAGACACATGTATTGGTACACTGCCCTTGCATTAACCTTCAAGTCAGAGTACTTTTTTTTCCATGGGATTCAAAATACAACTTGCTCCCCAGGAAAAATCCCTGGGGAGGATCCAATCACTTAAAACCAACTACAGTGATAATGATCGCAAAAGTGTAACTATTACTGAGGAAACAACATGATGTCATGACTCCTGATAACAATTAGCTTCAAAGGATCAATAGCTTCCTCTGGACAAACGGTGCCCAAGAGTATCCGTGTGTCCTTATGTGGCATGGAGCAATACTCTGTTTGCTGAAAGGATGTTATCTAGAAAGTTGTTGATGTTCCAACGTCTTTCCATTCCATTCTAGCTCCCACTGGCCCCTAATCCTTAGCTTCATCTCCCAAGCCCCTCCCCCAACACACACACACACTTTGATTCTTAACTCTATTCCCAATCTTCAGTTTTATCAACTAATCTTGGTTTCCCCAGTGTGACCCTTGGAACTTGGTAGGAACTATTGAGTCAGATTCGCCATTTGGCTCTTTCTGTTCTTGATCACTTGAGAAAAATCCTCATTTCTATTTCAGTGGGCCTGAATCCTGCCACTTCCTAGCTTGTGAGACATCCCCAGGTGCCTACCTTGTTTCCCTGTGGGGATTCAGAGAGAGAAGGTAGACATGCCTTTAAGAATACCTGCCAGATAATTAGAGGAGCAACTATGAGGCCCAGTGAGCTTGCAGTACAAATCACTTCTGCTATTCTGCACATGTATTATACAGTGTTTAGCTTTTATATGAAGCGATATAAAATAATATGTGGGCTGAACATGATTTAACATAAAATTAATATTAGTTATAATGAAGCTATTTTTATGGGGTAGGCACCAGAGTTCCCTTTGGTTAGTCTTTATTTGAAGAGGAAAAAAGGCTCATTGAGTTAAGGGCTAACATACCAGAGAAAGGAGAAGGATGCTCTGTATGAAAAAAGGAGAGGATTTTGTAGTTTTGTTCCTAAAAGGAAAGGAAGGAAAGAAGGCAAGAAGACAGCAAAGGTTTGTACTAGGCTGAAAGGCAAGTGAGATTTCCGGGGGCTAGTGGGGTTGAGGCTCACTTTCAGAATGACTAGATCATCTCTTCCTCTTGGGGTTGTTTTCTCTATTGTACATCCCGGTTCAGCAGTCCTTCTCCCCATCCCCCAAATCTTCAGAAATGTCTTCCCTGCTTACCTTTACTTTTTGTAAGTGGGGTGTTTTCTGGTCTGTGATCACAAAAGAGAGAGAGTTGCATGGGAGATAATGGAAACAAAGTTACAAGCAGGAAAGGGATTGCCCGGAAAGCAGAAGAGGTCTTGAGAATACTAAGAACACTCTGCTCCTCCCAAGAAATTCAGAGAAATAACAGGGGAAAACTTTGGAAATCCATAGGCAATAGAGTTGGGAAGTTCCTGCTAATTTTGCCCAATGTTAAGAGAGGCAGAGAGGTCTCATCTGACATCTAGCAAACCTAGAAAAAAAAAAAGCAGAATGCAAAATTATAAATACGCATGATTTATCCATCCTTTTTGAAACACTGATATATCACTGCTTTCATACACATAGGTATAGATATAGATATAGATATACACGTATCTCAAAAGAGGGACGGAATGTCACAAAGGATGAATGCTGTGGTTGGGGGAGTATGGCCAAACAAGCCCATGTTTTCGCCTTCTCCTTCCAGTGCCCCCTAAAATGTATGTTCTTTAAATCTAGAACAGTACTGGCGAAAGAGAGGAAGAACTATTGTAAAGAAATAAAGGACTTTGGGGGGGCTTTCTTGCCCCCTCCTGCTGTGAGCCAGGAGCTCTGTCCTCTCACTTTATCTCTAAATAAAAGCCTCTCACTTGCTCTTCTAAAAAAAACTAATAAATATGCAAAAAAAAAAAGAAATAAAGGAATTTTTAAATAGCAGCTAAATACAGAGTAGAAAGGATCTAAAAACTAAATCCAACCAACAGGACAGAGATACACCAATTTTAAGAGAATACATTTGAAACAACATAAGTGGTAAAATATCCTAACTAAATTATAAAAAAATACATTTCTTTAACTAGTATATTTAATGGCTTTTTTAAAGGTAAAGTTACAGGAGTTATGCGTTGTTTTGCAAAGTTGTAACAGCTCATGGATTGAGTGATCTATTTCTCCGGTGGGCTGAGTCCCTCTTCTGAGAAGTCCAGAAGGATAGATCTGACCAGTCATCTCCATGCTCTGCCAATTAGTAGTCTTTTTGTAAGCTCATCTTAATTCTGATATAAAACAGGCAGCAATGATTCTGAGATAGGCTGAAATAAATATCCGTTATAGACAAGATTTCTAGAACAGAGAGAAGGCACCATAGCTTCCATTTTTTTTAAAGCATCCCCTATCTTATAAGTCTTCACCACTTTCTTCCCAATTCTCCTAACAGAGGATCCTGATATGTTTTGAGCATGTGTTATTCACTTAATGAGCACCTCTCTAACTAGGCCTTAGGTGTGGTATGTGAGTAGCTGCCTAACCAATACAAAGGCAGAAGGCTCTCATGGAATCAAAGCTCCCATGTGACTTGTCCAGCAATCTCAAGCAGCTTTTAGGGACAGATATGTACCAGAAGCCGCTGAGAAAACTCACCTCCCTCAGCATTTTCTAGAGGTTGAGGAGCTGAGCCAAAATGTGTCGATTTAAACTTCCAGGTGTTGAAAGCATGTAAAGGACAAAGAATTCTACTGGGCATCCGTCTGAAGGACTAGGGTCTATTCAGTGGCAGCTTTCTGACCACAGGTAAGTCAGTTCCTCCAGGCCTCAGGTCCTTCACCTTTAAAATGACAAAACTGAATTCAATGAGTAATAGCAGTGTATATAAGGCTGCGGCTGAGTGCCTCACATTCATTAGAACATCTCCTTTGCACCACTATCCCGTGTGGTATATATATTATCTCCATTTTGCAGATGATTTCTAAAATCCCTACTCATATTGATATTTTTAGACTCCAGATAACTAAGTTTCATATCCATTTGGATTCTTATTTTTCTGCAATTTATTTTTAAAAGGGTTTACTATAGGCATTTCAAAAATGAAGAGCAGTCATTACCCAGTGGAATCAGGAAATGAGATTGCCGATTTGGATGTTAAAACGGCTTTTGATTACACTGATGAACTCTCTGTTTTTCCTAAATTCACCAGTAATTCATTTCTCTGTTTTTCTCTAGTTGTAGAGATTTGAATCATCTGCACCCTCCACAGAGATTAAGTTTCAGATGTATAATTTTGCTGATTTCTGGAATTACATCCCAGGGTCATTTAAAACAGAGGAGTGGGGTGGTGATGAGGTCCAAGCAGGAAGATACAGGACTGTGGTTCTTCCTGTCTCTGGAGTCCCACTCACACAGGTGTTTATTTTGGTTTCTCCCCGAACCATGGAAGGCTGCCTCACATCTGAGTCAAGTGTCGCAGACAGGGGTCTGGCATGCTCTGATCTGCTGGAATTTCCAACAGATGCGAAATGAGGAATAAACAGGCAAGTCTGAATTAAAGGTGGAAAGGCCCAGAGATGAGACCAACTTGCTTAAGTTTTAAAAGAAATTTGTTTTGGAGCACCTGCAATTTGGAATAATTAGAAGCATTTCAGTTTCAGATTCCTGTTCAGCCTAAGTCCAGTCGGAATTCATGGGACCCTGAGGCCACTTGAGAGGTGGTAAGATTCCGAAAAACTTACTCGTGGAAAATTCATAGTAAATAAATCTTCCAGCCATTTCTAGCTGTGATTCCTCTGATAATTCTGGGGAGGTACATGACCATCTGGCTTCCCAGGTGAAGAAATCATAATTGTGTCTAACAGACACTGGGGCAGCTAATAAAACACAAGAACTATGGTCAGTCAATTCATCAGTTTTATTATGTGATGCCAACCCATGCTTCATTTATCCAGAAGTAGCCTTTGTTTGGGGTACTGAGAACCTTGACTTCCAGCCCCAGTTCTACCACTTACTAACTGTGAAATCTGGGGAACATTAGTCCCTCTCCTCTCTGGCTTCAGTTTCCATACCTATAAACTAGTGTTGGACGGGTTGAAATTCTTTCAGCTGTAGCAAAACTGATTCTATAAAATATACCATGTGTTTTGTTGTCATGGAGACTGACCAAGGCTTAATTAACCTTACCAAGTCCCCAAAGGATCTACCCTAAGGCTGGGTTCCCCTTCCTCAGAAGTTCAAGGGAGGGAATCTGTGTGGGGAGTGACCAGGCAGCCAGGGAGCCTCAGGGCAACGTGGCCCCAGGACATCTTTGTGCTCTTCTAAAAGTAGAGAAGTGATTTGGGGGAGTGGGGGGCGGGGGGGAACTTGGAAGAAATATGAATCACAGCACTCCAAACACTGAATGAACCGAGTGTTCTGTGGCTAAGTTTGCAAACATCCGTTGTTTGCAAATATGTATTCTTCAAACAGGGCTATATGAAAATGTTTCCAGCAGCCATTCAGACATTGACAGTTTTAAGGAAATTCATTTTCAGGCTCTCAACTTTAATTTGTATTATTTCTGCCAAAGAATATTATATCTGCCTCCTGTACACCACACTTTTCAACTCTTTTTCTGTCTTCCAGCCACCCTTCTTCCACTTTCTAAAAAGACTGCATGCCTCTCACCCATCCTGAAGCTTAGCGGGGTGCCCTGCTCACTAGGTATGAAAACCTCCTGGGCTCCACAGAGACAGTTCTAGAACACATCTCTCCTGAAGGAGAGCCCCTCACAGGGACATCAGGGAAATGTCCTTAGGAAATACTGGAGGTAGAGGCATCTTATTTCATCCAGGTGATAAGGCCAGACAAAGTGATTCATGCCTTGAATCAGGATTCAGAACAGTGGGTAACTCCCAAGCACTTTCAGGAAAAACTCCTAACAAGTTTTAAGCCTATTTCCTCTGAGGCTTTCTGGGCCTAAGGTAAGGAGAATCAGCAGGAATCTGAAAAGGAGGCTGAAAACTCTACAGCAGTGGGGTGAAAAATCAATATCGTTAATTATTTCCTTTGCTTTCATTTTCATTTTATTAATTTTCCCCCCATGCCAATTGCTTCTAGCTTAAACATCTTCAGCCAATTCACCTAGTTAGTCATGTAAGTATATCTTAGAACACAGGTCTCCTCCTGTGTAATTAGCAAGTGCCAGAGCCACTGGAAATGTGACCACATCAGAGAGAGGCACCCTCTTAGACCTATTAAAATCTAAGAAAGGTAAAATGCTGCTTGTCTTGCCAACGGGTTTCAGCCCCTGGCAAGTTTACTATGGATTCAATGTGAACAAAGACATGACAGTAGGATGTTCTTGAGGCGAAAGGGTTTATTACCCGGCTTGTTCTCCCAGCAGTAGATCGAGCACTAGTGTCTCTGCCTCCGCCTGGAGCGCTGGGCTGAGCTCTCTACATAGTGCAATAATTGCTTATTGCCCACAGGTGTGGAAGCAGTAGCCTAGCAACTGGCCAGTTACAGCATCAAGTGGTTTAAGTTCAGTGAGAATCCTGGCCATAGGAACCCCGACTTCCCCACACTCCACCCCTACAGGATTCTCGACTTACAGTCGACATGCTCTCAATCTTCTTCAACAGTCCCTGGGAAAGAAAACTGGAACACTGTAACCAGATTCCACAACGGCAGCAGAGGGTAACAACAACTTAGCAATAACAACAAAAATTAAGATACAACAAGATTTTGAACAAAAATTATAATAATTCTCAAGCCAGTGGAACTTCCCAACTCACAAAGACCTTAGGGGCAATAAGACACATGTTTTAATGACACCAACATAGGCAAATCTTGCCAATCAGGTACGATGCATGCAAGAGAATGGTCCTGTGATAGGACTGTAGCAGGAAAGGGGTCCTGTCCAGGTCTAGTATACCATACTTTTACTCCTCTCCCTGTGGGGGTTACTGAGGGGTCTATATATAGTGCTACTGGAGGTGTATGCACTGGCCATAATGATTAAACAAAACTCCTCAGTAAGATGCTCCTACCTTCTGGCCATTCAGGATATACTACTATGATATTTGGGGGCCACTCTGCTGTTATTCCAGGAATACACAGGAGGCAAGCTTACAGGCCTTGTCCCCAAGGTGCCAGGAGAGCCAGCCATCATTGGTCCATGTGTCGAAAGGTCCAAGGCCAAGTCCACTCAATGGAGTCTCCAGGGTTCATTTCAGTTGGTGCTGGCAGCAAGATATTATTCTGGTGGCCGAACCTTGGCTTCAACGATTCTTCCTTGGTTTGTATTTGTAGTTGTATAGGGGAGGCAGCCACATGTCTACGGGGCTCAGGGCTCCCTTTCTGGGTTTCTCATTCAAACGCTGTAACACTGTCCATAAGTGGACTGACCATCCCCACAGACTATTGGTATCTGACTTTAGTCCAGATTTTAACAAGCCATTGTGCCTCTCTATCATGCCTGCTGTGGTAGGATTGTATGGCACATGAAACTTTCATTTGATTCCAAACTGTCATACCCATTCTTGCATGTGCAGTAAAATGGGTGCCCTGATCACTCTCAGTTACCTGTGGTCAGCCATTGGCGGCAAAGAGACACTCCAGGCCTCTTTTGGTCATCTGCTGGTCTGCACAATGTGTAGGAAAAGCAGCCAGAAGTCCAGTAGCTGTGTCCACACAAGTCATGGCATACCAATATCCTTCTGACAATATAGTCACCCAATATAGTCTATCTGCCACCTGACGAGGGGTATAGGCCCCTTAGCTATTGTCCCATGTTGCTGTGGAACTCGGTGTAAGTTCCTTTCAGAGCATATGACACACTCCTGCTGGGCTCTACTAACTTCTTCAAAGGCCAAGGCAAGCCTCACCAACGGGCTACAGCCCACATTGTCTTTTGCCCCACATGCAACAGATGCTGATGTAACTAACCATTGGGCTACATCAGAGGCAGGCTTTCCTTCTAACCAATGTATCTGGGCCAATTTATCTGCTTCATCATTTCCTGGGGATGCCAGTGGCAAACCACCTGTCACATGATATACTGTAATTGTTTTAGTCTGACCACAGGCCCATAATTCTTGCCACAATTCTTGCCCCCAAAGGAGCTGGTGACCAACCAGCCACTTGGCATGGTACCAGGTTGGTAGCCACAGGGTCAAGTCCTGATAGACACCACAGCTGTCAGTGCAGGCAACTATAGGGGAGGGCTCCTGGCTGATCACAAGCCACACGGCCTGCAGCTCTGCCCATCGACTGCTCTTCCCCTCACCATCTTCCATCCATATTGTCTCAGTCTTAGAATGCAAAGCTATGGCCCTCCATTTTGGGGGCTGCCCATGGCTGGAGCCATCTGTGTACCACGCATCGTGGGGTATAGGGGCTCTTTCCTCCTGATAAGGACTCTCTGCTACTAATGGTTCTAAAGTAAATTCTTCCTGTTTTTCACTAGTATATGTCACAGGCCCCAGTAAGCATTGGAGTTCTTCACTCAAGGGGTTACTAGAGAGAACACTATGCTGCTGTAGGTAAGTACCCCACTTCGCCAGTGTTAGCCACACCACTCCTTGGCTTTTGGGTCCAGTCTCGTACCCACCCCAAGATGGGATAGATGGTTATTACCTTTATTGGGGCCATTCCAGTGATGGTTTCTGTAGCCAGCAAGGTGTGATACACAGCAGCCAGTTGTTTTTCTATCAAAACGTATGGTACCTCTGCCTCTTTCCAGAGTTGTGACCAGAATCCAATAGGTTGGCAAGTTCATTCAAGCCGCTGCCAGAGACCCCAGCCATAACCATCTTCAGTCACATGAACATCTAGCTCACAGGGCCTTGATGGGTCTATCACACTCAGGCCTGCATGGCCTTGACTGCCTGTTTTGCTTTAGTAAAGGCAGATGCACATGTCTCATCCCAGTCCCACCCAATGCCCTTTCATACCAACCAGTATAAGGGCTTCAGAATTTGTGCTAAGTATGGGATAAACACTCTCCAGTAGCCTAGAAGACCCAAAAACTCCTGTAACAATGCTACAGTTGTAGGGGTAAGAAAGGCCTGGACTTTTGTATGACCACTTCTGGTATAACTTTGGTCTTACCCAACCAGATGAACCCCAAGAATTTGACAGACAAACCAGGTCCCTGAACTTTGATACTGTTCACAGCCCATCCTTTCTCCTGTAGATGTTGCAGCAGTCTAGGTGCTGCACCTTCTAGATCTGAAAGAACCGATGTGAGCATGACATCATCAATACAATGGTATAGCCGCACCATTGGCGGTTTCTCCCATGTAGCCAAGTCCTGGGCTACAAGTCCATGACAGATGGTGGGGCTGTGGAAGTATCCCTGTGGAAGGATGGTGAAAGTCCATTGCTGTCCTTCCCACGTGAAGGCAAACTGTTCCTGACTTTCCTGCTCAATGTCAATGGAAAAGAAGGCCTTAGCAAGCTCTACCACATAATGGTATGTTCCTAGTTCATGGCTGAGCGTATCCATCAGGTCTGCAATAGAGGGGACAGCAGCATGCATAGGGGGTATGACTTTATTCAATTGTCTGTAATCTACGGTCATACACCAGGAGCCATCTGGCTTTTTTCTGGCCATACTGGGGAATTGAAAGGACTATGAGTGGGCTTTATAACACCCACCTTTTCCAGTTCCTGGAGGGTTTCTCCAATTTCTTTATGCCCTCCAGGCAGTTTGTATTGTTTGGTATTAGTCAACTGCCAAGGCACAGGCAAAGCTATGGGCGGGTGCCTAGCATGTCTCCTCAGATCTGCCTTCACCACATGTACTCTCAGTCTGAACTCACCTGTAGTGGTCTACAACCATAGACCCTGCAGGATAGCAATCCAAAAAATATACTCAAGGATGGGAGATATATACACAGTATAATCTTTTGGGAGTAGATGCCTTATTCCCAAAGGGATTTGGGCTTGTTTCTCTCTGATAACCTTACTCCTGTATCCATCTATGATAGCAGGGTTCCTGGGGAACCGCTCAGGGTTACCATGAATCAGTGAACATTCAGCTCCTGTGTCCACCAGAGCCAGGACACGTATGTTCACTGGCGACCAAAGGATAGCTATTTCAACATTTGGCCTCCGGTCCCCCCCAGTGCCTCAGGGCAGGTACTTTGACCCTCCCTTCAGTCGAACTGTGTTCCTCAATCATCTTCCTGTGTGGACTCGAGTGAGGTTGGCTCACTCTCCGTCAGTAAGTATTGCAAACACACACACCGGACTTGTGGATCTGTCTCTGACCTCTGCCTCTTTGGTCTTAATGGCTAGAACTGCTGCTCTGGTTTCCGTTTTTGCCATAGCTCCAGTAAGATCCTATTTGACTTCCCGTCTAATTTCTTTCTGTCTTCCCCTGCCCATATTAAATCAACCCACATCTGGGTCCTTGTAACCTTCACGGGGCCTTTAAATTCTTCTTGTAAGTAGCAGACCATATTTCTTTCCATGTTCTCATTGCTTCAGCCTCCCCTAAGTCTGCTACTGTACATGTAGCCTCACTTATGGCTGCCCTAAGTGATGACAATAATGGCCACTAGAGACCCAAAGAAGGATGTGGGAGCCATTTGAAGCACAATATTTCTCATCCCTGTGGTGAAAGGCTTCTGATCTGGGCCATGATTCTCTGGACTGTAGATGGCATTTCTTATTCTAGTTCCTGTAACACCTGTTGGAGCTCAGCATATGTCTTCCATCTAGCAGGAAAGGACGGTAGATCACCCTGACTGGGCCACACAGCCTGGAGTGCAGCCATAAGCCAAATGAGGAGGGAGTGATTTCCTGGGGTCTGAAGTACACTTTGTAACCACTGCCTCAAGGTGGGCTGAACCATCAGGGAAGCCAGCTTTCCCATCCTGATCCAGACAGAACAATTCCATCCACTCCTAAGTCCCACAGATGCAGGAGCCAAGCTGATATTGACTTCAGGGGCTTCTGCCTAAACCGGGAGCCCAAATCCACCAGCTCAGCCTGAGTATAGGGGCGGACCATAGAGTGCTCCACGACCTGGGGAGGGGGCTGCTCCTCTCCCGGAGGAACCCTCAGTTGCTATACCTTTATTTTCTTTACAACCACTGAGCATGCTTTCACTAGAGGAGGGGTCAGTGCCTCTGGCACCACCCCTTCATCCTTCCCCAGCTCTTCCATTTCCAGGGCTGAAGGCACCTTCCTCTCCCCTCCCCCAAGTGCCTCCTCTGCTACATCCTTTACCTTTTCTACAGTGCCTCGCAGTAATGCTACCTCAGTCTTCAGCAGCTCTCTTACCTTCACCTTAATACTTCACAGCTGGCGTTCTTGTGCCACCTACACCTGTGCTTCCCTCAGGATTTCGTCTTTTTCCTTGATGGCCTTTTCCTCCTTCAAAGCACCTGGCGGTGCGCCTGTCTCATTCTGTAAGGAATCTTTTACCTCTTCAACAGCACCTCGCTGCCAGTGTTCTCGTGCCGCCATTTCATGCGGCTTTCTCAGGAGCGTGTCCTTCTCTTCTGTGGACTTTTTTAATACTGTGAGAAGCAGCCAACCCACAGTCCCCACTGCTTCATGGGCACTCTGTCTCTCAAACACCTACCTACTATACCAAGGGCTACCCCTACAGCTTCAGGTGTCACTTCCACTTGCCTCCAGTCCTGGGGTGGGGGCCAGCCTCTAGGAGGTAAGCCACTTCAGACCACATACCCATTGGGAGACAACCCACTGTCTCCCCACTCATAGGGGCAGCCCACTGAAGCACCCCTCCCATAAGGGCATCCTGTCTTTTTCCTTGGTTAACAATGAATCCTGTCAACTACGCCAATTGTCTTGTCAATGGATTTCAGCCCCAGGCAAGTTCACTGTGGATTCAGTGTGAACAAAGAAATGACAGTAGGATGTTCTTGGAGCGAAAGGGTTTATTACCTGGCTTGTTCTCCAAGCAGTCGATCGAGTATCTCGGCCTCTGCCCGGAACCCTGGGCCAAGCTCTCTATATAGTGCAATATCGCTTATTGCCTACGGGTGTGGAAACAGTAGCCTAGCAACTGGCCAGTTACACCATCAAGTGGTTTAAGTTCAGTGAGGATCCTGGCCATAGGAACTTCCCCACACTGTTCCCTTTGCCTGATGCAGGGCCCTTGCATGTGCTAATTCTTCTGTCTTGTCGCCATAGTCTATATCCTATTCTGGCTAATTCTCTCATCTTAGAGAATTCAGCTGAAGCTTATTCTGGTCCCAAAGACCAAGTCATGCCTCCATTACTTTCTCTCATAGCAAAGTTTGCTTCTCTGTGGCACCTATCGAAGCTGTAATCAAATAATTAATTGGCTATTTATTGTTTAGGACCTGCCTCCCTCTTTGGAATGTAAATTCCAGAAAGTCAGAGACTATAAACTATGCTGGCTGACACTGTATCTCCAAAATATTACCCATCCTGTACATAGTAGTTGGTCAATAAATAAGGCATAAATGCAATTTACTTCCTTTTCACCTCACCTTTTAAAATATTTTCAAAATCTTTTTGTCCCTTTCAGGTCAAAGTTAAATGTCATCTCCTCAGTGAAGATGATGTCATCTCCTTTTTGACATTTAAATCTATCCAGCATTTAAAACTATCCAACATTTAAATCAATTCCTCGTTCATCTCTGTTCCTATAGCATGAAGACACAATGGCATCTGTTTGAGTCACATGGAATTGCTGTTCTTTAATGGACCAAAGTGGTTGAATATCTGTAACCTCCTCTGATTAAATCTAATAGTTTATGCTTTTATCTCTCTTGCTAATATGTGAATTCCTTGAAAACAAAAAACATATTTGCTCATCTCCAATATCTAAAACAGCTAACATAGAGCCAGTACACAGCAGATGCTTAATAAATGTTGGTTATAAGAATGCCTGAGCAACTAACTAATCACCCCTCTGGCTCTGCGCTAAGTTCCAAAGTGACCTTTATCCACTGGACTCCTCCAAATTTGGGGCACTCCCTGATGACAAAATGCCTTTATGGACTAAATTTTTTTTGTTGTTTCCAACTGGACACCTTCACTCAGAGTCAAGGAATTCATTTCCAGCTTACAGAAACCACAAGCTCATGGAAAGCTGAGGTTATTGCTTGTTGAAAGAAATAACATCAAGATGGGTGAGATCAGTCTAAATGCTCAGGTTGTGCCTGCCAAGGGGACTGTGAAATTCCATGAGACTCCCCCACCTTCCTCCACCCACCTAGACAGCCAGACCCCTCCAGTGTCCATCTATCCCTTCCATGAACAGCTGCTCAAAGGACAGCTGCAATTACACACGCTGATGATTTTGATTGGCCTTGCCTACCTACCTGTGATAATAGTTGAGGCCTCAACACCTGTGGCTGGCGCCAGCTCCCCGCAAACAGCTCTAAATCACAAGAGTGATGACAGGTGCTGCTAAACAAGCCCTACTGATTCTGTTCTTCAAGAACTTAAAACTAATTGGCAGCTGAACTTGCCATGAGACACTTAACATATTAACCATTCATTATTGCTCCAAAGCCTCAGGAACCTATTCCAATCAACCTCAACTTTAAGAAAATCTATTCTTAAAGTTAAGAAATTGCATAAAACCTGCAGGCTGATTTGGTTCCTGGAGAGAACTCATTTACTGGCTTGCAGATGGCGGCCTTCTCATTGTCCTCACATGGTAGAGAGAAGGAGAAACCTCTCTCTTATATCTATATGGGCACCAATCCCACCATGAAGTCCCCACCCTCCTGCCTAATTACCTCCCAAAGGTTCCACTTCCACATATCATCACATTGGGAGTTAAGGTTTGGACATGTGACTTGGGATGACACAACATTCAGTCCATAACATCCTGCCTTAGGTCTACACCTCAGACTGCCTTTCCTGGCTTCTTCAGACAAAAAGCAAACTCATGGTTTGGAAAGTACCAATTATCTTTTGGGGAGCCACCCTATTACATTTCCAGTAAGTTAAAGACATGTGTCATTGAAAATTGTCAAAAAGTGCTAGAACTGAGGCATTCATCCTGTATTGTCCCAATGTGAGTAATTTCATCCTAGATTTTTGGAATTACCCCCATTGAACATCCATAATCTGGAGGGTAATTATGTTATGATCTCAGTGTCCACAAAGTTTTCTTCCTAAGGTATCATTCAGCATTTCCGAGGAAATTCCAAGGAACATCAACTTGTCCCCAAGGTTCTCTCCTCCCACACTATCCATCATATCACCATATTAGAGACCACTTCTCGTTCAGTGTATAATTAGAGTGAATTTCCCCAACTGTTCCTCAGACATACATACCAAAAAAGGACAAACCACTAAGTAAAAGTACGTGAGAATGAGACCCACAGAAAACTCCTCCCAAATGAGCCTCGTCCATCAAGGCCTTGGCCTTGAGATTGCTGTATCTGTGCCTACTCCTCCCCAGTCCTACCAGGATTATGCTTTTTTATATTTATCATTTAGAATCCTTGAGGATACAACCTGGCTTGCTCCTGTCCTTCCTTTCTCCTTCCATCCTCCTTCCTTTTATCCCTTTCCTGTCCTCATTCTTTTAGCTTTCCTTGCATTTGAATCCATTTTTGCTAATTCTCATCTGATCTGGCTGAGGGACAGCAACCCTTGACAAATCCATGGACTTGCAAAATGAGTCTGGCCCCTGACCTTGCCTCGCATGGCCCCGCTGCTGTTCCCAGGCTCATTTGTGCTCCTGTTCCTCCTCCCATTTTGCTTTCCCTTATAAGAGTATGACTATGGAATCAGGGTCCGTAGTCAGTGGCTATGGACTCAGAGTTCTGGTTGAAGAGGTGGTGAGGTGGTTACAGAGGTAAGGCAAGTAAGTCACTTAATTTCTTAACCTTGCTTTCCTCTACAAAAAGGAGACAATAATACCACCTATGTGTTCAAAGTAATGCTATATAGAGGCTCAGGACCCTGCCTGGCACCCAGTAAGTGCTCTGTAAGTGCAAATGAGCACTGTTTATTACACTACTAAGTAGTGAACACCCCGAAGCTGTGGTCTGTATCTACTTTGTTGTCATTGTTGTTTGGGGGACTTTACAGCTTTATTGGGGTATAACTGACAGGCAGTAAACTGCCCATATTTAAAATGTACAATTTGATGATTTTTGAAATATTTAAAACAATCAAGATAATGATGTGGGAATATAAATTGATGTAGCCACTGTGGAAAACAGTATGGAGTTTCCTCAAAAAATTAAAAATAGAACTACCATATGATCTAGTAATTCCACTTCTGATTATTTACCTGAAGAAAACAAAACAACTAATTCAAAAAGATATATGCATGCTATGTTTATTGATGTATTATTTACAATAGGTGAGATATAGAAGCAACCTAAGTGTCAGATGAATGTATAAACAAGATGTGGTATATAGACGCAATGGAATATTACTCAGCCATAAAAAAGAATGAAAGTTTGCCATTTGCAACAACATGGATGGACCTAGAAGGTATCATGCTAAGATAGAAAGACAAATACCATATGACTTCATTTCTATGTGGTATCTAAAAAACAAGCAAACAAACAAAAACCTCAGAAACAGACTCATAAATAGAGAATGAACTGGTGGTTGCCAAAGGAGAGGGAATGGTGGGGGTGGGGGGACATTGGGTGAAATAAGTCAAGGGGAGTAAGAGGTACAAACTTCCAATTATAAAATAAATAAGTCATAGGGATGAAAGTACAGCATAGGTAATATAGTCAATATTGAAATAACTTTCTATGGTGACAGATGGTCACTGCCTTTTTTGTGGTGAGCATTTTGAAATGTATATAAATGTCAAATCACTATGTTATACACTTGAAACTATTATAATATTATGTAAGCTAGACTTTAATAAACTTTTTTTTTTAAGATAATGAACATATCAATCACTTCCAAAAGTTTCCTTATGCCCCTTTGGAAACTCTATCCCCACTCTCATTTCTTGACAACCACTGAACTGCTTTCTGACCTTATAAATAAGTTTGCATTTTCCAGAATTTTATATTAAAAAATCAGTCAGTAAATACTCTTTTTACTGGCTTCTTTCACTTAGCATAATTTTTTAAGATTCCTCGTGTTATGTGTGTCCGTAGTTCTTTCTTCTTATTGCTGAGTATGACTCCATTAGATGAATATACTACAATTTACCAATTCACCCATTAATGAACATTTTGGGGGTATTTACATATTGGAGCTATTAGAAATAAAGATGCTGTAAGCATCCATGTGGACATATGTTTCAGTTCTCTTAGGTAAATGGAATGGCTACGTCATGTGAAAGGTGAATGTTTAACTTTTTTAGGAAACCACCAAACTGTTTTCCAAAGTGACTGTATTAGTCAGAGTTCTCCAGAGAAACAGAGCCAATAGGATTTGTATATATAGAGAGATTTATTTTAAGGAGTTGGCTAATGTGATTATGGAGGCTGGCAAGTCCAAAATCTTCAGGGTGGGCTGGCAAACTGAAACCTGGGCAAGAACTAATGTGTTTCAAGTCCAGAGGCCATCTGCTGGCAAAATTCCTTCTTGCTTAGGGGAGGTCAGTCTTTTGTCCCAGCCAGGTGTCTTAGTCAGCTCAGGCTGCTAAATATAGACTGGGTGGCTTAAAAAACAAATATTTATTTCTCACAGTTCCACACACTAGGAAGTCTGAGTTCAGGATATTAGCATGGTAGTGTTTTAGAGAGGGCCCTCTTCCTTGCAGATAACCATTTTCTTGCCATATCCCCACTTGTAGGAGAGAGAAAGCTATAGTGTCTCTTTCTTTTTAAAAGGGCACTAATCCCAACATGGAATTATCTAAATTTAATTAACTCCCAAAGGCCCCACCTCTTAATACCATTACACAGGGGGCTAGGACTTCAACATATGTATTTTGTGGGGGACAGAAACGTTTAGTCCTTAACATCAGATTGTTAACAACTGATTTGATGAAGCCCTACTCACATTATGGAGGGCAATATGCTTTACTCAAAGTACACCAATTTAAATGTTAATTTCATCCAAAAACACACTCATGGAAACATCTGGCATAATGTTTGACCAAATATTTGGACACTGTGGCTCAGCCAAGTTAATATATAACCATCACAAATCCACCCTTGTCAACCTGACACTCTTTAAATCATAATTGATCTCCAAGTGAAGACAATAACAAGGTCATACCTCCATCAGACATGATACAACTATCCTGCATACAAAGGAAAATGCACTAACCCTTTCCCCAGGAGAGGATTCAAGTCCCCTTTTCCTGGGTGACTTTCACTCTTCCCATGATAGCCCATAACTTAAATACTGTGATGTAACAACACTTAACTACGATGTGAAGTTAGTACATCTTATGTGTATGATAAGGGGACACACACACACACACACACACACACATACAAGCACATTAAAATAAGGAAGAAATAAATACTCATGACAACTTAGTAACTGCAGTTTCCACTGTAAGGTCTGGCCTACCATGAAGAGCTATCATAGAGCCCTTTAAAGGTGCCAAGACTCTCCTCACAAGTGTATTTCTCACAGTCATGGTGAAAGGTATGTTTTCTGGACCTTCCCAATGTGGATGAGTATATTTTAAATGACACTTCCACTCTAACTTGCTATCCCCTTAAGCCACTGAATGTCTTCCTCGCCGTTAAACTAAGGCAAGTCTATCCTTCCTAGCTCATTCACTTTGGGTCACCTATTGATCCCTGTTTCAGTCAGCTGATCAAGCAAACCGTTGAGCTCCTCCTGACTTCTTAAGCTGAAACATCAAATGTAGAATCTCAGCTTTGTGAGCCTGATCCAGTGGGAATAATTGAATCCAACTTCCACCATTATCCCATATCCTTAATATCCATTCCCACACGTGTGTCCTGGGCTTCTGTCTGTGTAAATGAGGAAACTCAAGTCATTTTTTTGGATTATGTAAAAATTTTTTTGGACCCACCTCATTATGGGTCACACATTATCCCCCGTCCTTAGCGTCCTACTGGGATTTAAGTCTAGTTA
This sequence comes from Smutsia gigantea, assembly GCA_032199065.1. Taxonomy (NCBI): domain Eukaryota; kingdom Metazoa; phylum Chordata; class Mammalia; order Pholidota; family Manidae; genus Smutsia; species Smutsia gigantea. Next base: position 71,482 of record JAVSCE010000535.1, on the reverse strand, counting down.
CAGGTCTAGAAACAAAGAAGGTTTTGGTGAGGGCAGGTTCTGAAGAGAATCAGCAATTGCCTCAGGAGAGGACATTATGGTTTCCTCAGGCAATGTGAAGTTACTCCCCTCAGATGGGGTGGGAAGGCTGGTGCCACTGGTGGTGGGACCTGCTTCCACTGAGGTTGGGGAGACTTCTTCCACTAGCAATGAAGACTCATCAGAATTTAGGGGTTCAATGTCCTCAGCTTCATTGGGGTCTTCCCAAACATCCACATTCCAACTTACAGGATCCCATTCTGTCCCAATCAATTCCCTCACGTTAACAGCTGATACCCTGAGAGACTGACATCCAAATTGTATTGAGAGAGTTTTTTTTTTTTAATAAAGTATCAGGCCACATGATTATGGAGGCAGAGAAGTCCCATGATCGCAGTCTGAAAACCCAAGAACTAGAAAAACCAATGGTATAAATTCCAAACTGGGTCTAAACGCAGGAAATGACCCATATCCAAGCTCAAGACCATCAGGCAAAGAGAGTGAATTCTCAATTCCTTAGCTTTTTGTCCTATAAAGTCCTTCAATAGATTGCATAAAATCCACCCATACTGGGGAGGGCACTCTGCTTTCTTAGTCTACCAATTCAAATGTTAATCTCATCCAGAAACACCCTCACAGATAGACCGAGAATGTTTAACCAAATACTTGGGTACCCCACGACCCAGTCAAGTTCACATGAAATTAACCATCACACCAGAGCTCATGTGGCAGTTCAAGTCTGAAGTCTGTCAGGCAGAAGACCAGGGAAGACACAATGTTGCAGCTCACATTGGAAAGTCGTCAGGTTGAAGACACTGGGCAGACCTGATGTTGCTGTCCAAGGCCATGTCATCTGCTGAAAGAATTCCTTTTTGCTCTGCGGAGGTCAGTCTTTTGTTCTAGTTAGGCCAAAATCAAGGAGGAGGCTCAAGGGGAGACTCTTATTTCCATGCTCATTTAGGTTGTTGGAATAATTTATTTTCATGTAGTTGTAGAACTGGGATCTCTATTTCCTTGCTGGCTTTGGGGGCTATCCTTGGCTTCTACAGACCACCTTCATGTTCTGGGTTATGGCTGCCTTGAAGTTAGCAACAGTGAGTCAACTCCTTACACTTTGAATCTCTCTGACCTCCCATTACTGCCTTATTCATCCACCACACCTCTCTGATTCCAACCAGAGAAATTTCTCTGCTATTAGAGCCCAGTGATTAGAGTTGGCCCATGTGTATAATCCTAGATAAGGTCCATATTTTAAGTTTTATAACCTTAATTACATCTGCAAGGTCCCTTTAGCAGTAGTACCTAGGTTATTGTTTGAATAATCAGAATATAGAATCTGAGAAAGAACTCTTTAGAATTTTGCCTACCACAGATGACCATTTGTTCCAGCACTACTTGTTGAAAAAAAATTAGCCTTTCGTCATTGAATTACTCTGGCCTCTTTGTCAAGTATCAATTAATAATATATGTGTAGGACCACTTCTGAACCTTTATTTCTGTTCCATTGATCTAATTTTCTCTTTATGGCAATTCTACACTATCTTGATTACTGTGGCTTTATGAGTCTTGATTCCACGCAGTATAGTTCTAAACTTTAATTTTTCTTTTTCAAAGATATTATGGTTATTCTAGGTCTTTGTCATTTCCATAAATTTTAGAATCAGCTTGTCAATTTCAAAATGAGGCTGCTAGGATTTTCAATGGGATTACATTGAATCTATAGATCAAAGTAGGAAGAATTTACATCTTAAAAAGATTGAGTGTTGACCCATAAACATAACATATCTCCTCAATATTTTAAGTTCTTTAATTTCCCATAGCAGTGACTGGTGGTTTTAGTGTACAAGTCTTGAACATCTCATTATTTTGAAGTATTTCATATTTTTATGCTATTGTAAATGCTATTTTTTAATACTAATGTCTGATTATAGCTAGCATATGGCTATATAATTGATTTTTGCATATTAACCCTGTGTTCAAGCTTGCTTAACTCACTTATTGGTTCTAGTAGTATTTTGTAAATTATTTAGGATTTTCTAGGGATATGATCATATTATCTTTGATTCAAGACAAGTTGACTTCTTCCTTTTCAATCTGAATGAATTTAGATGCCTTTTCTTGCATTGGCTAGAACCTCCAAAACAATGTTGAATAGTGAGATCAGACATCCCTTCCTTACAGCTGATCTTGGGGGAAAGCATACAGTCTTTCAACAATAAGAATTACGTTGGCTGTAGGCTTTTTGTAAATATGTTTTTCAGATTGAGGAAGTTCCCTTCAATTCCAAGCTTATTATTTCTATTTCTAGTGGGGAACATTGTTTTATCAGGAATGGATGTTGGATTTTTCATATAATTTTCTGTGTATTATTTACAGATGATCATATGATGATTTTTTTCCTTTTTGTTAATATGATGAATTAGATCCTTATTCTCAGAAATAAGAAGGAATAAACTATATTGATACATGGGACAACTCAAATGATCCTCAAAGACATTATGCTGAGTGAAAGAAGCCTATCTCAAAAGGTTACATATGTATGATTCCATTTATATGACATCCTAAATGCTTTTAATGCCTCTGGTAGGATGTTCTTTGATATCACTAACAGTAGAAAATTTGGTGAAAGGATTTGTTACTGATTCTGGGCACTGGGATTATGGGGAGGTGGTGGGGGTGGGGGAGTTGGGTTTTGTTTGTTTGTGGTTTTTTCTTTATTTTTTTATTTTTTGTTATTTGTATTTGTTTTTTGCTTGATATTTTTCCCATCTCTGTGTATATTTGGTAGCTGATTCTTTAACATTTTCAAAATAGTCCCACTGCAAAATCTCCAAGGAGAGTGTGAAAGTGTCACTCCCCCAATGCCCTGGATTCTGGCCCCAGTTCTGCTTTGGTAATAGTGGGTGCCTGTCCCACATGTTACTAACAGCTGTGAGTGGAGCACCAAAAGAAGAAAACTTGGCATCAGGAGATGGAAGGCTGTGCATTACCTCTCTGTGCCACCTAGAAAGCTTTACTCATAAGTAAGGAATGTGGCAGCCTGCCCACTGAGGAAATGTACCGCCCAAACATTTTCATGCAGATCATTCAATATATTACATGGGATTTGCTGAGTATGTCTAAGAAAAACATCTACATTTTCCTGGAAGACATTAAAATTCTCGCATTTGAAATGTAATCATTTGAGAATCTTGAGGGACACTGATGATGTGTTATAAGACAGGTTACAGCATCCAGGGCACAAATGGTAGTAAAAAGCCTAACCTGTACTCTGGGAAAGTTTTTATGTGAGGATTTTGGTATTGCTGAAATATCATGAAGAGAGCTACACTGAATTTGAAACAGACTTGGGCAGTGATGTCAGAAGCAGCAATATAGTTTCTTCAATGATAGAATTTAATGAATATTATTTGCAGCCAGCCAATAAGTATTGCTTATAGTTTAAAAAACTATAAGCTTGTTTGATTCTTAAAACTAAAAGAAACAAAAAGCGCCCACTGAGTCTTATCAGCAACCTGCCTTCATGTTCCCATTTCCCCTTCATGCTTACACGTGTTTGAGTTGGGCTGCTGGTCAGCTGGGCAGCTTTGAGAAAGGGAAACATACAGCCCCAGTGCCACCAGGGGGCTGAAGTGTAGCCTAGAGTGATTTTGGAAGAATTTGTCCTCTGTCCCTGGATCAAAAAACTGGTGTCTCCCTCTCATGTGGAAAAGTCGAAGGTGAGAGGTGGGCTGGTGCCTCCTTGATGGAAAGACAGAGGGATGAAATTGCTGAGGGAGTGAGTTGCATTTCCACAGTGGTAAGGCCACAGATGTTTTCCCCTTGGATGAGCGTAAGCATAGAGGTGTCAGGGCTCAGGTTAAAGGAAGGCTACCTGCCAGGGTGCAGTGACCCCAATGGAAAGGGTATGTGGAGTGTAATGCCACCCCAGGAAAGAATCAGCACTGGGACATATGCCATGCAGAAGGCAGGACCAGCCAGGACACCGTCATCACTGTCTCCCCTCCTTCCCATTTACGCAAGCTCAGAAGGCACCGTCGGCAGCAGGAGGTAGGAGAAGGTGAAGGAACCAGGAGAGAAAAACAGCCTGGCCTCTCCTGCCACAAATTTGTGAGCCAGCTGTAGGGAAGGGAAGAAGCTTTGAAATGGATAAGAGTTTGCCTTTCGATTTAAGTTAGATGGAAAATAAGACTATGTCTGAAGGTACCTGGGAAAGCAAAGGAATCTGCCAAGGAGATTGGATAGAGAAGGTTTGGAGGGTAGTTGTGTGAATACAAGATTAAGTTGTTCCCACAAGCAGCCTCATGCAGTGCCTCTGCACTCCGGGACCTGAGCAAGGTATCTTTAGGACGTGCTAGATAATTATTCCCTTAGCTCTCAGGGCAACTGTGTGGGGCCTGGAGAAGGCAGAGCCCCCAGGGGCTATCATATCTGGATCTTTTTGGCCACAGTACAATTACTACTTTCTCCATATGCCATGACCTGAACAATATTGGGAGCCTTGCCTATTGCTCTTCAGCAAAACAGTTAGAACTAGCAGCAAGTAATTGATTGTGATTACCTAAAGCAGTGACATTTCCTATCCATCACCTCAGCAACCACAGGAGGAGTAAATAAATCACCTCTCCTGTTTAACCAAGTGTTTGACCAAGCTACAAGGAATGAGTCTCATATTTTTTAGGTGGAAATGATGTCTTTTTCCAACTACTATATGTGGAAAATATAATATGTGCATATGTTTGATCCTGTAAACTGATGTCAGAATTCCAGAAGATTCTTAAAGCCTCAGGAGGAATGACTCAACAAGGGGAATTTGAGGAAGGAGGTAGTGCTAAAAAGCTGAAACTGAAGAGATTTGATCAGTCATTGAGTAAATGAGCTGTCAATCATCCCTGCTCAGCAAATGGGGTCCCAGCATATTAGCTCACCACAAATTAGATCACAGGAAAGGAGAACCCAATGGGTGGTCCTAAAGGGAACTCAAGGTTTGAAAGGAGGTGATGTAAGGCAGGCTGACCTTGAGAAAGATGTGGCTGTCATAGAAGCCAGACTCAACTGCCATATTAGGGTGATGGATGAAGACTAGAAGCTTTAGAGAAGGGTAGAGCCAGCATTAATTTCTGGCTGGTGTACGTGCTTCAGTCAAACAAAAACTACACAGAAACGTGAGGCAGAGAGGAAAGGATCAGAAAGCAAAGGTAGAATCTGAAACCATGGGAAACTCCAGGAGACCGGTAGAGGGAGAAGCTAGCTCGAAGCCCAAAGACAGACACAAAATGTCCCACTCACCGAAGGGATCAGAACAGGGTGGGCCTGAGAAGCAGGGTCCCGAAGAGGTGGACACCAGCCCTCAGCTGGAAAAGGGCTTCGGAGAAGGTTCCAGGAGAGATCGAATTCTTACCCAGCTTGGTAGATGGGCCAACCCAAACCTGCCATGGGTTAGAAGTTGTTGACTGTCATTTTTCCAGGTCATATCAAGGACAAGGTAAGGACGGGGTACTTTTTAAAAAGCTCTAGCAACCAGTAATTGGTGACCATAAGAAATCTGAACTACTTTTGCTCAATTATTTCAATATCTGTGGGGAGAGAAGTGTTCTTTTTGAAAATGTTCATGAAAGTCTTGGCTTAACTTATATTTAAGAAAGTTCAAGAGATACTTCACACTGATACTGATGAGAGGAGAAATCTGGATGCTTGTAGCACTTAGCACACAGAGCAAATATTTTCAACATATTTGCCCCACCCTTTTCCATGCACACAAGATTGAAAATGGAGTTTGAGGGAAAGCAACTGATTAAAAGTTTGTAAAATTGCCCCTAACAATTTGAAATCTGGAGATCAGCCAATGTTCTTAAAGGTAAGGGTAGATCGGGCTGTTGGGCAGAAATTTAATATCTTGATTTTTCTCAATATTTTTTAAATTCAATAATCACTGAAAAAATGATTTGCTCTGTGCCCTGTGTGCTTCTAAAAACTTTTAAATGGATTGCTTCACTAAATCTTCATTTGCCCTTCATCACCCTTGGGGTAGGCACTCTTTCGATCCTTGTTTTACAGATGAGGGAACTGCGGCCTAAAAAAGGGTATGTAATTTACTCTTAGTTGAGAGCCATCTGATTTCAGAGGCTACATCCCTCACTATATACATGGAAGATGGAGATGGGGTCTTCATGTGGTATCAGAGCAGGTTGGTTCAGTCTCTGAAGGGCAGAGGTGTAGTCAGCTTGTCTGAGGGGAGGCATTTGAGGTATACAATGAGCAATCAACACCTGGCATAACTTTGCACTTCTCAGCTGGTGGTTTTGTCAGGACAAGTCCTCTCTGAGGCGGACAGAGGAGGGTGGTGGGAGGGAGTGTGCTTAGAGGGGAAGGGAGGGAGTGGGCTTGGAATTGGTGTAGCCAGCAGACATTTCACCTCCATATGGAATTCATACGGAATTATGTGGCTTAATTTTTTTAATTAAAAAAAGTGGCAAGGATGAGTTAAAGACCCTTGGACAATTTTGGTGTGGACCAATGAAGTTAATAAATTGGGACAGATTGCCAAAGTAGGGTATGTTTTTCATTTTCTTTTTAAAAGAACAAAATAATAACAGACTAGTTCATGTATTTCCAGTTCAAGAGGGGACTAGGTATAATGATATAATGAACAGAACCCTTACTCAGAAGGCAGGAGAATGGGTCTAGGCCCACCTTGAACAAATTATTTTAAACTCTCAGCCTCAGTTTCCCCTCTATAAAATAAGCTCTTTCTGGATGATCTTTAAAGTCCATTCAGTGGTGGACATTTAAGGCTAACGTATTTGTTGCAAAGAACAAATAAAGTACGTACTTTTAAAATAGTAAAGGATATAGAAAATGACTTTTTTAGTTCATCTTTCCCTAGCCTGTGGGCCAAGGCCCCACGTCTCACCAGCTGCCCTGCTGCCCAGGAAGGCCTGAAGCAAGAACCCAAGTCCTTGATTAAATGACAAATGGGACAGCCCCCGTTTGGATAGAGGTAGTTGGTAGCCACAGGTGTCGGTGAAAGACTGTCTTCTCAGGAGGGGTTCCCTCCCAACATGAACACTGGGGAAGTGAGGATTTGATAAGAAACTGGCATTTGGAGGAGTATTTATTGGAAAGCAGCTCTGCCCCTGTACAAGGAGTCTTTCCCCGTGCACAGAATGTTCATGAATCCCTGTGTTCTTGCAAATGGGGAATGCAGCCTGTATTTTTCTGCCTATCATATTGGTTTCATCAATAGGCCAGTTACCAGACCTAAAAGCCTCAAGATGCTGCCCCATTCCAGGCCTGCCTGTCATCTCTACACCCTATTACTCTCTTTTATGAGCCTGAGTTCAGTTTGACCCTGGTTATACACTTAAGTCCTGAAGTTTACGATATGTTGCTTAGCTTCTTGTGCAAAATGAGGCCCTTTATTTTTCACACGCCAGTTGCTTTGCAGGGCTCCCAGGATTGAATGTTTTGCATCTGCCTTTTCTCTGCAGCTTCTCTATTCCCTGCTGTTATCTTTGGCTCTGTTGCTATGGGCGGGAATATTTTTTTGTCCTTGCTTAATAACTGCCTGGCTGTGAGAGGAGCTCATTTCTCATTGTATTGGTGGAGGATTAGCCGAGATGTTTGGGAGATATTTCCTGTATTAAGCAGCAGGGGAGAGCTTTCTGGGCCTATGCCTTCCTTTGACATAGCGTCATACATTTTTTTTTCACTTTCTCCCTTGGAATGTGCTGAGGCCAGTTATTTGCATCCAGAGCAGGAACTCCTCCCTGACACTTTGCAGATTCCCATCCTTTCCAGGTGCCCTTGTATAAACACTTCTTGGGGAGGCTGCAGTGAATCTCGGGCAATCATTTGTTGATTTTTCTGATATTTGAGGCTCAGGAGTACTGCGTGTACTACCGGGCTGTACTGCTTCAGATGGGCTGCATCACCAACCTGCTTTCCAGGCTTAATCACCTTTAAGCCTTGCATACTTGAGATTCTCTGACAATCAACTCATTGGCTTTCCATTGGAGCCAATACCTCATTGACCATTCACTCAAAGTAGATATTCTGTGTTGCCTAGCAGTAATAGGATATCAAGTTTACAGCTCTGTCTGAAACTCTCAACTAACTGCCCATAGATTTTTGATATTTTTATGTCTGCTTATGACAATCCTCAAAAGATGGAGAAAAGCTATCTAGAAAGTTACCAAAGGTGGGCAAAAATCTGAGAATTTTCAGTTCTTGATTAGATTTCTATAAAGAAGAATAAATACAATCTGACTGGAAGTCACTACTAAAGGTTTGGTGGCATCTCAGTGGAAATGACACAGGCTGGTCTTGGAGCAGAGTCTCTGGATTTTAAGTTGGAGGTCAACTCCTTCAAAGCTCTGGAATTTGGGAGACACCTCATCTCTTTTTTTCTCCCACGATTTTCTCATCTGTAATATGGGGATGATTCTGACTCTAAAATTGTTGCTGAGAATGTGTGAGAACACCTTGTAAACCACAAATACAAGATTATTAGAATTATGTGAGAATATGTGTGAAAACATTTGCAAACTGTGAAGGACTTTGCAAGTGCTAATAGCTGTAGGGACTACAAGTGAAAACCTACTAAAGATTTAAACACACTTCAGAGTGTTGGGAAAACCATTTTTTCCTTGCAGTGGCTATTTATCCTTCTTTTTAAGTCTGATCTGAATCTCCTTCCTAAGCTGGAGGAATCCCCTATCACACCAGGCCCAGCCCACATGCCACCAGAGAAGTACAGTTGCCAGATGCTTGTTTCCTGGCCTTGGGCAGGGGACTAGGTCCTGGCAGCTTGGCCACATCAGATGCACCTGCCCTGGACTTAACTCTAGAATCCAGTAATCTAAAGAAGATCCATTTGGGCTGTAGGAGGACACAGGTGACCACTACATCTATTCTGGACAAGCAATGTAGGGGATCAAAGGAGGCGGCCACCGTTCACCTCGCTGCTGGGAGCTGGGAGCAGCCGGCAGTCCCTTCAGTTGTTGGACAGCGTGCATGTCTCTGCTGGTGGCCTCACATCCTAGCCAGGTTTTGCAGATGACTCAGAGATTGCCTAAGCTACCCTAGATCCTTTTATCGAAAAGTTTATTATGGACAACTTCAAACATACAGAAAACTGGAGGGAATAGCATAATGACCCCCGGATACCTGTTATCCAGTTCAACGATTATCAATATTTTGACAGGTATTTCACCTGTTTCTTCTCCTTCTCTGACCTCTTGTTCTTGTTTTTGGTTTAAGTATGTTAAGGTAAATACAAAATATCATATTTCACCCATAAATATCTCAGTGTGCATTTCTTACTGAAAATAACATTTTTTTTTAATGACCGTGTCATTTTTCCACCCAATGGGATTAATGGTAATGCTCAGGGCATCCCAATATGCATTTCTGCCCAGATAAGCAAGAAACCCTTTGCCTTACTTGTAAGACAAATAACACTCTCTCCCTTGGTTTATCATCTTGGCCAACGAAGTAGAAATGCCACCCTCTGGAGGTAATGAGGAGAGTAACTTCCACCCTTCTCTCCTCTTTCACTCTGGAGAGGAGTGACTTACCTGGTGAATGAATTGGGAGTAAAGACCTGCAATGTGTGGCTCGTGCGCTTCTGGGCACCTCTCTGGAGATCTGCTTGCCCACAGGGCCCAGCTCCAGCTTCCATGTGGTCAGGGCCCAGGGCCACATCGGAGGATAGATCTGGAACTTTGTCTCTTCCCTGAGGAGTGTGAGGAATGATTCTGGGTACATAGATCTCTCTACATACAAATTGCCCCTATATGACACATCCTAAGATGTGGGCTTGGAGAAAATAACCTGGTTTGACTGTGCATCAATGCTGCACTCTAACTTTATCGGCAATAAAGCTGATGTTTTCATCTCTTTAGTTTGATGTCAGCATTATTCTCCAACAGCCCAAATTTAGTGGAAAAAAGGAAAAGGCAATCTTTTTATAAGCCATCACTCTAACATACTCAGAGGTATTCAACAACCATTCCTCACATCAAACCCAGCACTAAGAACAGTGACGCAAAGATGAAGAGAACAACATCCGTGTCCTACTGAGCCCACTGCCCACAAGAGTGATCACAGCGAGCAGAGGCAACTCTGGAATTCTGGGGGCATAGATTCTGAGAAGCGCTCACAGACTTTGTCATGGAGGGGGGTACATCTGGATAAACAAGATTTCCTCAGAGAGAGCAGGGGGACAGGCATCCTGACAGAAGACCTATGTGCAAAGCTATGTCCCAAGCACAAAGCACAGGGGACAGGACGGGCTTGGTGGGTATCAGAGAGCCTGGAGTTGATGGAGGCAGGAGGCCGGGGTCAGGTGGTGAAGAGGCACAAGTGTCCACCTAAGACACTTGGACCCCCTTGGAGAAGCAAGGGAGTGACATTGAAGGTTTATAAACACAGGAGATTTTTAAAAGATCTTTTATCAGAAGCATGGAGAATGAATATACAGAAATGAGACGTGACTCTGACAGAACACTTAGGATCCTATTGACAACAACCCACAGGAGACCCAGGAAGACTTGAGCAAAGGGGGAAGGGGGCAAATTCAAGAGATATTTTGGAGATTTGATTTCAACTCCACTCGTTCCAAAAACCAATGTTTCTGTAAATATACATAGACTGTAGCAAGATTTTTAAAAATAGAAGTAGACAATAAAGAGAAAATAAGGGTAGGGTAGGGACATCAAATGGAGCCAGGCATGAGAATAGCACCATGTATGTGTATGTGTGTGTGTGTAAATAATGAAAAGGGAATGGCAAGAAATGGATCACAAACTTGGCTCTCAGCTATATAGCAGTCAACACAAGCAGGGAAGAATCCTTTACACATATCATAATACTTATGAGATAAAAGTAAACCTGTTGTTCTGCAGAACTATTCCTGAATGTAAAGCCAAAGCACATTATCTCCTGAGAGTCCTCACGAAGAGGAGATGTATAACGTAAGTAATATTATCTTCAGCAACGCTCTTATTGTAGACGGTGCTTTCAAAGGGATGTTTCTTTCAGTAATCTTTAATATCCAACCAAAGGCAACAAGCTGAAAATGTATTTTTTAAGGACTGGCTTCTTTCACCTAACACAATGGGTTCAAGGTTGCTCGTGCTGTGGCAGGCATCCATCCTTCATTTCTTTTTAGTGCCAAATAATATTCCATTGTAATTAAGAGTATTTTGATCAGCTCTGGTTCTGACAGCCTCACTGGAGTAATTCAGTCTTTCAGGAAAAGATTCAGTCTTCAGGCTCCCTCTTCATAGTTTTGCATCTCCTGATATGGTGCCCAGGTGTACAGGAAGCCTGTGACGTTGGGATGTCTGTGGATCACGCTGGCAGGTCTGACTCCGGCTCTGGGCTTGCTGGGTGTCCCATAGCACTATTTACCTCTCCGAGCACTGGGCACCCAGCTGCTTTCACCAGCTGTCTGCCCACATGCATCTGCTCTGCTCATTTGACTCAGACAAAGCCTGGAGATGTCCACATCTGGCCAGCTCACCTTGACTCTTGTGTCCCTTTCAGAGTCTTGGCCATGCCTTCCATCTTTCCACCTTGCTGATCCTGTATCTCCCATGGCATACACAGATTTCTGGATCATTCCATGTCACATAGGAGTGTGGGAAGCTTAGGAGCAACACCCCCGGCATGCAACTGTATTGTAGGGCTGTTTTTATTCTGCATGCCCCCATCCCTCCAGGCTGGCATGGGGTCCTCGGGGCAGCCATCTCCTCCTAGAGATCCAAGTGAGGTGGGGGCACAGCCAGTTATGCATGCTTCCCTCCACTTCTCTACCAGCACCACCCTCTGGGGCCTCAGCTCACTGAAAAGAGATCAGGACCCTAGGGTCTGGCCTCTCTCAGGCCCTCCCTGCCTTCTCACTCCTCACTGGACCACAAAGGTTGGGCTTTCTCTCCTTTCATGGAAGGAAGAGACTTCCTTTAGGATATGGATTCTGAAACCTCTCCAGGCTTCACTTATGGTGAGTTCAATATTGAGTCTCCAAAGAATGGCTCTTGATAAGTCATCACATTTTAAGGAATTTAGGGAAAAAAATTGTTCTCAATAAACTCCTACCTTGATGATTAACCATATTAGGAACTCAGAAATCCTGTTGGATAGTCAAATACTGAATATTGACCCCCTTTTCTCCATTTTCTTATTGTAATAAAGCCTCCTTCCACTACCACTTTTGAGATAGATGCTTGTGGCTGGCTGAATTTGGAGAGATCATGGAAATGTGAAAAAGAAAAGCAAAAGTTATTGTTTCTATTGAAAACTTCCCTAGAGCAGGAAAAGGGGCAATATCTCAGAAACAGAATCCCTGAGATCTTCTGTTTAGATGCATGAGGGTGAAAGATGTCCAGTCCAAATTCGGGTGAATAGGTGAATACCTTACAGAGGGGTAAGAATCTAAGAGGGTTAGAAATCCTGGGTCTTCCAGAGGATGTTAGAGATGAGGTACTCATCGGACACCTGGGTAGAGATGCTCAGACAGCACCTGGTGTCATAAGCTCCAGAAAGGATGGGCTGGAGATAATGATTTAGGACCTAATACCACTCAGGTGGTAATTGACATAGGGACTCATGATTTCCCAAGGAAATGATTGCAAATTACACATTGTGCAATGTTGTGCCTTTAGGAATTGTTGGGAGCTTACACAAAATTACTTTGTTCTGGTAAGCAGGTAGTTTAGTAGTGTGGCAAGGAATCCCATCTGACATTGTGTTAGCATACCTTGTACCCCAACACAAGTAGACATGCATTTCAACATTTCCCCATTGTTTCTGGACTGTACAAATCCCTAAGTTCGAGGTCAACCATAATACGAGTTTACCTTATCTTACAATCCTCTCTCCTAATTCGTCCTGGTATATACCCTATATCAAATAATAGGACTTCTGTCCAATCCTTAGAAAACCCTGTGGCCATGCCTTCACTTGGATATTTCTTCCTTCTGGAATACTTGCCACCCAAGACCTTGTCTTTCTGAAATCCTATTCATTTAAGGAGGCCATACTCAGATGTCATTTCTTCTCTGAACACTTCCCTGATCATTAAATTTCTGCCAACATTTGTTAACATAATACATGCAAAGCACTGTACTAAGCATGAAAGAGATGCCCATATGAATGAGACATAGTTCCCACCCTCTAAAAGGTCAAATCCAGCAATCTTTGTGACCCACCAACTCTATTATGAAGTGATTTTCATTTCTCAAAGTCTAGCCCACCCACCCATTACACACTGTTAAAATTCAGATTCCAAGGCCACACTCCAAGTCCACTGGATGAGAATGTCCAGTGTGAAGCTCAGAAACACATTTTTAAACAAGTCCCTAGTGACCTTTGTGCCATGGGTAGAATATTTGACTTCCTTCCAACAGGGTCATTGTTAAGGTAACGTTGAGACACACATGGGTGTGACAATGCTTTGATAATGGCAAGGCATCATTTCAAGGGACTGTGGTAGGTATATATTTTTTCTTTTTTTATTAAGGTATTATTGACATAAACTCTTATTAAGGTTTCACATGAAAAAACAATGTGGTTACTACATTTACCCATATTATCAAGTCCCCACCACATACCCCATTGCAGTCACTGTCCATCAGTGTAGTAAGATGCCACAGATTCACTATTTGCCTTCTCTGTGCTACACTGTCTTCCCCGTGACCCCTCACACCATGTCTACTAAACATAATACCCCTCAATCCCCTTCTCCCTCCCTCCCCACCTGCCCTCCCACACCCCTCCCCTTTGGTAACCACTAGTGTGGTAGGTATTTTTGAAGCAAAGTGCACTTTTCATTTCTGTTCCAAAATCCTATACCTTTTGACCTTGACCTTAAGTTCATCTCTGTCCCACCCTAGAGGTAGCACAGGTGATTTTTAGGGGATTCATATTGTCTATTGGATGGAGAGGCACATGTGTCAGATATTACTCATATCTTTACTGTAAACTCCACCCAGAATCTGAAAACATGGTTAAACTCCAGTTCCTTACATCACCACCAACTTTGACTAGGAGCCATAAAAAATAGGAAGCATCTGGAGGTCAAAATCAGAGTTGGCCCTGGATGAGATGGTGAAGTTAGCAATTTCACCTGTAGGGCCTCCTGCCTGTCCTTTCTTTGCTATTCCTATTCTTCATCCCCACCCTGGGGGCCTTTCTAACCAAGACACCTTCCCTAGTTTGGAGAAGAGCTGATGCCCTAATTTTACTAAGATATTAGTGACTTAAGAGTTAACCTTCTCAGGGTTTAGAACGGGATGGACTATGAGGCAGTGCTTAATTCAGAATAAGTAAATGGTGGTAGAGTTGTAGTCAAATGACAAGCAAGTAAGGCATATTTTTACTTGGAGGAATATTCTATAGCCACGCCCCCCCCACCAAGTATGATGCCACACAGGTGACCTCCCACTTCTGCAGGTTATCCTAGGACCAGCTCTGGTGGCAAGGAGTATTGGTCATTTACTCTGGGCACCAGACAGATAACACATAATGGGCAAACTGCCAGAAGTCATTAAAATCCAGGAAAGGGAAACAGCATAATACAGTTACTATGAGCACATCTCAGGCCGCGGCTAATCTGGGCTTGGGAAACTTTCTGGGCTGGCTTAGCTCCAAGGCCACAGAGCACTGCAGTTAATCCTCCAGGACTCGGATGGTGTCCAGAATCCTCTCCGGTATGGGCTGATTGCCTGTTTCTAGGCGCAGCCGGCCTCCACCCATATCCTGATGGGACACGGTAGGAGAAAGACCACATGGAAAAGAGAGAGTTTAGTGAAATAGAAAGAATGTTTAGCTGATACTCAGGGAAACCTGGAGTCCAGACCCACCAGTGCCACTATTAAACTGGGTCACCATATGCAGGTGACTTCCCCAGTGACAGGTTCCATTTCCTCATTGGAAAGGGAATGCCTTAGGTTAGGTGCCTTAGAATCAAAAGCCATTCCAGTCCTGAGAAGCAACTATCCTATGTTCCAAAATAAACAGAACCTTAGGCATCCTCTATCATGAAGGGGTAGAGGTTCTTATGTGACCAGACATCCAATATTCATGCAGCATGTGGTGCCTTTGCTTCTCAAAGAGTGGTCCCTGGAACCAAGAGCACTGGCCCTCTTGAAGCTGGGGCAGAATCCCAGCCCCACCTACTCAACCAGCCTGTGTGTACACAAGACACCCTGGTGGTCCAGTTGCACACTAGAGTTTAAGAAGGCCCCGTTTACGTGTGTGGCACTTGTCTGGGCATGAACTTTTATTGGTTCTTCATCACTGCAAAGTAAGCCCAAACTCCTTAACAAGGCTCAAGGGCCACTGCAAGCTAGTTTCTGCCTCCCTGCCCAGCTTTGGCTCACAGGTCCTCCCTTTACGCTCTCAGTGCATCCATGAGGACCTCCTTTGCTATGCTGAGCAGGCCATGTGGTAATCAGATGCAAAATGTCCTCTGTCTCCACAGAATTGTCTCTACAGAACCGTCTACCTTTGTTATCTCCTGTACTATTCCTTCAACCAATAATTAGGGAGAATTTCCTACATCAGGCAACCTTCTGGGGACTGTCCTCATGAAGCATATACTGCAAGTCCTCCAAGTTTCGGCTTAAAACCACATTCCCCAGGATGGTTTCCCTGACCCCTTGAGAAGGTTAAATCCCTGTGCTCTACACTCATGGCCACCTGCACACCCCTTTGTAACACATTACGTTTTACTCTAGTTGGTGGTTCAAGTCTTCTTTCCCTGCTGGACTGTAACTCCATGAAGGCAGACCCTGTGTCTTGCTTGCTGCTGGCAACCTCTAATGCCTAAGCTACCAGCTGGCACAGAGAGGGGCTCCATGAATATTCACTGAGTAGAGGGGACCAAGGCAGCGAGGGACATGGCTGAGATACAAGGATTAGTGGTGTGAAAATGGGATTCTGTTGGCTCTCATCACAGACACGAGGGAACAGCTTTTATCTTGGAATCTTTATTTCTTTGATCTAAACTTCCAAAGAGATTATCTGTGCCCATCATGTGTACCCTTTGGAGAAAGGAAATCTAAATTGGCATCCACAGTGGAATTCCAATCTGCCCAGATCTGACTGGAATCCAGGCCTTACTCTCTCTTCCACTGAGAAAACTGTGGGCGTGAATTCTAGAAGTGACTGCAGTGGGGTCTGGACTATGTGCTGCTATCTTCAAGCCCTGGTGACAGACTCTGCAGCTTGCTTCCCAGGTGGAAGGAGATAGTAGATGGCCCCAAAATGATGCGGGAGACAGGCTATTCCCTGCAGGAGGGACAGAGGCTGAGATAGGAGCAGACATGCAAAGATAGAGGTTCAGGGATTGTTAAAAAATCAAACTTTACTTACAAATAGTGGAACATGAAGGCTTATTCTAGATTGATAAATTGGGGCAGTTGATAAAAAGGGGAATGTTTCTTTTCTCTCTCCCTTTGTAGGTGGCTACAGTGCAAGGAGCCATGGAAATCTAAGAAAATCCAGACTGGTCATCAGAGACCACGGGGGCTGACTTCCAGGCCCTTCTGCCTTCACTGCTTAGTATCAACAGGTAATCAGTGAATAATAGGGTCAGTGCTTTCTTCAATGTTCTTCCATCCTCATCTCACCTCTTTTCATGAGTTTCTCAGGCACGTAAGGTGGGTGCTGCTGATCTTATGTCGGCCAGGGAACAATCTATGCTCTGAGAGCTGAAATGACCTGCCCCAGAGCACACGGACACTCCTGACTTCCAGCTTGCTAGCTGTGGTTTCCATTAGATGCTCATGCCATGGCATGAAAACCAGTGATGTCAGGCAGATAGCTCTGTGACCTTGAGCTCTGAGCAAAATTCATTACGACTACAGCCGACACGCCTTGATACAGCCCAGCAGTGAAGGCAAGGAAAGGGTCACACTGAGTTGGGACAGGTTGACTCTGTGCCTCTACTGTGTGAGGAAACCTTTGGGGAAATTCCTTTTTCCATAACAACTCCCCTTAGGTAAGCTAACCAAAAGAAAGCAGACCCAAGTTTCTGCATATTTGAATTGTTTTGTATTATTTTAGCTGGTCGTAGAGTACTTGTGAGTCAGAAGCAATTTCAGGAAATACTGCCCAAATCACCAGCTAGAATCTAGGTTCCTGTTTTCTAAGAGCCCTCAGATGTGTGTACATGTGTTTGTGCATGCACACACACACACACTCACTCCAGGTCTCACACATGCCTACACTCATTTTCACAAACTGGCACATTCATGAACCCTCACACATAAAACTTACATGACTTCCCACTTATGTTCTCACATGCACCAACTCACATCACACACACAGCCACTCATTCACTCCCATACACACATGCATTCACATGCAGACTCACATGCATATACTCCCAGAAATATACACTCTCATGCACACACACTACACACCCACACACATCTGTCTCTTGCCAAGTTTCCTTGATACAAAATATAAGCATGGCATACTCTGCACAAAATGCACTTGTTGCATGAGATTAAAACCAGATAATGTGCACTTCCAAATATCCACACATTTTCCTTTGCAGACATCAGAATGTTTGGCTGAGACAAGCTTTTTCTCTGCAGCTCCCTTTTCTTGGGATGTGTGAATCAGTTATTCCTAATCAGCCCTTCCCATCAAGGCAGAGCAGCGGGGAAAATGAGGACAATGAACTCTGTTTCATTGCAAAAGATACACACTAGAAAGCCAATTTGGAGCACCTGGGTACTGAAGGAACTTAGCAAAGTGACAACTCCTGCCCCCACCTCAGAAAGAGCCATCTTCCCAGATAGAGGGGACACCAGTATCCTTCCTACTGCCACTCCACTTTCTGCCCTATTTCTCATATAACTTCTCAGCAAAACTCTAGAAGCCCTTCACACCTCTGGACCTTCCCAAAATGGTGCCTTGCAGGTCACACCAGCCTTCCTCGGGGGATCTCCCTGCAGAATCCAGGGAGGCTGGGACACAGCAATGGCTCTCTGTCTGTGGGACCCAGGTTTTCCTGTAAAATGTGAGAGAGTACATGATACCCCCGGCTTCTATACAAAGCTAATATTTATCTTTATCTTTTTGTGTCATTAGTTGTGTCTGTTTCCTTTTGGCATCTATCTGTCTCAGATTTGTGTTGTGTTTCCCACAGACTATAAACACACAGCAAAGGGAGCCTTTCTCTGAGCAATGGTAAGTATAAGATTCCTGGAAATTAAGCCCTCAATTAGTGCTTTTTGATGACGGTGGCAACAATGAGCTCTTACAGTCTATAGGCACATCGAGGTGATTTTATTTCAGAAGGATGAGGATCACTGGTTTGCTTTTGTGAATTTTGCTTCTTAATGCTAATTCCAGCATAGGTAACAAGGTACCGTGTCAGTGTAGACAGCAAGGGAGCTCTTTCTTATGATATTTTATCCCAAATTTAGCACTAAGAAGGCTCACTGGCTGTGGCGAGGAAAATGAAACCCAATTCTCCATCTTCCAAGCAGATGCTGAGGACTAGAAGCAAATGAAGAGTTTTCTCTACTTAATGACAAGGAGGTATCCCCACAGCAGGGTGAGGCCATGAAAGCAAATTACTGAAAGGTGGTTCAATTTGATACTCACCATTTAGTGGACATTCTAGCACATATTAGGCTACCAATAAATGTGTGAAATGAATGAATACATGGGTCCATCTTTTCCTCCCCTGTACTTGTGGGTTCCTTTTTTAGATGTGTCCATACAGCTCACTTGTCCATGGCGACCATGTCTTCCAATAATAAGCTCCATAAATAGTACTAGACCCTCACATTGCCTAGGACTTCCCGGTAACACTGTCTTTAAGAGCAGGCGATGAAAATCCCTTCAGAAAATAAGGACTTTCCCTTTCTTAACCCCCAAACAGCTTTCTATTATGGTGCATTCCAGAGCTGTCCTCATGCCCCCCACAGTGTAACCAGACTCTTTATATGCACTCTAGAGTCTAGATGGTGAGCTCCTTCAGAGAGAGACTGAGTCTTATGTATCTCTCAACTCTAGCATTCGGCACAGTAAGGACAATAAACAACAATTGATTATGAACATACTGTTGAGATCAGTAAGATGGAAAAGGATCACACCTGCGTTTAGTCAATTTAATGACATCCATTACAAAACCCCAGGAGTTCTGAGGAATAGTATGCCTTTCCCAGAAATAGCCAAGACAGAAAGACTGCCACAAGCCGTGGACTCAGCAGTTAGGTGGAAGATGGCGATGAGTTGCTCAGTAGAGATGATGCAGGGTGGTGGCCAAGAGGAAGACTACTTGAGTTTGCATCCAGGCTCTACTCATTACTTCTGTGACTGAGAGAGGCTGTGTAATCTCAGCACGTCTCCGTCTCTATTTTCTTATCTGGAAAGTGGGATAATAATCATTGAGAAGAATAAATGAGTTCCTACAGGTTAAGGGCCTGACAAACACTCGGTTTGCAAGACAGTAGCTAGTATTACATTCATTGAGATTGAAGGAAGTGGTACCAGCTACCATGGAAAGGAGCTGAATGAGGAAAAAAAAAAGAATATTTTCTATTAAACCTACTGACCTTAATTATTCCATTTCTCATTCTTTTTAGTTCTAACAGGGCTCCCTTCCTCCCGCCCTGCTCTTCCCAGCACATGCTCCTGAGTTTCCAGGGCCATCCCTGTAAGTGCAGATCTGACCGTGTCACTGTCTTCTTCAAGGCCCCTCCTGGCTCCTTCTGCACAAGAAAGCTCATCGCTCAGCACCTTGCCAGTCTGATCACACCTGTCAGTGCCCACCTCCCCCTCATAACAGGATCCGGGGACATTGGGGTTTTGAGCTTCTTGCACACATTGTGCTCTCAAGCCTCGGATCTAAGCTGCTCCTGCTGTCTGGAATGGCTCTTCCCCACCAACTTCATCCTGCCTGTGTCACCAGCAAGCTCCTATAACTCCTTCAGAGTCCAGGTGAGGTGTCACCTTGCTGGGGAAGCTGTCTTAAATACTGTTAGGGACTGAACTGTGTTCCCTAAAATGCATATGTTGAAATCCTAACCACCAGCACCTAAGAATGTGACTTTGTTTAGAGATAGGGCCTTTTGAAAGATGATTAAGTTAAAATGGGGTCATTAAGGTGGGCCCTAATCTAATATGATTGGTGTCCTTATAAGAAGAGGACATTGGGACACACAAAGAGACACCTGGCATGTGTATGTGCAGAGGAAGGACCACATGAGATGACAGTGAGAAGGCAGCCATCAGCAAGCCAAGGAGAGAGTCCTCAGGAGAAACCAGTCCTGCTGACATGTTGATCTTAAGACTTCCAGGCTCCAGAACTGTGAGAAATAAATTTCTATTGTTTGAGCCATTCATTTATTGGTATTTTGTTATGCAACCCAGGCAAACCAACACAGATGCCCATAGAGTAGCCTTGATTTGGGCTTTCAGCATAACATATATGGCATCTTTTTAGCATCTCTTATCAGGCAGAGCTCAGAAACACTCTTTATGCTTTACCATAAACCCAATGTGGCTACTGTAAACATGTGTTAACAAATGTAATCAAGAACTGGTCAGTGCACGTGAGCACATGTTTATCATTGGAGTCTAGGGACACATTCTCCTCCAAGTCTGTATTATTTTTAAAATGTATGTAAATGTTACATTCTACTCTATATAATGTTTTTCTATAAAAATGCTTTATATTTTAAATTACTGGTTAAAATTACTTCCACTGGTTAAAATCCCCTAACTTGGAGTGAACTGGCTTTTTAGGGACATGTGCCATGGTGTCTGATGGCTTTTAGCATCTCCTGTTGGAAGTCATGCTTTTGAGTGTGAGAGTCATTGGACAGGAAGTCCCGGTGGGCAGGAAATACGGAGGGAGAATTTGCCAGGAACTGTTTATGGAGAACATGAAGTAGGGGAAGTCTGAGGACACCCAGATACCAAGGCTGATACCACATGATGATACTGAGAAGTTAGGAACCTGTGGTTGGGAGGCACTGTGCTTGGGAATGGTTGCCAGGAAACCATTTGTTCAAGAGTCAGGGAAGGTGTCATGATACCCACAGTTTCAAGGGTATACAACAGCCATCTGTGACCAGACAAAACCAGATGTTGATTATTTGGAGAAAATGGGTGATATTGTTTATCTGTAAAATGTATAAAATAATACTTATCTCAGGGATTATTTTAGAGTTAACTAAGTAAAAGAGCTTAGCACATACTAAATGCTAAATAAGTAGAAACCATTATTATAATCCTAATCGTTACTACCCCATGGATACTCATCGTTATTGCCCCCACAAATACCCAGAAGGGAATTGCCCTAGTAGAAGTTACTGTGTTCATTTGTAAAGAACATTACTCTCTTTGGAAAAAATAACTCAGGAAACTGAGCCCTAAATAACATGAAAGACAAATTTCCATCTTCAACAGAAATGATTTAGGAATGAGTGAAAGGGAAAGAAAATGTACACATTGCCACTGTTAAATAGCTCAAAAATTTCCAACACCTACTTTCAGGAGTGAAAAAAATAATCCACGTAATAACCATTATTTTATGTGCACTTACTATTTTTCAGGTACTTTGTAAACATTTTCTCATTCAGTCTCAAAACCCTATTATCAGAGAACTGATCAGACTCAGTCAGAATTACTGCCATAATCAACCTGTGGGTAAAATTGTAGTATTTCCAGAATCTTTCACCTAGTCTTAGTCCATCTCCATATCAATAGTTTACATGGGTGGAGAGAAGTAGTCCATTTCCATATGAATAGGTGCTTAAAAGGGGCGCAGTGTGTCCTGGCTTTGGTGGACACAGGAGCTGGATGCTCCTTGGTTTATTGTGACCCTGAGTGGTATCCTGGGCCCCCACTCCTATACAGGGGTAGGGCTGTCAGAGTAGAATAAGCCTGAACCCCTTTGGGAATAGCAAACTCTAATGTTGTGTATGATGTTATGCTCACCTCTGATTCTCTTACAGATAACGGTGGCATTATTGCAAGAGGTTTGGGGTCCTTAGGCTACTGAAGTGTGTTTATCCCACACTTGGCACAAGGGCTGATGCCCTCGTGGCCCTTGGCATGCAAGGGCATCAGGTGGGGCTGGGATAAAACATGTGCAGTTACCTCCACTGTTGCAAAACAGACACACTAGATGTCTGTGTGACTGGGCCCTCTAGTAGCAACTTGTTGGCCATTTGCGTTGGCAACCCTGGGGAATGATGGAGCTGACAACTTGGTCCAGGGCAGAAGACAATGTGGGCTATAGTCCATTGGTGAAGCCTGCCTCTGCCTGGCAGGAATGAATTATTGTGACTGAGTCCCACTACATGGCCCTGGACATTTCAACACATGGACCAGCGATGGCTGGCCCTTCTGGCACCTTGGAGACAAGGTCTAGAAGCTGGCCTCCTGTGTGTTTCTGGAGTAACAGCAGAGTGGCCCCTAAAGGTCATGGTAGGGTACCCAAATGGCTGGAAGATCAAAGCACTTTGCGGGGAAGTTGTGTCTTACTATTGTGGCCAGTGCCTGTGTTTCCAGTAGAGCTACATCTACCCTATTCCTGCCACTGTCCTATCACAGGACCACTCTCTGCATGCATTCTACCTGATGGACAGGATTTGCCTGTGCTGGTGTTCATCGACAGTCTCTGCGGCCTGGATCTGCCCCCTGGCTGCAGCTGCTGCTTGCTTCTGCACGGAGCTCCCTACGGGTTCCACTGCTGGCCTCCTGTGGAGTGGGTGAGCTATGGACTTAATCTGCTTAGGACTTTGAATCTAGCTGGATCCTCTGGCTTGAGGATTATCATGGTTTTATTGCTGTTGTTATTGTATATTATTATTCTGGTTACAGTGCTCCAGTTTTCTCACACAGGAGCCATTGTGGAAGATTGGGAGCAAACAGATTGGGAGGTAAGATTTCTGGAGGGGTGAGTGGTGGGTAAAATTGCAGTATTTCCAGAATTTCTCACCTGGCCTTAGTCCATCTCCATATCAATAGGTGTTTACAAGGGGTGGAGAGAAGTAGTCCATCTCCATATGAATAGGTGCTTACAAGGGGCAAGGGAAGAGGTAAGTGCACACCACACCTGAGAGGTGTTTTTGGTTTCTTCCAAGGCAGGACAGGGAGAGACATGGGTGAGCAGAGCCAGGATTTTTGTAAGCATAAGAGGCCTTCTCCCCATCTGGTTTTTCCCTCCGCTGATTTCGGCTTCAAAGGTTTATTGGCCTTGCAGTGGGAACATATTCCACGCTCCAGCCCTCCCCGGAGTTACACAGACACAGTAGTTCACTCAGCCTTCACATTAGCCGATGGAGCTGGGACCCAAACCCAATAATGGGGTGCCTGATTCCATGGCATTTTTCCATCCCAATTCAGAGCAAAGAATCTTGAATGGCCCACTTCCACATTCTTCTTTCTGTTAGAATCTAACATAGCAGAGGGCTTCAGTGACTGGGCTTTGAGTCAGACTCGGCCTGGAGTCAAGTGGCAGCTCTGCTCCTTTATAGCACCATGGCCTTGGATAGGCTACTCTATCTCTCTGAGCCTCAGTTTCCTCACAACGAAGTAAGGATGTTAATAAAAGCACCCACCACATGAGGTTTACTTTTATGTAATGACATCAGGCTACATGGTTGGCACATAATATGTGCATTAAAATTTTTTAAGGGTAATTGTTATTAAAATCTGTGTGTATCCAGAACCATGTCTTCAGCATCAAGCCCCACAAAGAGCTCACAGATCCAATGAAGCAGTGTTGCAAAAGATCTTGACTGTGACTGCCCCCAAAATGTGAGTCAGAACTCATTTCCAGGGGGCTCCAGCTAACACCTACTTTAATTGCCTTCAGAGTCAATGCCTCCCAAGTTAAAAGAATTGCCTGAGGTCTTGCACAAAGTCCAGGGCCAGATATTGTTATGAAAGCCAGGTGGTCGATTACCTAATTATTTAAAAATATTGCTCACACTCTCCTCACCCACAGCAATGTTGAGAGAAGCTAGAAGAGGCAGGAGATCAGAAGAGTTTTAACAAGAAGGTGTGAACATCATGGTGACATTTTCTGTTTGTTCCTAAATCATGGATTTCAGAGTTGGGCATCTGTCATGGTCTTTCAGAATTGGGGAAACCCCCCTCAAGCTGCCTGACCCTGTTGTGCAGCTCACTGCCCTTGCTCCCCCATTTGCCATGTTACTTCTGGGCAAGTTTCTGTGCTTGTTTCCCCAGGTTCCATCTAGATAGTCAGCACACATGCATGGTCTTCCAAGGGAAGCAGGGCAAACAAAGGGAGAGGGGATGTGTCCAGGGAACCAAAGTGGCCCATGCAAAAAGAAAGCCAAGCAGAGCCATATGGAGTTCATCACAGGAGAAGCAGAACTCCCCAAGCCATTGAAATGTGTGTGTGCTGAGGGCACATCGGAAGCAACTGTTTTTCTCTATGCCTTGCAAATTATTTTGTGGTTTCTCCAGAGTTCCTTTTGGGTGATGGCTTTTAAGCACCACCAAGCCCATCCCAGCTTAGCTCTTGGGAAGTGACATGTAGAAACATTTCGGCACACTGGAAGAGTATCACTTTTTACAAGTTTCATCCAAAGAATGAATGTAGGGACTGTTCTCATACATAGATGAATCCCTGCACATTTGGACTGAGTCTTCACTACATGGATCAGCTGAAACTTCAGGAAAGAAAAATGAGTTGAATAACTGACATTATGTAGACAAAAGCATTCATGGAGTGAATGTTCCTCTTTTTAACATCATGTAAACACAGATTTAGTCAAAAGGTTTTTTATTGAGTTACTTCAAGACACATAATACTGTGCACTCTGCAGTATCTGCCCAAGGGGAAGAGGCTATAATGAAGGAGCCACAGGTCAAGCACACACTCACCGCACAGACAGCGAGTGATTACACTATAATCACAAGCGTGTGTTTGGGGTGATGTGGGGGAGTGACCGGGGCACCTTCCGACTTGTTCCACATACAAGAATCCATCAAAAGTAACAAGAGAAGGAACACTGGCCAGCAAATGCGCCAACGCCCCACATTTTTTCTTTGAAGCCAGAACTCCTTTGACCTCAGGAGTCATTGATTTGCTGTCAAACCCCAAGGTGTCATAGAAGGGTCAGCAGAGAGGGCTCCAGGGGGAATGTTTTCTTACTCAGTAAATGTATCAAGACTGGGAAACTGAAACAACCCTCGAACTCCACGTGGTTTTGCCTGTTCCCCTTTCACCTGGTTCCCCTTTGAAAGTAAATCTATAACAGACATTAAATAGGTTAGTGGGCTGGGGGAGGGGAAATATGGTTTAGCCTGTGTTTCATGCCTTGGAACAGATTTTAAGGACTTCATAGCAAATACAAAGGCTAAACTCAGAACAATTTTCAAGTAGAGTTATAAGGAGGCAGAATGCTCTATCAGGATTTTGAAGCTGATGTACAGGTCCAGGCTGGGGCTACAGGTAAATATAATACCACGAAACTTAGCCAGCAGAAAAAAAATACAGAAATTAAGTTGAAACTGTCACGTGATTGGTTATCAAAAGAATAGCAGGTAAGGCAATAATACTGAGACATGTGCTAGCAAGAACTGTGTCCACAAGAAAATGTGTGAAGAGTAGAATAGGAAATCTTTGTAAATGAGCCCAGAATTAAAGTGCCCAAAGGAACTCTGCAGAAGGTTTAGAGCTCTGACTGCTTTCAAACCTCATAAATTTTGTACATAGGAAACCCAAGGCATGAAAAATAATTCAAGAATGACCCAGAGTAAGAACTACATACTCACTCTGTTCCCAGACCATACGTAAAACTAAACCCAATGGATTTCACTCAGTAAATCTAGAATTAAGTGCCCCGCCTATGCACAAACCTGTGTTACCATGGAGAACAATGGACAAGAAGGTCTGACTCTCAGATGTTTAAAATCATATCTCATCCAGACTTCCTAAGTGGCCATTCCAGAACAGATCCTCATGGAAAACTGTGTAACAGGATTAACCTTTTAGCCTTGGAGCATGATTAAATTATATTGGCAGCCCTAAAGTTTTTACCATCAATGTGAGAAGTTAATTTTTGGAGGCAATACTTCTCTCCCCATCCTTCTTAAGGATATAACATCAAATTTCTAGTATGCAAGCGAGGCCTGCAAACCCATTCCTGAACCAGCATGGACCCCTCATCCATGATCCTGAAGGAATATTAACTTCCCAACTGGAAGAGAAGATACTGCAAATTGGAGGCAGCAAGTAACACCTTCTTTTAATAAAGCAGCTTTCCCCAAAATGTGCCCCACAGATATTTTGTAAAATTACCATTGTATCATCAAATGAATTTTGGAAACACAGGGTGAAATTTAGTTAAACATTTTCCTAAGTCTGTATTCTGAGTTGCTAATGAATATTGTGAATCTCCAAGCAGAGAATATAACATTTTCCAACCTTATTTGACCATGGAAGCCTTTCCTCGTAAAAATGATTTTCAAGGACAAGTGCTCCATGGGACACATTTTAGGGTATAGTGAGTTTAGGGGCTCATATCCCAGAATATGCTCTCCTGCAGACTCCATGAATCCATACAGAGAGTGGGCTTGAAAGTGATCCCAGATGAGCCAGGTCCCTGGCCGTCCTTTGCTACCATGAGAACTCTCCCCATATTATGCAAATGGCCATGACTAATATCCATTATGTTTTCTCCAAATACTTTTTCTTGTGGTCACAAGATTTGCTTTTTCCCCAGATCTCTTGTTTGGGTGTGATGAGGAAGCAGAATTTGGTCTCATGGGTTCCATCCCCAGCTCCATGTTGCATGGTACCTCATGTCACATTTTACTGAGCAGTCTGCTGGGAGCAACTCACACTTTTCCTCTGAGGAAGGTACTGGCATCTGAGATACAGATTCAGTCCTAAGAGGGGCCACTTTACACTTTACAGAGAAAAACGTGGACCCATGTCCCAGATTGATGAACCCCAGTTCTAAAGAAGAGCCTGTACTCTAAGGGACACCACTAGAGACCTGCACAACTCCAAGGGATCATCCCGACAATGGCTCAGCATCTTCGTGCAGGAGACAGCATGAGACTTAGCCGCCATCCCCTGTCCTCTCCTGAGATGACAATGGCAATGAAAGGGGGCATGCTTTTGGCAAGTGGTTGAGGCTCCATCCCAGGTGGCAGCCTCGGGACTTCCATCGTCAGTAAGGACTTTGACAATATAAGAAATGCAGAATCAGGTCCAAAAAAAAATCAGATGGGTTGATTCCTGTTTTCTATCATGTACTTGGAGACATGAAGTCTGGAAAACACTGTCCATCTGCTTTTTTTTTAAATGTTTTTTTTATTTATTTGTTTTTAATTTTTTATAAAGATATTATTGATATACACTCTTATGAAGGTTTCACATGAAAAAAAATGTTGTGACTACTTTTACCCATATTATCAAGTCCACACCCATATCCCAAGGCAGTCATTGTCCATCAGTGTAGTAAGATGCCACAGATTCACTGTTTGCCTTCTCTGTGCTACACGGTTTTCCCCGTGACCCCCCACACCATGTGTACTAAACATAATACCCCTCAATCCTTTTCTCCCTCCCTCTCCACCTGCTTTCCCACACCCCTCCCCTTTGGTAACCACTAGTCCCTTCTTGGAGTCTCTGAGTCTGCTGCAATTTTGTTCCTTCAATTTTGCTGCATTGTTATACTCCACAAATGAGGGAAATCATTTGGCACTTGTCTTTCTCCGCCTGGCTTATTTCACTGAGCATAATATCCTCCAGCTCCATCTATGTTGTTGCAAATGGTAGGATTTGTTTCTTTCTTATGGCTGAATAGTATTCCATTGTGTATATGTACCGCCTCTTCTTTATCCACTCATCTACTGATGGACACTTAGGTTGCTTACATATCTTGGCTATTGTAAATAGTGCTGCGATAAACAAGGGGTGCATATATCTTTTTGAATCTGAGAAGTTGGTATTCTTTGGGTAGATTCAAAGGAGTGGGATTCCCAGCTCAAATGGTATTTCTATTTTTAGTTTTTTGAGGAACCTCCATAGTGCTTTCCACAATGGTTGAACTAGCTTACATTCCCACCAGCAGTGTAGGAGGGTTCCCCTTTCTCTGCATCCTCACTAGCATTTGCGGTTCTTAGTCTTTTGGATGGTGGCCATCCTTACTGGTGTGAGGTGATATCTCATTGTGGTTTTAATTTTCATTTCCCTGATTATTAGTGATATGGAGCATCTTTTCATGTGTCTGTTGGCCATCTGAATTTCTTCTTTGGAGAATTGTCTCTTCGTAACCTCTGCCCATTTTTTAATCAGGTTATTTGCTTCTTGGATGTTGAGGTGAGTGAGTTCTTTATATATTTTGGATGTTAACCCCTTGTCGGATATGTCATTTACAAATATATTCTCCCATACTGTAGGATGCCTTTTTGTTCTGTTGATGGTGTCCTTTGCCATACAGAAACTTTTTAGTTTGATGTAGTCCCTGGTGTTCATTTTTCCTTTGTTTCCCTTGCTTGAGGAGATGTGTTCAGGAAGAAGTTGCTCATGCTTATATGCAGGAGATTTTTGCCTATCTTGTCTTCTAAGATTTTTATGGTTTCATGACTTACATTCAGGTCCTTGATCCATTTCGAGTTTACTTTTGTTTATGGGGTTAAACAATAATCCAGTTTCATACTCTTGCATGTAGCTGTTCAGTTTTGCCAACACCAGTTGTTGCAGAGGCTGTCATTTCCCCATTGTATGTCCATGGCTCCTTTATCGTATATTAATTGATCATTTTTGGTTGGGTTTACATCAGAACTCTCTAGTATGTTCCATTGGTCTATGGGTCTGTTTTTGTGCCAGTACCAAATTGTCTTGATTACTGTGGCTTTGTAGTAGAGCTTGAACTTGGGGAGCATAATCCCCCCAGCTTTATTCTTCTGTCTCAGGATTGCTTTGGCTATTCAGGGTTTTTTGTGGTTCCATATGAATTTTAGAACCATTAGCTCTAGTTCATTGAAGTATGCTGTTGGTATTTTGATAGGAATTGCATTAAATCTGTAGATTGCTTTAGGCAGGATGGCCATTTTGACAATATTAATTCTTCCTATCCATGAGCATGGGATGTGTTTCCATTTATTGGTATCTTCTTTAATTTCTCTCATGAGTGTCTTGTAGTTTTCATAGTATAGGTCTTTCACTTCCTTGGTTAGGTTTATTCCTAGGTATTTTATTCTTTTTGAAGCAACTGTGAATGGAATTGTTATCCTGATTTCTCTTTCTGCTAGTTCTTTGTTAGCATATAGGAATGCCACAGATTTCTGCATATTAATTTTGTATCCTTCAACTTTGCTGAATTCAGATATTAGTTCTAGTAGTTTTGGAGTGGATTCTTTAGGGTTTTTTTTAGTACAATATCATGTCATCTGCAAACAGGAACAGTTTAACTTCTTCCTTGCCAATCTGGACGCCTTTTATTTCTTTGTGTTGTCTGATTGCCATGACTAGGACCTCCAGTACTATGTTGAATAGACGTAGGGAGAGTGGGCATCCTTTTCTGGTTCCCGATATTAAAGGAAAAGCTTTCAGCTTCTCGCTGTTAAGTATAATATTGGCTGTGGGTTTGTCATATATGGCCTTCATTATGTTGAGGTACTTGCTGTCTATACCCATTTTGTTGAGAGTTTTTATTATGAATGGGTGTTGAATTTTGTCAAATGCTTTTTCAGCATCTATGGAGATGATCATGTGGTTTTTGTCCTTCTTTTTGTTGATGTGGTGGATAATGCTGATGGATTTTCCAATGTTGTACCATCCTTGCAGCCCTGAAATAAATCCTACTTGATCGTGATGGATGATCTTTTTGATGTATTTTTGAATTCGGTTTGCTAATATTTTGTTGAGTATTTTTGCATCTATGTTCGTCAGGGATATTGGTCTATAATTTTTTTTGTGGTGTCCCTGCCTGGTTTCAGAATTAAAGTGATGCTGGCCTCATAGAATGAGTTTGGAAGTAGTCCCTCTTCTTCTACTCTTTGGAAAACTTTAAGGAGGATGGGTTTTAGATCTTCACTAAATGTTTGATAAAATTCAGCAGTAAAGCCATCTGGTTCAGAAGTTTTGTTCTTAGGTAGTTTTTTGATTACCAATTCAGTTTCTTTGCTGGTAATTTGTCTATTCAGATTTTCTGTTCTTTCTGGGTCAGCCTTGGAAGGTTGTATTTTTCTAGAAAGCTGTCCATTTCTTCTAGGTTATCCAGTTTGTTAGCATATAATTTTTCGTAGTATTCTCTAATAATTCTTTGTATTTCTGTGCTGTCCACAGTGTTTTTCCTTTCTCATTTCTGATTATGTTTTTGTGTGTAGACTCTCTTTTTTTCTTGATAAGTCTGGCTAGGGGTTATCTATTTTGTTTATTTTCTTGAAGCTCCTGCTTCCATTGATTCTTTCTATTGTTTTATTCTTCTCGATTTTATTTATTTATGCTCTAATCTTTATTATGTCCCTCCTTCTACTGACTTTGGGCCTCATTTGTTCTTCTTTTTCTAGTTTCGTTAATTGTAAGTTTAGACTGTTCATATGGGATTGTTCTTCTTTCCTGAGGTGGGCCTGTATTGCAATATACTTTCCTCTTAGCATGGCCTTTGCTACATCCTATAGATTTTGCGGTGTTGAATTATTGTTGTCATTTGTCTCCATATATTGCTTGATTTCTGTTTTTATTTGGTCTTTGATCCATTGGTTATTTAGGCGCATGTTGTGAAGCCTCCATGTGTTTGTGGGATTTTTCATTTTCTTTGCGTAATTTACTTCTAGTTTCATACCTTTTTGGTCTGAGAAGCTGGTTGGTACAATTTCAATATTTTTCAATTTACTGAGGCTCTTTTTCTGGTTTAGAATATGATCTATTCTTGAAAATATTCCATGTGCACTGAAGAAGAATGTGTATTCTGCTGCTTTTGGGTGTAGGGTTCTGTAGATGTCTGTTAGGTCCGTCTGTTCTAATGTATTATTCAGTGCTTCTGTCTCCTTACTTATTTTCTGTCTGGTTGATCTGTCCTTTGGAGTGAGTGGAGTGTTGAAGACTCCTAGAATGAATGCATTGTATCCTATTTCCCCTTTTAATTCTGTTAGTATTTGTTTCTCATATGTAGGTGCTCCTGTGTTGGGTGCATAGATATTTAAAATGGTTATATCTTCTTGATGGATTGACCTCTTTTATCATTATATAATGTCTTTCTTTGTCTCTTGTGACTTTCTTTGTTTTGAAGTCTATTTTGTCTGATATAAGTACTGCAACTCCTGTTTTCTACTTCCTACTAGTTGCATGAAATATCTTTTTCCATCCCTTCACTTTTAGTCTGTGTATGTCTTTGGGTTTAAAGTGAGTCTCTTGTAGGCAGCATATAGATGGGTCTTGTTTTTTATCCATTCAGTGACTCTATGTCTTTTGATTGGTGCATTCAGTCCATTTAGATTTAGGGTGATTATCAATAGGCATGTACTTATTGGCATTGCAGGCTTTAGATTTGTGGTTACCAAAGGTTCAAGGTTAACTTCCTTGCTATCCAAGAGTCTAACTTAACTCTCTTAATATGCTATTACAAACACAATCCAAAGGTTCTTTTTTTTTTCTTCCTCATTTTTCTTCCTCCTCCATTCTTTATATATTAGTATCATTTTCTGTACTCTTTGTCTATACCTTGATTGAATTTGGGGATAGTTAATTTAATTTTTCATTTGCTTAGTAATTAGCTGTTCTACTTTCTTTACTGTGGTTTTATTATCTCTGGTGACAGCTATTAAACCTTAGGAACACTTCCATCTATACCAGTCCCTCCAAAATACACTGTAGATATTGTTTCTGGGAGGTAAATTCTCTCAGCTTTTGCTTACCTGGAAATTGTTTAATCCCTCCTTCAAATTTAAATGATAACCTTGCCAGATAAAGTATTCTTGGTTCAAGGCCCTTCTGCTTCATTGCATTAAATACATCATGCCACTCCCTTCTGGCCTGTAAGGTTCCTGCTGAGAAGTCTGATGAGCTTTCCTTTTTATGTGATCTTATTTCTCTCTCTGGTTGCTTTTAATAGTCTGTCCTTATCCTTGATCTTTGCCATTTTAATTACTATATATCTCGGTGTTGTCTTCCTTGGGTCCCTTGTGTTGGGAGATCTGTGCATCTCCATGGCCTGAGAGACTATCTCCTTCCCCAGACTGGGGAAGTTTTCAGCCATTACCTCCTCAAAGACACTTTCTATCCCCTTTTCTCTCTCTTCTTCTTCTGGTACCCCTATAATGCGAATATTGTTCTATTTGTATTGGTCACACAGTTCTCTCAATATTCTTTCATTCTTAGAGATCCTTTTTTCTCTCTGTGCCTCAGCTTCTTTGTATTCCTCTTCGCTAATTTGTATTTCATTTATTGTCTCCTCTACCATATCTAATCTGCTTCTAAAACTTTCCATTGTATGTTTCATTTCTGATACTGTGTTCCATAATGATTGGATCTCCAACTGGAATTCATCCCTGAGTTCTTGAATATTTTTCTGTACCTCCATGAGCATGTTAATGATTTTTATTTCGCAATTCCTTTCAGGCAGATTCACAAGGTTGATTTCATTTGAATTTTTCTCAGGGGTTGTATTCATAATTTTACTTTGAACCAGATTCCTTTGGCATTTCATATTTGTATATGGTGCCCTCTTGTGCCCAGAAGCTCTACTCTCCAGAGCTGGTCAGCCCCTGAAGCAATGTCAGGGTTGCAGGGGAGCAGTATTGGTGCTTGGGGGAGGAAAGAGGTGTTTCGTTCTTCCCAGCTGCTATGCCTGTCTCCACCGCCAAAACCAGTGAGCCGAGCATACAGGTATAAGCCTCTATGCTTTGCGTTTGTAGTTGCTGTAGACGTAGCTTCCCTCTGGCTAGCCTAATGCCAGGGTAGGGTTTGCCAGTTTGCAAGCCAGATGGGGCTGGCTAGGAGAAAGGCTCAGTAGGCTGTGTATCACGGAGCGGGTCCTTGGATCTCTTTAGCCGCCAGGGAGCTGGAGCTCCTGAAGATCATGAAAATTCCCAACCTGCTGGGCAGAGTGCACCTGGACAATTTTGTCTTCCTGTCCTTTCTCCTGAGCTATAAGCTCTGTGCAATCCTTGCCCCTTTAGCAGCCCTCTTGCTATTAGGAAGTCTCTCAGACTGCCCACCTGTCTTTTGTCCCAAAGCAGCCAGATATGGATCCCTGCTTTCCACGAGTGGCTGGCATCTCAGTCTCTCAAGGTATTCTGCCTATTTTAGCTTTCCAACCCCCTAATCATGAGAGTACCATGAAAACACCATGAAATGTAGATTTGTGCTCCCAGATCAGATCTCCGGAGTTAGGTATTTAGCAGTCCCAGACCTCCACTCCCTCCCCACTCTGTTTCTCTTCCTCTAGCTGGTGAGCTGGGATGGGGGAAGGGCTTGGGTCCTGCCGGGCCACAGCTTTGGTATGTTACCCTGTTCCGTGAGGTTTATTCTTTTCTCCAGATGTATGCAGTTTGGTGCAGTCCTCTTTCCTGTTGCTCTTTCAGGATTAGTTGTATTAATTATATTTTTGTATTATATGTGGTTTTAGGAGGAAGCCTCTGTCTCACCTCTTATGCCACCATCTTTTGCACAATCCATCTGCTTTTAGTTTTCTTGCTTAAAAGACCTAGAAAGAAAGACAAGACAGCAGCATGACTATTCTGTAAGCCAGCTGTCTGAGAGCACCCTGGACATGAGCACAGATGTCCACCTGGAGGCCAGAAAAGGTGAACCAGTAAAAAAGCACAGGTAAAAGAGGCTTTTCCTACTTCAGCCACAGCAGCTGCACAAACACCGTGAGCCTTTCCAAGGAGCACGCAGAGTCTGGGGAAAATAAATGGATGAAGTCATGCCGGCAAGCCTTGTGTCACCCTCAAGTAATTAGGACCCTTTCCCAGCCACCTCCCAGACCCAGCCCAGCACACCCACAGGTGTGTTTCCTTCTCCAGCTGGCATAACATGGCCATGCCAGCTCTGAGGCTGAAATGGCCAAGGGCCATCCCAAATTAATATGTCCAGACCACAGAAGCCAAGTCAGGAAGAGGAGGTAAGGCTCTCCTCTGCAAAATGAAAATAAATTGCAAAATGACACTGTATATATCGTTGCCCTGGAGAAGAAGGATCTGGAGAGGAATAAAAATAGAAAGCTGTCAGAGCTCTTTAGTGACATTTAGTTCCGCAAATCCAGGAGGTCCCAGGGCATAAGACCAGTGTTAACACCATGGTACTGGGATAAACAGGAGAGAGAAGCAGTTGCAAAGCGTACCCAGGTCCCAGGCTCTCCTGTGAATTTATGAGATATCAGGAAAACATGTCCTCCAGCACTTTCTGTACAGCTTTTCCATTTACATTATCTAGTTTATGAGGTAAGTGGAATTTATTAACTCCATTTTATAGAGGAGGAAACTCAGGACTGAGAAAGTATGGAACTTCACATTTGCTCCATCAGTCAAGCCTGTGCTTCTCCAAGCACATCATTTGTATTGTGTTTGTCCCTTAATGGTTCAGGTCACAAATGCCTTCAGCTGAGCAAGCTAACCTTTCCTGTTTATGGGGGGCAGTTGGAGAAGGGTGAGGGTATGTCTTCTAAACCTGCTTAGAAGATAGCATCTTTTGACTCATTTCATTCTTATGCAACTCTTCATCAGTTTAGACTCAGGCAGGACAGCAATATTGGTGCAGGAGGCCTGAGGGGAGGATGGGAGGTGTGCCATAAGGTGGGTGGGGTCAGATGGAGTTACTTCATTCCTATTTGCTTCTGCACCCCCTTTCATGCCCTGCCCTGCCCCAGTGACTCTACAAGTAATGTTCCTCTAAAACTCCAAGAAAGGGCTTGTGAGTACACCCTGATCGGGCAGGCCAGAACCTAAGGACTTGCACTGTTAAACTATATACAGTCAAACCTCTGTATTCAGATCATTCTGGACAGCCAAATGGCTTGATGAGAATCATTACATGCTTGGAATACTTTTGGTGATGCTTTGTGCAAGGAAAAAACTATACTTGTCTTTGTGTTCCATCGGTGGCACTTAGCTGAGATATTGCAGAGCTTGCCAACACTGCAAATATATAGACTGTTGGCATTCAGTGGGTGTTTTCAGTACATTTACAAGCTGTTAAATGTATAGCACAGCGATGACTTTTTGTCCCTTCTGAACACAGATCCATTTCATGTTCTATGTGGCTGACATGCCTCATCTCATGAATTGAGTCTGCTGCTCACTGCTCTGATTGTTCCTTTGAACCATCTCTTCTTTTCATCTCCAGAATCCCTCTCCATTGCCCCTGTTCTTTTGACCCCTTCCTTTTCTCTGTCCTTTCCATTCCTCCCCACTTCTGTCACACTCTTTTCATTTAGATATAAATGCTGTTACATTATTACTGTTGACAACTAATCACAGTTGTTTCCAGACTATTCAGAAAGCTGCCCAATCATTGCGCACTAGTAGGATGTATTGGGTCTTCAACTTTTAATAGCAAACAATTCAATTCAGTTAAAGTTGGTTGGTCACCCTCTAGTCACTGAGCAGGAATCCCAACTGCAGATCACCTGAGCATCTAATGGCAGAAGGGCCTCTTCAGTATCCCATTGTTGCTTGCCTATCCCAAGGAGAGTTAATCTTTGCATGGCTAAGCCACACCCTCCATCCCTGTTGTATACATCAGATGCCAGGTAAAGGAGGCATTGTAGCTCACGATTGCAATTCATGAAGCTGGTTCTGAGCCCAGGACTTAAATCTTTTTCTGCCCTGCCTCTGACCCCTGACTATCCATCAACCTTGCTGTTTGTTCACCTGTTTTCATTCTTGACTCCCCATGCATTTGACACTTGGAGCCAACACCATCCCAGCTCCACAATGACCTTGCCTCATTCATCAACAACTCTGGTTTTTCACAACCTCATTGATTAATATTCTTCCAGTCCAACTTTTGGGCTCTCTCTGCAAGTAATGACCTTTCTTCTCCCCTGAAGGACCCAGACAAAACCCACCAAGGACATTTAAGTGGTCATGGGCCAGGCATCACATCTGCAGACAGCCCATCACACTTGAGTCACAGGGAGCTATGGCACTGGGGTGAGCTACCCAGCCTCTTAAACTGGGCTTGAACTATCTGAGGGTCAACAGCTCCCTCTCCCTCCTATGCCTGCCTCCTCATCCTTTCCTTTCACCCCATACTATCTGGCATCTCATGCAGGCAACCATACATCTCCTCTTGCACTTTTGGCTCAGCCCTGGAATAACCTGGGACATTTGGAGATCAATTGTGTCAAAGAAAGATGATCAGGAATGCAGAGAAAGATCCCCAAAGGTGAGAAAGGGGGAAAAGGATGACTGGGTGGAGATAAGCCATAGAAATGCAAAGTAGTCAAGTCTTAGGTGCAGCCAAGAACAGCAAGCTGGGAGAGTTAGAAGAAAGAACAATATGGAGCAGTTAAGGGAACAGAGAGCAATCAGGGATGTGACATTCCCACTTCTACTGCTTTCCCTGGGTATCTGTTTCAGGAATAGGCACCCTTAGAAAAGTGGATATTTTGAAAAGAAATTTAAAAGGAAAGCCAGGAGCTCCATTGACTGGAGAGAAGAGCTATTCAGAGGTCTTTGTTTCCTGTCATCCGGCACAGGAGAAAAAGGAGAAAGGAGGCCCTTTGAGACTCAGTAAGGAACCTGGCATTCCCTGCCACTTTGCTCGTGCCTTGTCCTCGGGCATTTAAAAGCCCAGATGAAGACCCAAATGGGAAAAACCTTGGCATAGTCATGGTATTGTTTTCCCCTTAACAATGGCCAAAGGCCTTGTTGGGTTCTAGAAAGAGTTTTATTTATATTATAGATATATGCATCTGTAAAGGTGAAAACTCAAAAGGACGGTAACAAGGACCAACCTGAGCAATCTGAGCCTTCGGCTTCGTTTCAGGTCTGAGCTGGGTGCTGTTTGCAAAGTCACCTCCATATGTTTCCTGAGGCGCCCACTAAGGGCCAGCTATGTTGCTAGGTGAAAGAAATTCAAAGATGAATAAAATACTCTATTCCTGCCTTTGAGGACCTCACCTCTTCTTCGGGCCTCCACTTTAACTGCAATATAAGAGAACTGGAAAGAAGACATCCAAAATCCTTCCAAATTCCATTTTTCTAGCCAAGAAAGAATAGCCTAGGGAAAAGATGTGAAACTAGTTTTGCTGCAGCCTCTAACTTCACCTATTAAATAATAAAAAAAGTCAACCCCATGTCCCATGGTTTCAGTCACATGATACAATTATTCTTACCAAATGAGGGTTTTTATCTCTTGTTAAAAAAAATACACTCTAGCTATTGGAAGTTAGCACATACATGAATTTGTGACTTCAAAGCATCCCATAAGTCTGAATTTAAAATTTCATTGTATTGTCCCAACTAACATTATCAGGATGTTTCTTGGTCTGACAAATTTTTGTACCTGATCAGTATTGCTCATGACTACTCTTCACACTCAGTCTTCCTGAACAAGTCAGAATATGTCCACTAGTATCCAAATTAAATGTGAACCTCTATTTCAGACAGTGCCTATTAGGAGTTCATATCAAAGTCAGGCATAGTAATTTAGAGACATAAAAAGGACACACAAAGATTTGAATAGAATTAAAGCAAGAGGTATCTGACTTAGTACACACTTTGGAAGGCAGGCAGACAATCCATCTTATAGTAACCCAACGCTATGCATGTTCAGGAACGGAATTGGCAAAACAAGAACTCCCAGGGATTTGCACACCTATATCAGAGGTCTGCAAAGGTGAGAAATAATGAATTCTCATTTTAGCCTTCATGGCCAAAGGACACACAAAGTGTAGAGGCCTGACAGTAAAGACAAAATCACTGAGATCTAGAAAGGGAAGTGGGTACAGCAGAAGTTAAGAACACTGGCTTCACCTCCCAAGAGATCCGGGTTTGAATCCATTTTTGCCATGTTTGACATGTTAATGCAGGCAAGCTGTAAACTTCTGGAGCCTTATTTTCCTTAATATTTCATAGGATTGTTGTGAATATTAAATGAGATCATGTATATAACATACTTATCACAGGACCTCACAGGTAAATAGGACCTCAATGCATGGTGGTGATTATCTACAAGATCTTTCCTTGGTAAAGCATCTTACAATACAGTACATTCATATATATGCAATACATTTATATGTAAAGTCTTAAAAATCATTTATAAACAGGTACCAACATTGAACCAACAAAGTTTAGGATCTGTTCTACTTTATAATCTGTTTCTAATTTATAACAATAGCTTTTCTAAACAGTGAACACAACTTTTAATATACGTGTTTAAAGCTGTAACTTTCCCTTTAGGCACTTCTTTAGCTGCATTCCATAAATTTTTATATATTGTCTTCTCAGTTTCATTCAGTTTGAAGTACTTTTTAATTTCCCTTGTGATTTTTTTCTTTGATCTGTGTTATTTAGAAATGTGTTTAATTTCCAGATATTTAGGGATTTCTCAAATTTCTGTTGTTGCTTTCTAATTTAATTTTATTGTGGATGGAGAACATACTTTAACTTCAATCCTCTCACAATTATGGAAACTTCTTTTAAGGCCAATCACATGGTCTATCTGAAGAATGTTCCACATGTACTTGAAATAATTTAGTTTGCTGCTTTTCGGTAAAGACTTCTATAAATGTCAGTTAGATCATGCTGGTTAAGAGTGATTTTTGACTCTTCCGTATCTTTGCTAATATCCTGTCCACTTGTTCTATGAATATCAAGGGTCTTGAAATTTTGAACTATAATTATTGAATAGTCTATATCTCCTTTCAATTTTCTGTTTTTGTTTTCTGTATCTTAGGGTGCCATTGTTAATCCATTTAAAATCACTGTGTCTTCCTGATATATTGACCTTTTATCATTTTGAAATGTCCCTGTTTATCTCTACAAATATGTATTTTCTAAAAGTCTATCTTATTTGATATTAATATAGCCACTCCAGCTCTCCTTTGTTTACGTTTGTATAATACGTCTTTTCCATTCTTTTACTTTCAATCTAGCTGTATATTTGAATTTGAAGTTGTCTCTTATAGTCAGTATGTAGTGGAATCTTTCTTTTGTATCCAGTCTGTTAATCTCAGCAGTTTCACTGGTTAGTCCATTTAATGGAATATTTAATGTGATTATTGATACAATTTGATTTGTGACTGTCATATTGCTATTTGTTCTCCATATGGCTCCTGTTTTTTTGTTTTTCCTTTACTGTTGTCTTTTGGGTTAAATGAATATTTTTTGGTATATCATTTTAATTCCTCTGTTGATTTGGATGTTTTGTTTATAGATATTTTCCTAGTGTTTGCTCTAGGGATTAAATATATATCCTAATTTATCAATATAAATTATGTTAATACTGACTTAACTTCAGTACGATATAATACCTTTGTTCCTATGTAGTTCTGTTTCCTGCCCTCTTCTTTGTGCTATATATATATATATATATATATATATATATATATATATGTATGTATATGTTATCAACCCAATAATACAGTATTATAATTATTGTTTTCTACAGTCTGATGGGTTTTTAATTGAGAGATAAAAAAAGAAAATATGTATTTATACATTCTTTTATATTTACCTACACAGTTACCATTTCTAGTGTTCTTCATTTCTTCCCATTTGCCTTATAATGGCATTTCCATTCATTTCCTATAAAATTTATTATCAGGCTGATGTGCTAACAATAGATTCTCTCAGTCTTTGTTTACCCGGAAATGTCTATTTCACCTTAATTTTTGAGGACTAGTTTTGCTGGATAGAGAAGAGTGGTTGACTATTTTCTTTCATCACTTTGCCTATGCCATTCCACTGCCTTTTGGCTTTTATTGCTTCATATAAT
Organism: Smutsia gigantea; assembly: GCA_032199065.1. Lineage (NCBI taxonomy): Eukaryota > Metazoa > Chordata > Mammalia > Pholidota > Manidae > Smutsia > Smutsia gigantea. The sequence goes on along the minus strand of JAVSCE010000535.1, from coordinate 31,548 downwards.
AATTGAGCCATTAACTGCATTGTTGTTCCTCAGTTTGGGATGAATTGATTTTCTCTTAGTTGTTTTTCTTTGTCAAAATTTTATATTTGTGTTCAGTTTTCAGTAATTTAACAATGATATGTGTAGATGGGGATTTTCATGTTTATCTTACTTAGGGTTTATTAAGCTTTGTGGATGTATAGATTAAAATTTTACATCAATTTTGTGACATTCTTAACTATCATTTCCTCAAGCATTTTTCCTGCAATTTCTCTCCTTTGCCCTGGGACTCATTGCATGTTGGTGTGTTAATGTTGTCTCATAGCTGGTGATCCAAGGTTATGCTCATTGTTTTCCATCTGTTTTCCTCTCTCTTGTTCAGACTGGATAGTTTCCATTGATCTATCTCCAAGTTGACTGATTCTGTCTTCTGCCATCTCAAATCTACCCATTTAATTAACTTTTTCAGTTATTATGCTTTAAAATTTTTAAATTTCCATTTGTTCCCTTTTTATTCTTTCTGTTTCTCTATTGAGAATTCCTACTCAACAGTCATAGTCATCATAATTTTATTTAATTTTTAAAACATAAGAGCTGTTTTGAAATCATTATGCACTAAATATAACATCTGGGTCCACTCTGAGTCAGTTTCTATGGAATTGTTTTTTTGCTGAGTATGGGTCCCATTTTCCTGTTTCGCTGAGTAGCTCATGATGTTTTCTTGAAAACTGATGTTTTAGATCACATACTGCAAGGCCTCTGGATATATTTTTTCTATGAGATAGTTGTTTTTAGTAACTTATGTGGACTTAATCTGAAGAATCTGCATCACTGAGATGTGCAGCTACTGATGTCTATGCTCAGAAATAGCCAGATAAGTTATGGGCAGTGGTTATTTCTGCTACTGTTGTGTTTTTCTTTGATTACATCTTGTCCTTGCGTTTTGCTAAATTAGTGAGGACTCATATATGCCCTGAGAAAGGAGATAATACAGTTAGTGGAAGTTTGGAAGCCACAGCTCCAGTCTGGCTCTGGAATCCTGCCCAAGTCAGTTTACTCTCTGAGTTTCACTTTATAAAAAGTTGATTGAGTTTTATGATCCCTAAGATCCCTTCCAAAATAAAACTTCCAAGTTTCTGTGAACACACATATTTATTGCAAACAGTATCTGCAAAAGTAATTCAACTTTCACATTTCTGAATCCCTTTCTCTCTTTTAGTGCATTGTGATTCAGGACTCGCTGCCATTTAGTGTATTGTGATTCTGGACTCCTTTTGTCTACAATTAAAACTTTATTTAATTATACCCCATTTCCTCAGAGTATTGCCAAGCAATAGGAAAGAATTCATTGGTGTATTACTACCTAACAAACCACCCCAAAACTTAGTGACTTAAAACAATGATATTTATTTCGCTGTGGATCTGAAATCTGGGCAGGGCTCAACAGGGACAGCTCATCTCTGCTCCACTTGGCAGCAGCTGGGGTGGATTGAAGGTTGAAATCCTCTGACAGCTCCTCTCTCACATGCCCAGTGTCTGGACCGGAAAGTTTCAGACAGCTTAAGGCTGGAACAGTTGGGGCTCCTGAGCATCTTCTTCTCTGTCCATGTATTCTCTCCACATGGTCTTTCCAGCATGGTAACCTCAAAGTAGTTGATTTTCTTATATGTTGGCTCAGGACTCCAAATATGCAGAGAGAGAAAGAGATTAAGAGAGAGAGCTTCCGAGAGAGAGAGAGAGAGAGAGAGAGAGAGAGAGAGAGACTGAGAGAAAGAGAGGAAGTGAAACCTGGACAGAAGCTGTGTTGCCTTTCTCTACCCTTGTGTGAAAAGTCACAGTGGCAGTTTTCCATAATTGTGTTCATTAGAAGCTAGTCACTAAGGCTGACCCATAGAATTCAAGGGAAGGGGAGTTAGATTCCACTGTTGAAATCAGTACCACCATTGATGGTAAGATTGTTAAAAGATTTTAAGGAGATGTTTTAAATCATGGCCAATCCGTCTGAATTAAGATGTTTATGAATGATAAATAGCTTCAGAAGGGATTTCCTTTTTATCTTTCAAAGGATTGGCCTGTCAAAATCACTTCTGTCCTCCCTCAGAGGGCTGATGCTTTAGCACTGTGATGGCCCATGGTGGAAAGGAGAACACTTGGAACGTCTAAGTCAAATGAAAAACTATTCCTTGTGTACCCTGCAGAAGTCAGTTGGAGGATGGTTTGTGGTAATCTCAGTTCTATCTGCAGCTGGAAAGGAAGGGCAGGCTGCCAACTATGTTTTGCCTCCGTGGAGGGTCAGAGAAGGGTATTTCATCCAATTCTATCAACCAGAAACATGCTGAGGAACAGATGAAGAGTTTTGAGGGTAGCACCTCATAAAGGGTAAAAACTGTTCATTCTGTGACTAAAACTAAATAAACAAATGTCTGGGTAAATACACACACTTCTGGCATAAATCCAGTGATGGCTACACATCTTAAATAAAGAGCAGAAGTTTAGACTGCATGCCCAGTGCCTAGTGAATCTGCACAAATTCTCAGACTTTTCTGTCAGAATACCACAGGAGAGAAAGTCTTCTCCCCAGCACCTGAGATAGTTGCCCTAATTTTTCCCCAAGGAGAAATTCTTAATCCTCATTTTTTATTTTAAATATTCATGGGATTTTTTTTCTATACCATAATTTATCCAGGTTTATTTTAATATAAAATGAATATGACTTTACCCAAAATTGCATAGGTAAAATTGATTCCCTGAGAAGATGAACCGTGTTTACTCTGAGACAATTTCATATCCACACCTGGGTACTTCTTGGGCTTGTTTTCTTAGCTGAGAAGAAGGAAATTGGAGGATCCATCTTAAAATGTAATTTTAACAATTGAAGAGAATTCTTTTTCATATCTTCTCATTTCATATTAACCATGTAAACTGTAAATCCTTAAGCTTTGTTTGCATTCACCAAATAGAAATCAAATGCAATATTAAAGTATAAAGTTATGATAATCATAGACCTCAAAATCTAAAGGATTCTTTACGTCATTTGATGTAAACTTCTCGTCTTTCAGGTAGACAATGGAGCCTGAACATATAAAGTAATCTACTTAAAGTCACACAGCTATCCAATGGCAAATAACCAATAAATTATTCTTGGCCACATATAATTTTTCATGTGAACACTTTTTTGCTTTTACTTGGTGCTTACTACATACCATTGTTTAGGGTTACTTTTAATTTTCCCCATTTTATATATTTTATATAATATATGGAGGGGATTCTGGTTCCCACAATGGTGGTGCAGCTTATATTAGAATAATCCTCTTGTCAAAAACAGTGATAAACCATGGACAATATATAAAAACCAATTGTTTGAAGGATCTGCAGAACAGCAGAAGCAAGCAGATGGAGCTGATAGTACCTCGGAAATAAAGGAAACTCATTAGATGCTACACACACATAATTGGCTTTCCCCTAATAGCTTCAAGTTTGCTTGAAACATGGGAAATAGCAAGGAATGAAACTTTCATAAGTTTGGGGAGGGACTGAGTGTATTTTCAACATGAGATGAATGCAAATAAGTTCTGGTAAGAGGGTAAACTATGGCAAATTAAATATGATCAAGAGGCAGGGTCTCTCTCTTTCCCCTTGAATCTGTGGGAGCTCTGTGTTACTTTGACCGACAGAGTATATTGGAAGTGATAATAACCCACTTTTCTCTTTCAGTCCTTTTCTTTTGGATAGTACTTGCTCTGAGAATCCAGCTACTCACACTTTGAGGAAGTCTAAACAGCCACGTGGACAGACTCACATGAAAAAGAACCAAGGCCCCAGGCTGATCACCTCAGCTAACATGGCCAACTAGCCAGGCATGTAGTTGAGTGATCTTGGAGTGAAAATTCCAGCCTCAGTCAAGCTGCCCCGACTGATGTCACATGGAGTAGAAGTCAGGTGTTCAAAATGAGTCCTTCTCGAATTGACCATTTGTAAAAAAATTAAAAAACAATTGTTTAAGCCACTAAATTATGGGATTATTCATGTTACAATGCAACACATAAAAGAACAATGAGGAAAGAATTTGGACAGATATTTCACAAAGGAAGATATACAAATGGCCAATAAGCAGGAAAAAAAGACTCACATCATTAGTTGTCAGAGGAATAAACATTAAAACCACAAAGGATTTCACTACACATCCATCAGCATGGCTAAAATTTAAAAGACTGAAAAGTGTTGCTGAGGATACAGAGGGAACTGAAAGGTTCATACTTTGCTGAAGGCAAATGATACAACCAGTTGCAAAGCTAGTTAGTTTTTGTAGACTTAAACATACCCTATGACCTAGCAAGTTCATTCCTAAGTATTTACCCAAGAGAAATAAAAACATGTGTGTACCAAAAATCTGTACAAGAATATTCCCAGCAGCTTTTACCATGATAGCCCAACTGGATACAACCCAAATATTTATCAACTGGAGAATGGATGAACAAATCATGGTATTATTATAGAATCGTAAATAGAATTGGATACAACAAAAAGGAGTAAACTATTGATACAAGCAATAATAATCCGCGAACCTAAAAAACTAAAACTGAGGGAAAGAGATCAGACACATAGGGGTACCTACTTTCTGAGGCTATTTATAAGATGTTTAAGGCTAAGGAAAAAAAAAGAGTTTGGTAAGTAGTAGAGCCATGATTCTGTCCCAAGCAGTCAGGTTTCCAGAGCCTACGATCTCAACTGTGATGCTCTATCTGTAAATCCATAGAGAAAGATTTTTGAAGGATATGTAGAAAATGATTTAAGTGGTTATATGAGTGGTGAGATTCTGGGAAAGAGATAATAATTAAGAGACAGTTGAGGAAGAGTGAAATAGGACTTTCAGTTTTTGCTCTCTATATATTTGTGTTACTTCACAAATTTTAAGTAAGCATGTATAACATTTAAAAATTTTTTATTTGCGTGTAACTTAGAGTTAAATGCTATATTTTGGTGAATTTTATAATAACTACACAACTATGTAAACACCCCAGTATCTCACTACTATCTAGAGGCAACCACTGTCTTAATTGGATGCCAGAATAAAGTCCAACACTGCTAAAAGGACTATAACCCAATATAGCATTCAGCAGTGTAAAATTTCACAGTGTGTGGCATCAAATAAAAATTGTGAAGTATGCAAACAAGTAGAAATATAGCCAGCCTATAACCAGGAGATTGATAAATAAAAGCAGAATCAGAAATGACAGAAATTTAGAAATTGGAAAAGACGGACTTTAAAACAGCTAGTATAAATATGCTCAATATGCTCAAGGAGGGAGAAATATGAACATGATAAGGAGCAGCAAGGAAGGAAGGATATATTTTTTTCAACTTCTAGAGATGAAAATTATATTATCTGAAATATAATATATTATTATATATTATTAAGATGTACATATTATTATATATTAATAATATTATCTGAAATTTAAAAAATAATCTTGGATAGATTAATAGCTGACACAAGTAAAATAGATCAGTGAACTTGAAGACTTGAACTTGAAGATTTATACAAAATATCCAAATTAAGTACAGAGAAAAAAGACTGACAAAAATTAAAATAACATATAGTACTTGTGAAACAATATCAAAATAGTCTACCATGTATAATTAAAAGTCTCAAAAGGGAGAAGGGCGCTATATGAAGAAATAATAACGTTTATGCAAACTTAATGACTATAAACAGACATGTCAAAAAATCTCAATGGAACCCAAGCAGAATAAATATAAAGGAAGCCATGCCAAACTGCGTCATAATCAAATTGCTAGAAACCAGAGCTAAAAAGAAAATATTAAAAGCAACAAGAGATAAAAGGTGTTTTAGATACAGAGTAATAAAGACAAGCATGATTGGTTTCTTATGGCAAAATATGCAAACCAAAAGAAACTGCAGAAACATCTTAGAATACTCAAAGAAGAAAACTATCATCATAGAATTGTATTCCTATTTTGAAAATCATCTTTCAAAAATGAAAGCAAAATGGAAAAAAATTTAAAGTAGAGAAGATATTTCACACAAATAAAGGCTAAAGGGATCCATCAACAGTAAACCTGCAGTACAAGAAATATTAAAGAAACTTCTCACTAACTAAAAATCAGAGAATATCAGATTGAATTTTAAAAAGCAAGACATACCTATATTCTGCCTATGAGAAACTCTCTTTATGTATAAAGATATAGAAAAGTTAAAACTAAGAGGATGAAAAAGAATACCATGCAAAAGGTAATCAAAAGAAATCTTGAGTGGCTATAATTAATATCAGACAAAGTATACTTCAGAACAAGTAATATTATCTAGCATAGATGGGTATTTCATAATGATAAAGGGGTCAGTTCATCATGAGGGCATAACAATCCCAAATGTGTATGCACTTAATAATACCTAACAACTTCAAAGTAAATGAAACAAAAAAACAATTAGGCAAATAGACAACAAAAGGACAGGTTAAGTCCACAGTGATGGTCAGAAATTTTTTAATTTCAGTAATTGATATACAAATAGAAATAAATAAATAAGGGGATAGATTACATGAACAAAACTATCAACCAACTTGACCTAATTGGCAGTTATAAAGCATTCCATCAAACAACAGCAAAATAAAAATTCTGTCCAAGAGCACACACAATACTCATGAATAAAGATCATATTCTGGGTCATAAAACTAAGTCTGAGTAAACTTAATAGAACTTAAATCACACAAAATATGTCCTCTGATCATAACAGAATTAAAATAGAAATCAATACCAGAATGACTTTTGGAAAATCCCCAAACATTTAGAAAATAAATAACACAAGTCCAAACTTAATCACAAGGGAAATTAGAAAATAGTTTGAATCAAAACAAAAATGAAAGAAACATATTAAAATGTATGGGATGCAGCCAAAGCAGTACTTTAGAGTGAAATTTATAACTTTAAATGCTTGAATTTGAAAAGAAAGCTCTCAAATCAATGACCTAATTTTCCACCCTAAAAAACTATAAAAGAAAGAGCAAATTAAATATAAAGCCCATATGAAAATTATACATCAATGAGTCTGATAAAAAAAAAACGTATTTTTTGTCCATTTTGGCCTGGTAGTTTATCTTAAATTGTTTGTTTATTTTTTCTTCATAGCTATAGATTTTTGTTATAGATAAGTCTTGTTGAAGAGAGCATATAACTATATACAAGATCATACATAAAGAATTTCTGAATTTTATGGTACAAATTTTGTCAATGGATGACCATATATTAAACCCTTACCATCTGCCAGCCTTTGCACATATGCTGTTTCACTTAATACCAATGCTGCAGTGGACCCTGGGGGCATTTGATGGCCTAATTTATGATCACCAGAAACTGCCATTTAAACACCCACCTCCTGCAGAATTGTTGGATTTGGTTTATTTTCTCGGTAATGTGTGAATATTTGTTTTCATCACACAAGAAACCGTCATGAAAAAGCCACTCATAACTTTATGGTTGTATGAGATCAACTTGCTTTAATGAATCATGAGATCAAGCACAACTGCTTTGGAAAACAGCTAACACATTTAGAAAAAAGGTAAGGTACAGAGCAGGGATGGAATTTATGTCCATTTATTACGTCCCACAAAACTCCCCAAAACACTGCATGATATCACAAGTGAAAGAGGGGAGATGAATGGTATGAAAAGCAGAATCAAGAGATGATTGCTCCTCATCACAAGGAATCAGCATTTCTTCCTACCAGGCCCAAGGTGATGCACCTCCTTATCTCATGATTACTTATGTCCATCTGTGGTGAACTTTACTTGGGGACTCCAGTTTCCCTGTCTTTGGTTCTGTTTGGGGGCAGGAGACACTGCTGCCTGGTTTCAATAATAACCTCCTAGAGCACAGGTAGGGTGCTCACTTTCACATTAGTAAATGCCACAGATTAATGTGGAAGAATTATTTGTTCCTGATGAACTGATCAGAAGATGTGTCTATAGCCAGGGCTCTTTCCCTGAATGTAAGCCAGTTTTAAGAATTATTTTTTCAAAGGTCCATTTTGAATTACAGTGTTGTAATTCCATCTTGAAGGCTGTTTGTGGGTCATGCTTCACTTCTTGTGGTTTATGACTTCAACCCAGGCCCTCGTGGAATTATAACCCAACAGTCACAGGGACTGCTATATATCATCTGTTTATTTTACAGCCAAGCATCTAGGTATATTTTGATTTTTTGCTCATGGAGAACACAAGAAGGGAGGGGTAGGTAAAGGTAGAGGCAAAGATAAAATAATTGAACCAAAGCTACAGCCATGTCTACCCAACTCTAAAATCTTGAGATAAACACTGAAAGTCACGGGGCAGTTCACGATGGTGACACAGGGACATCCTGAATCGCATCTTCCCAGGGATGCACCAAATCTACAGCTACGTATGGAACAATTCTCCCTGAAAACGAACTGAACAGCTCCTCCACAACAAAACATAGAGGGGCCACACTGAGGCAAGTAAGAGAAACAGAGACACTGTCTAACCAAAAACTTTACCCCAGTATGGCGACCCGTAATCAGAGGGATCTCACAAATACAGACCTTCTCTCAAGGAGCAAGATATCTGAACCTCACACCAGGCACCCCAACCTTGGGGACCACACTGGAGAGATGAGCCCCTCAAAATTTTTTCCTTTAAACCAAAGTGGCTTATATCCAGGAGACCCAAAGTGCTCTAAGGAACTGAGATCCCACTCTCAAAGCACTTGCATACAGATTCACTTGCCCTAGGACTCAGCACAAAAACAGCAGTTTGAAAAGCACCCAGAGCACATGTGAAGGAGATTCATTTGCTAATCGAAATTGTCTGCTGGACAGGCAGAGGACTGTTAGGATTCTCCAGGGACAGAGGGGCAGGAGGGCACTATTTTTGTCCTCTCCCTCTACCTAACTAGAACTGGCAGATATATGCAGTCACAGCACTCTCCAATTGCCCCACTAAAGTTGGCAGGTGTGCCCCAGCCCTACACTCTCCTGCCACTAACTAAAGCCAGCAGGCGTGCATCAGCCACATGGGGGACACCCTTAAACACCTGGTACTAGAAGCCAGAGGGATTTGCATTGTTGGGCCCCATGGACCTGCAACAATCAGGGAGGTAGTTCTTGGCACTCTACCACTCCATGACACTGCACAGACAGCAGATCAAAACATACCCCAATCTTTCTGTGAAAAAGACCTATTTACTTTTCCTGGAGCTTGAGCCTGAGGGGCAGGCTTCAGGTTTGCCACACATCTAGAGGTGCTCTCGGGGAACACAGGCTGGGGACACCATCTTTGCACTCTCCCTTGAACTCACTACAACTCACCAGTACCTCACAGGAAGGAGTTCATACATTCATCTAAAGGCCTGATTTTTTGCAACAGTCACCAAGGGGACATGTCCAGGTCACCTGGTCTGGAGGCCAGCTGTGTTTACAATTACAAACCACAGGAGTATAAATTTACATACTTCAAAAGTTGCTGCCCGAGAGTCTGGCTTACAATAAGCCTGAAACTTGGTACTGACTGAGTATCTCCCTTTGACAACACTGGCAGGTTTTGGCAAACCCTCAAGAGCTGGGACATATCAAGAATAAATCAGGCTGCTCAGACAATCACAAATGTTCAAGGAGAGCAAAGAGCTAGGGCAAGGGTGGATGATACGGTTCATCACATACACAATTTCCTTGAAGACTAGGAAGGATAAGGTGTTTCACCTAATATGTAGAAACAAACTCAGAGAGTCAAGTAAAATGAGGACACAGAAATATTCCAAAAGAAAGAACAAATAACTCCCCACCACAAAAAAAAACAGTAAATGGAGATAAGTTATTTACCTAATAAAGAATGCAAAGTAATGGTCATAAAGATTCTTACTGAATTCAGGAGAATGATTGAACACAGTAAGAACTTTGACAAAGAGATGGAAAATATAAGAAAGTACCAAATAGAAGTCAGAGCTGAAGATACAATACCTGAATGGAAAGATATACTAGAGGGGTTCAACAGCAGACGAGATGAAGCAGAAGAAAGGATCGATGATGTCTATCTTTCACTTTGTTATGTGGTATATCACAATGATTGTTCTGTAGTTATTGGAATAAGGAAAATATTCAACACAGCCGTCAAGGTCAGCAAACTGCTTTTTTCCTCCAGTTGGCAAAACCCTCCCAGCCCCCTCCTCCCCTCCTCCAGGCTCCTCTTTTGCCCTGTGCATGCCGAAATGCCACATATCAAAATAATATAAATTGCTCCCCTTGCTTGTGCTCAGGGCTCAGACCTTGGGAGATTACTCCCCTCTGAGCCCGCCGGTGTAAAATAAAACTCTACCCTCCAAGACCTCCAAGTGCCACTTGGTTCTTCCGTCAGTGATCCAGTCCAGGTTTTCCAGTATTTTCCATAACAACTGAACCATTATTGCATCCAAAACAGATCCAACTGGATCATGGTTTATGATCCTTTTCATGTATTATTAAATTCAGTTTGCTAATATTTTGTTGAAGATATTTGCATCTATGTTTATCAGGGATATTAGACTGTAATTTTGTGTGTGTGTGTGGTGTCCTTGTCTAGTTTTGGTATCAAGGTAATGCTGTCCTCACAAAATGAGTTTGGAAGGATTCTCTCCTCTTCAGTTTTTTGGAAGCTCTTCTTTTTTTGGAAGAATTCGAGGAGGATAGGTATTCAATTTTCTTTGAATATTGGTAGAATTAACCAGTTAAGCTGTCTTGTCCTGAACTTTTGTTTGCTAGGAGGTTGTTGATTCTGATTCAATCTCCTTACTAGTAATTGATCTATTCAGATTTTCTATATCTTCATGATTCAGTCTTGTATGAATGTGTGTTGTACAGATTTATCCATTATTTCCAGGTTGTCCAATTTTGTTGGCATATAACTGTTTGTAGTAGCCTCTTTGATCCTTTGTATTTCTTTAGTAGCAGTTGTAACTTCTCTTTCATTTCCAATTTTATTTACTTGAGCCCTCTTTTTTTCTTGGTGAGTCTAGCTAAAGGTTTATCAATTTTGCTTATCTTTTCAAACACCAGCTACGAGTTTCATTGATCTGTTCTGTTGTTTGTATTTTATTTATTTCTACTCTGATATTATTTCCTTCCTTCTACTAACTTTGGGAATTTTTTGTTCTTCTTTTCTTAGTTTCTTTAGGTGTAAAGTTATGTTGTTTATTTAAGATTTTACTTGTTTGCAGAGGCAGAGCTATAGCTATGAACTTCTCTCCTGGAATTGCTTTTGCTGCAACCCATAGATTTTAGTATACTGTATTTCTTTTTTCATTTGTCTCAACATATTTTTCATTTCTCTTCTGATTTGTTGACCCCTTGGTTGTTCAGTATCATATTGTATAATCTCCACATATTTTGACTTTTTCAGTTTTCTTCTTGTAATTGATTTCTTATTTCATACTATTATGGTTGTCAAAGATGCCTGATATGATTGCAGTCATCTGAAACTTATTTAGACTTGTTTTGTGCCCTAACATGTGACCTATTATGAAGAAGGCTCCATGTGCATTTGAGAAGAATGTGTATTTTGCCTCTGCTTTTGGATATAATATTCTGAAGATATCTGTTAAGTTCATCTGGCCTAGTGTGTTGTATAAGGCTATGTTTCCTTTTTGATTTTTGATCTGGATGCTCTATCGATTGATGTAAGTGAGGTATGAAAGTCCTCTTCTATTACTGTATTGCTATCTATATCTCCCTTTAGATATTTATATAATTAGCTGTTCCTATGTTGGCTGCGTAAATATTTACAGGTTATACAATAGTCCCCTCCTTATCCTTGGGGGATATATATTCCAAGACTCCCAGTGGATGCCTGAAATTGCAGATAGAACTAAACCTATATATACTATGCTTCTTCCCATACAACACCTATGATAAAATTTAATTTGTAAATTAGGCACAGTAAAAGATGAACAATACTAATTATAAGATAGAATAAATATAACAATATACTGCAATAAAGTTAAGCAAATGTGCTCTCTCTCTCTCTCTCTCAAAATAGGGATTTTGATACCTATAGAGATCCCAGTAGGCATTGTTCTGAATCTATAGATTGCTTTGGGTAATATGGACATTTTAACAGTATGAATTCTCTCAAGCCATGAGCATGGAATGTCTTTCCATTTATTTGTGTTTTCTTCAGTTTTTTTCATCAAGGTCTCATTGCTTTTCAGTGTACAGGTCTTTCACCTCCTTGGAAGAATTATATTATTAAAATATCCATATTACCCAAAGCCATCTATAGATTCAGTGCAATCGCTATCAAGATTCCAATGGAATTTTCCACCAACATAGAATAAGCAATCCTAAAATTTTATGGAACCACAGAACATCCCAAATAGCTAAGGAAATCTTAAGAAAGAAGAACAAAACTGGAGACATCAAGTTTTCAAACAATACTATAAAGCTGTAGTAATCAAACCAGTACAGCATAAAAACAGACACATAATCAATGGAACAGAATAGAGAGCCCAGAAATAAACCCTACAGATACAGTCAATTAATTTACAGCAAAGGAATCAAAAATATACAACGGGAAAATGACAGTCTCTTTAACAAATGGTGTTGGGAAAACTGGACAGCCAAATCCCAGAGAATGAAATTTAGACTGCTCTCTTACACCATTCACAAAAATTAACTCAGAATGGGTTAAATATTTGCATGTAAACTCTGAAACCATAATACTCCTGGAAGAAGTCATAGACAGTAAGCTCTTTGACATTGGTCTTGGTGGTGATTTTGGGGTCTGACTCCAAAAGCAAAGGTGACAAAATCAAAATAAACAAGTGGGACGACATCAAACTAAAAAGCTTCTACACAGAAAAAGACACCCACAAAATGAAATGGCACTCTACTGAATGGAAGAAAGCTTTTGCAACTCATATATCTGATAGGGTTAATAACCAAAATATATAAAGAACACTTAAACTATCTGATTCAAAAAATGGGCAGGGTATATGAATAGACTTTCTTGCAAAGGAGACATACAGATGGTCAACCGACATATGAGAAGCTGTTCAGCATCACTCATCATCAGGGAAACTCAAATCAGAACCACAACGAACTATCACCTCACACCTGGTAGAATGGCTATTGTCAAAAAGACAAGAATAAAAAGGAGTGGAGACGTGAAAAGGAGGATGTAGAGAAAAAGGAAACCTATGCACTGTTGGTGGGAATGTGAACTGATGCAGCCACTATGGAAAACAGTGTGAAGGTTCCTCAGAAAATTAAAAACAAAACAACTATATGATCCATCAATTCCAATTTGAGGTATTTATCTGAAGAAAACAAAAACACTAATTTGGAAAAATATATGAACCCCTATGTTGCTGCATTATTTACAGTAGCCAAGATATGGAAACAACCTAATCGACCATTGATAGATGGATAAATAAAGATGTAGTTTATATATACGATAGAATACTCTTCAGCCATAAAAAAGAATGAAATCTTGCCATGTCTGACAACATAGATGGACTTAAAGGGTATTCCAATAAGTGAGGTAGGTCAGACAGAGAAAGACAAATGATTTCACTTATATCGGAATCTAAGGAACACAACAAACTCATAGATACAGAGAACAGACTGATGGTTGACAGAGGGGAGGGAGGTTGGGGGGCATGGAAAGGGTGAAGACGTTCAAGGGGAACAAACTTCCAAGTATGAAATAAACTAAGTCTTGGGATGTAATCAACAGAATGGGGAATATAGTCAATAATATTGTTTTGCATATTTGACAGTTGCTAAGAGAGTAAATCTTAAAAGTTCTCATCACAAGAAAAAATAATATGTGTAGCTTTATGTGGAGTCAGATGTTAACTAGATTTATTGTGGTGACTATTTTGCAGTGTATATAAATATTAAATCATTATGCTGCATACCTGAAACCAGTATAATGTTATATGTCAATTATACCTAAATTAAAAAAAAAAAACAGAAAGGCAGACAGCAGTCCAGACATGTTACCTCCATGTTAATGAACACCTGGAAGTATTCTCTGTTTTTCACTGTGGAAAAAAAATATCCAAATGATTGTTTTCTGTCTTTTCACAGCTGAGCACCACTGCAACAGAGCTCAGAAGGTCAAACTCTTCCTCTTTCTCTCCTGCTCATGCCGACTCTTTGCCAATAACAAGCTCTCTGGCAGGAGGTTGCAAACAGCTACAGCTGAGTCAGAGACCAAGCAGGGTCATTGCACGCTCAGGACTTGGGTTTCACCCGCTGGTGCCTGCAGTGTGCTGGGTGGAACACTCCTTAATGTCTCCATGCCGTTACCAGGCTCTGCAGAACAGTTGGCACTAGGCCTCTGAAAACATTCTAATTTGATGCATAATTAATATAACAGTGATTCAAGGCATAGAGGCTTCTGGGACTAATTTGTGACCTGAATCTCCATGGTAGCCTGCATTCCATTCTTATCAGTGCTGGGAAGAGCTGCACTCTTAGAAATAATCAGTCTCCCACTTATTACTAGGACACAGCCAAAAGGCAAAGATCATTTTTCCATCTAGTGTGCAAAAATTCCATCAGTGTGTAATCACTTCCCATGGGGACTGAACTTCCCTTGGAAGAGTCTCACTGAATTAGTCCCTCGTGAACTTTTAAGTTTCCATATGGGCCTGGGGAGATCTTATTGCAGGTGAAGAAATAAAGACAGTCAGCAAGGGCTCGCTGACCATCCACAGAATGGACAGCATTGTTCTGTGTGTTGGAGCTGGTTTGAAGGAAAATAAAAGCCTCAGCTCTCTTTCCAAAGATCATGAAACACAGTAATGAAACAAGTAGTGATAAAAATGAATGACTTGTGTAATCCTATTCTTAATATGGTCCCTCTCTGTGTCTGTGGCTCCAAGCACCCCAGTCATACACAGAGGGGCCTGCTTGAAGAGTGAGTTCATTCCAGTAAGAGTGCTGGCACTGTGGCAGAATTATTCCCATCTGTCTTCCTCTCCAGCTTCCTGTTGCTCTTCAGCCCCATCAAAACCACTTGATTTCCAGCTAAGTTACT
This sequence comes from Smutsia gigantea, assembly GCA_032199065.1. NCBI lineage: Eukaryota > Metazoa > Chordata > Mammalia > Pholidota > Manidae > Smutsia > Smutsia gigantea. The sequence continues at coordinate 16,522 of JAVSCE010000535.1, read as the reverse complement.
CAGGCTTGGCATGATCTAGACCAGAGTCATGGATTGTGGCCACATCCTGCCCAGCCATTCATTTAATTCATGTATATATGATCCATGGCTACTCTCACACTACAACGGCAAAGCTGAATTGCTGTGGTAAAGATTATAGGACCCTCAAATCCTAAAATATTTACTGGTCACTATATTGCAGAAAAGGTTTGCTGACCTCTAGTCTAAATCATCAAAAACCACGCAGCAGGTGGACGACTTCAGCTTTAGTCTTACCTTTTTTAGAATTCCTTTCAGATGAGTGGGCTATGGATTACCCCTTGGGCAAGCCTTTCAACAAAATATATGACTTCTAGCCTCTGCTTACGACCACCCAGTGACTAAGTGCCTACTTACTGCCTTCCATGTAGGCTCCTTCATACTTTTTTTTATTAAGGTATTATATACACTCTTACGAAGGTTTCACATGAAAAAACAATGTGGTTACTACATTTACCCATATTATCAAGTCCCCACCCATACCCCAATGCAGTCACTGTTCTTGGGTGTAGTAAGATGCTACAGATTCACTATTTGCCTTCTCTGTGCTACACGGTTTTCCCCGTGATTCCCCACACCATGTGTACTAAACATAATACCCCTCAATCCCCTTCTCCCTCCCTCCTGACCCGCCCTCCCACACCTGTCCCCTTTGGTAACCACTAGTTCCTTCTTGGAGTCTCTGAGTCTGCTGCTATTTTGTTCCTTCAGTTTTGCTTCATTATTGTACTCCACAAATGAGGGAATTCATATGGCACTTGTCTTTCTCTGCCTGGCTTATTTCACTGAGCATAATATCCTCCAACTCCCTCCATGTTGTTGCAAATGGTAGGATTTGTTTCTTTTTTATGGCTGAATAGTATTCCATTGTGTATATGTACCACCTCTTCTTTATCCATTCATTACTGATGGACATTTAGGTTGCTTCCATATCTTGGCTATTGTAAAAAGTGCTGTGATAAACATAGGGGTGCATATGTCTTTTTCAATCTGAGAAGTTATATCCTTTGGGTAAATTCCAAGGAGTGGGATTCTTGGGTCAAATGGTATTTCTATTTTTAGTTTTTTGAAGAACCTCCATACTGCTTTCCACAATGATTGAACTAGCTTACATTCCCACCAGCAGTGTAGGAGGGTTCCCCTTTCTCCGCATCTGGGTCAGCATTTGTTGTTCTTACTCTTTGGGATGCTGGCCATCCTTACTGGTGTGAGGTGATATCTCATTGTGGTTTTAATTTGCATTTCCCTGATGATTAGTGATGTGGAGCATCTTTTCATGTGTCTGTTGGCCATCTGAATTTCTTCTTTGGAGAAGTGTCTATTCATATCCTCTGTCCATTTTATAATCGGGTTATTTGCTTTCTGGGTGTTGACGCATGTAAGTTCTTTATATATTTTGGATGTTAACCCCTTGTCGGATATGTCATTTACAAATATATTCTCCCATACTGTAGGATGCCTTTTTGTTGTGTCGACAGTGTCCTTTGCCTTACAGAAACTTGTTAGTTTGATGTAGTCCCATGAGTTCATTTTTGCTTTTGTTTCCCTTGCTCAGGAAGAAGCTGCTCATGCTTATAAATTCAGGAGATTTTTGCCTATGTTGTCTTTTAAGAGTTTTATGGTTTCATGACTTACATTCAGGTCTTTGATCCATTTCGAGTTTACTTTTGTGTATGGTGTTAAACAATAATCCAGTTTCATACTCTTGCATGTAGCTGTCCAGTTTTGCCAACACCAGCTGTTGAAGAGGCTGTCATTTACCCGTTGTATGTCCATGGCTCCTTTATCATATATTAATTGACCATATATGGTTGGGTTTATATCAGGGCTCTCTAGTCTGTTCCATTGGTCTATGGGTCTGTTCTTGTGCCAGTACCAAATTGTCTTGATCACTGTAGCTTTGTAGTAGAGCTTGAAGTTGGGGAGCATAATCCCCCTAGCTTTATTCTTCCTTTTCAGGATTGCTTTGGCTATTCGGGGTCTTTTTTGGTTCCATATGAATTTTAGAATGATTTTCTCTAGTTCATTGAAGAATGTGATTGGTATTTTGCTAGGAATTGCATTGAATCTGTAGATTGCTTTAGGCAGGATGGCCATTTTGACAATATTAATTCTTCCTACCCATGAGCATGGGATGTGTTTCCATTTATTGGTATCTTCTTTAATTTCTCTCATGAGTGCCTTGTAGTTCTTTCTTGGTTAGGTTTATTCCTAGGTATTTTATTCTTTTTGAAGCAACTGTGAATGGAATTGTTATCCTGATTTCTCTTTCTGCTAGTTCATTGTTAGTGTATAGGAATGCCACAGATTTCTGCGTTTAAATTTTGTATCCTGCAACTTTGCTGAATTCAGGTATTAGATCTAGTAGTTTTGGAGTGGATTCTTTAGGGTGTTTTATGTACAATATCATGTCATCTGCAAACAGGGACAGTTTAACTTCTTCCTTGCCAATCTGGATGCCTTTTATTTCTTTGTGTTGTCTGATTGCCGTGGCTAGGACCTCCAGTACTATGTTGAATAACAGTGGAGAGAGTGGGCATCCCTGTCTTGTTCCCGATCTTAGATAAAAAGCTTTCAGCTTCTTGCTGTTAAGTATGATGTTAGCTGTGGGTTTGTCATATATGGCCTTTATGATGTTGAGGTATTTGCCCTCTATACCCACTTTGTTAAGAGTTTTTATCATGGATGGATGTTGAATTTTGTCAAATGGTTTTTCAGCATCTATGAAGATGAGCATGTGGTTTTTGTCCTTCTTTTTGTTGATGTGGTGGATGATGCTGATGGATTTTCGAATGTTGTACCATCCTTGCATGCCTGGAATAAATCCTACTTTATCATGATGGATGATCTTTTTGATGTATTTTTGAATTCCGTTTGCTAATATTTTGTGGAGTATTTTTGCATCTATGTTCATCAGGGATATTGGTCTGTAATTTTCTTTTTCTGTGGTGTCTTTGCCTGGTTTTGGTATTAGAGTGGTGCTGGCCTCTTAGACTGAGTTTGGAAGTATTCCCTCTTCTTCTACTCTTTGGAAACTTTAAGGAGGATGGGTACTAGGTCTTCACTAAATGTTTGATAAAATTCAGCAGTGAAGCCATCCGGTGCAGGCATTTTGTTCTTAGGTAGGTTTTTGATTACCAGTTCAATTTCATTGCATGGTAATTGGTCTGTTTAGCTTTTCTGTTTCTTTCTGGGTCAGCTTTGGAAGGTTGTATTTTTCTAGAAAGTTTTCCAGTTCTTTTAGGTTACCCAGTTTGTTAGTATATAATTTTTCATAGTATTCTCTAATAATTCTTTGTATTTCTGTGGTGTCCATAGTGATTTTTCCTTTCTCATTTCTGATTCTGTTTATGTGAGTAGACTCTCTTTTTTCTAGATAAGTCTGGCTAGGGGTTATCTATTTTGTTTATTTTCTCGAAGAACCAGTTCCTGCTTTCATTGATTCTATTATTTTATTCTTCTCGATTTTATTTATTTCTGCTCAAATCTTTATTATGTCCCTCCTTCTACTGACTTTGGGCCTCATTTGTTCTTCTTTTTCTAGTTTCGTTAGTTGTGAGTTTAGACTACTCATATGGGATTATTCTTCTTTCCTAAGGTACGCCTGTACTGCAATATACTTTCCTCTCAACACAGCCTTCACTGCATCCCACAGATTTTGCCATGCTGAATTATTGTTGTCATTTTTCTCCATATATTGCTTGATCGCTGTTTTTATTTGTTTTTGTGGGATTTTTCATTTTCTTTGCGTTATTTATTTCTAGTTTCATACCTTTGTGGTCTGACAAACTGGTTGGTACAATTTCAGTCTGTTTGAATTTACCAAGGCTCTTTTTGTGGCCTAGTATATGATCTATTCTTGAAAATGTTCCATGTGCCCTTGAGAAGAATGTGTATTCTGCTACTTTTGGGTGTAGAGTTCTGTAGATGTCTGTTAGGTTCATCTGTCCTATTGTGTTGTTCAATGCCTCTGTTCTTTACTTATTTTCTGTCTGGTTGATCTGTCCTTTGGAGTGAGTGGAGTGTTGAAGACTCCTAGAATGAATGCATTGCTTTCTATTTCCCGCTTTAATTCTGTTAGTATTTGTTTCACATATGTAGGTGCTCCTGTATTAGGTGCATAGATATTTATAATGGTTATATCTTCTTGTTGGATTGACCCTTTTGTCGTTATGTAACGTCCTTCTTTGTCTCTTGTGACTTTCTTTGTTTTGAAATCTATTTTATCTGATATAAGTACTGCAACTTCTGCTTTTTTCTCCCTATTAGTTGCATGAAATATCTTTTTCCATCCCTTCACTTTTAGTCTGTGTATGTCTTTGGGTTTAAAGTGAGTCTTTTGTAGACAGCATATAGATGGGTCTTGTTTTTTTATCCATTCAGTGACTCTATGCCTTCTGTTTGGTGCATTCAGTCTATTTACATTTAGGGTGATTATCAATAGGTATGTACTTATTGGCATTGCAGGCTTTAGATTCGTGGTTACCAAAGGTTCAAGGTTAACTTCCTTACTATCTAAGAGTCTAACTTAACTCACTTAATATGCTGTTACAAACACAGTCTAAAGGTTCTTTTTTTTTCTTCCTCCATTCTTTATATATTAGGTATCATATTCTCTACTCTCTGTCTATCCCTTGATTGACTTTGGAGATGGTTATTTTAATTTTGCATTTGCTTAGTAATTAGCTGTTCTACTTTCTTTACTGTGATTTTATTACCTCTGGTGACAGCTATTAAACTTTAGGAGCACTTCCAACTATAGCAGTCCATGCTAAAAACACTGTAGAGATGGTTTGTAGGAGGTAAATTCTCTGAGCTTTTGCTTATCTAGAAATTATTTAATCCATCCTTCAAATGTAAATGATAATCTTGCCAGATAAAGTATTCTTGGTTCAAGGCCCCTCTGCTTCATTGCATTAAATACATCATGCCACTCCCTTCTGGCCTGTAAGGTTCCTGCTGAGAAGTCTGATGAAAGCCTGATGGGTTTTCCTTTGTATGTGATCTTATTTCTCTCTCTGGCTGCTTTTAATAGTCTGTCCTTATCCTTGATCTTTGCCATTTTAATTACTATATGTCTTGGGGTTGTCTTCCTTGGGTCCCTTGTGTTGGGAGATCTGTGCATCTTCATGGCCTGAGAGACTATCTCCTTTCCCAGACTGGCGAAGTTTTCAGCAATTACCTCCTCAAAGACACGTTCTATCCCTTTTTCTCTCTCTTCTTCTGGTACCCCTATATTGCGAATGTTGTTCCGTTTGGATTGGTCACACAGTTCTCTCAATATTCTTTCATTCTTAGAGATCCTTTTTTCTCTCTGTGCCTCAGCTTCTCTGTATTCCTCTTCTCTAGTTTCTATTTCATTTGTCGTCTTCTCCACCATATCTAATCTGGTTTTAATACTGTCCATTGTGCTCTTCAATGATTGGATCTCCAACCAGAATTAATTCCTTAGTTCTTGAATATCTTTCCGTACCTCCGTGAGCATGTTAATGATTTTTATTTTGAACTCCCTTTTAGGAAGAGTCATGAGGACGATGTCATTTAAATCTTTCTCAGGAGTGGTATTAATAATTTTACTCTGAACCAGATTCCTTTAGCGTTTCATATTTGTATATGGCACCCTCTAGTGCCCAGAAGCTCTACTCCCTGGAGATACTCAGCCCCTGAAGCAATGTCGGGGGTTGCAGGGGAGTGGTATTGGTGCCTGGGGGGAGGAAAGAGCTGTTTCCTGCTACCCAGCTGCTATGCCTGTCTCCACTGCCTGAACCAGTGGGCCGAGCACACAGGTATAAGACTCTATGTTTTGCATTTGTAGTTGCTGTAGACAGATCTTCCCTCTAGCTGGCCTAATGCCAGGGTAGGGTTTGCCAGTTTGCAAGCCAGGTGGGGCTGGCCGGGAGAAAGACATAGTAGGCTGCATAACACAGAGGGGGTCCTTGGAGCTGTGTAGCCAGCCAGGGAGCTGGAGCACCTGAAGATCATCTAAGGAGGGAGATTTCTTTTTCCTCCTTAATTATGAGAGTCTATATGGCAAAGCTCCCAACCTGCTGGGCAGAGTGCACCTGGACAATTTTGTCTACCTGTCCTCTCTCCTGAGTAGTAAGCTCTGTGCAATCCTTGCCCCTTCAGCAGCTCTCTTGCTAAGCGCTTACTTGTTAGGAAGTTTCTCAGACTGCCCACCTTTCTTTTGTTCCAGAGCAGCCAGATATGGATCCCTGCTTTCCACAAGCGGCTGGAATCTCAGTCTCTCCAGGAATTCTGCCTGTCTTAGCTTTCCAACCCCGTAATCACAACAGTATCATGCAAGCACCATGAATTGTAGGTTTGTGCTCCCAGATCAGATCTCCGGAGCTAGGTATTCAGCAGTCCCAGGCCTCCAGTCCCTCCCTGCTCAGTTTCTCTTCCTCCCGCCAGTGAGCTGGGATGGGGGAAGGGCTTGGGTCCCACCGGGTCACAGCTTTGTTATGTTACCCTGTTCTGTGAGGTCTGCTCTTTTCTCCAGGTGTATGCAGTCTGGCGCAGTCCTCTTTCCTGTTGCTCTTTCAGGTGTAGTTGTTTTAATCATATTTTCATATTTTATGCAGTTTTAAGAATAAGCCTGTGTCTCACCTCTCACGCCATCTTTAATCCCCTCTTGTCCCCTTTATACTTCTTAAACTTTTATTTATTTAATAAACACTTAGGTGTTACTTACTATATGCTGGGCACTTACTTAAATGATCTTACTTCATCCTTACAATCACCTTGTTTGGTAGGTTTTGTAAGTAGCCCATTTCACAGATGAGAAAACTAAGGTGTAGAGAGGTTAAGTAAGTTTCAGGGTTACATAACTGTTAAGTGACAGAGCCAGGATTTAAGTCCAAGCAGACTTGCTCTTCAGAATATATAACAGATACAGGCAATCAGCCAAGGAAGCTTCTGAATTTCACTGGGATACTTGAGGTCCTTGAAAACCCTGTAGTCATCCACCCTGCTGGAATAGCCCAGACCAAGCCTGGTCCCCTTCCTATATGTGCTTCAAATGTAAGGCAGTGATCATATTGCCACTAACATTTCTTATCCAGAAAAATAAAGCTAATTCCTATAATCATTCGTCATAAGCTTTCACATTCTTCCATGCACCCCAATTAAAATAGGTGCCCAGAATTAGACACAACATTTCAAGATTGAGACTTTAGTGGAAAACATTCATTTCTCAGATCTGCATATGCTATATAGGGGCTTGTGGCCGATTTTATTTTCCAAAGATGTATGCACCAATAACTCTCATCCCATTTTCTCTTCTAGAACCCTGCCACCCTCCCATTAAATGGTGAAGTCTAATTCTCTGGGTCAATCTGTGTCTCACCTGTCAACTAACAGAATGCTAAGGAAGTTACTTTGCAGGACTTCAGAGGTTAAGTCATCAGTGGTGGTGCAACTTCCACCATGTGCGTTGGAACACTCTCCTAGAGCACTGAGCCACCATCCCAGTGATCTGGCTGCCATGAAGCCACCATGCTGGAAGGAAGCACAAGCTGGCCCACGTAGAAAGACCACACAAAGGCCCTGAAACTAATGCAGAGAGAGAAATGCCTGGCCAGGCTCCAACTGCTCCAGTTCCCCCTCCACCCTTCCAGTTTCATCTACCATCTGATTATGACCATATGAGAGACCACAGCCAGAATCATGCAGCCAAGTCCTTTTCAAATTCTGGATCCACAGAAATCATTACAGATAAAAGAAAAAAAATCAGTGTTGTTTTCAGCCACTAAATTTTGTGATGATTTGTTTTGCAGCAATAGGTAGCCATAACAGGGTCTTAGCACTGATCCTAATCTGAAGGGGACAGGGTCTGCAATCAGCTTGTTAGAGAACTCTGGAACTGTTGATCTCTTTATTTGGAGAGTTAGCATACCAGCTCACCTAATAACCTAAAGAAAGGCTGCACAAGAGGTCATAGAAAGACTCCTAAGACCAAATTTTGAGACTGAAAACAAAACCAGTCTGATGGCTTATACTTTTGAAAAAATGTATTTGTTAGTATTGTTCAAATATTATCCCAATAATACATTTTTATTAGAGATACACATTGCTATGGACTGAATTACGTCCCCCAAATTCATATGCTGAAGCCCTAACCCCCTAAGGACTGCATCTGGAGATGGGGTCTTAGGATGTAATTAAGGTTGAGTAAGGTCCTAAGTGGGCCTTCATCCAACAGGACTGTTGCCTTACAAGAAAAGGAAGAAAGATCTTTTTCTCCTTCTTCCATGTGAGGTCACAGCAAGAAGCTCTCATCAGAATTTGACCATCCTGATCTCAGACTTCTAGCCCCCAGAATTATGACAAATAAATATCTGTTGTTTAAGCCATCCAGTCTAAGACATTTTGTTATGGCAGGCTGAGCTAATTACATACATAATATATGTACATACATTACTTATATATATTAGGTATAGTCATACACACACACATATATATATATATGTATATACATATATACGGAACAATAAAGGTGACTTGCATCTTAAGTGAATTAATTTGCAAGCATGCCCACTTTGGACTCCAAAATCCTGAAAAACAAAAGGTATGTATACCAACATCTGTCATGGACTAGCCAGCCATCTGGGCTTTTCCCATACAGTGGTGCCCGTTATCTGCGGTTTTGCTTTCTGCGGTTTCATTACCCAGGGTCAACTGTGTCCAGAAGCAGGTGATCTCCTTCTGGTATGTGGTCAGAAGGTCAGTAGTAGCCAAATGCTACGTCACAGTGCCTACTCACCCGCCTCCCTTCCTCTCATCACACAGGCATTATAACATCTCACAGCACCACAAGGGGAAGAGGGAGTACGGTACAATAAGAAGTTTTGAGAGAGAGACCACATTCATATCACTTTTCTTACAACATATTGTTACATTTGTTCTATTTTATAATTAGGTATTGTTTTTAACCTCTTACTGCGCCTAGTTTATAAATGAAACTTTATCATAGGTATGGGTGTGTATAGGAAGAAATACAGTATCTATGGGATTCAGCACTGTTGGCAGTTTCAGGTATCCACTGGGGGTTTTGGAACATATCCCTACAGATACTACTGTACATTTCTTACTAATGTTTTGAGTAAAATAATTGCTTTATTGTAAAACCAGTCACGGTATAACTAGCTATGATATGTCATAATCAAAACAGATTATAAATATAATCCTAGAAATTTAGATGGAAACTTTAAGTTTGTTCAGCTAAACCTACCAATCAGAACCTCTTTTATAACATTTTCCAAAGCTGATAGGGGAATATCCAGCCTAGATCTTCACGGACTACCCAAATTTTCATCATTCAATATATTACTGTCACTGAGTGTTGGCAAAGGTCCAATGAAATGGACACTCTAACACATTTTTTGTAGGTTTGTAAATTGATACATTTTTGGAAGAGGGTTTTATTATGTTTCTCAAGAGTATTAAAAAGGTTTATGCCCACAATCTATGCTTAAGTAATAACCCAATTTACAAAGAGGGCTTTCAATGCTATGATAATTATTGTGGCAGTATTTGTCATATGGAAAAATTAGAAACACCATAAATGTGTAATAGTAGGAAATGGTTAAGTGAATAATTATTCATGAACTCTTATTCTATAAAGCATAACTATGTAGATGTGTAAAAAAAGACCAGAAGAAGATATATAAATATATGTTTGTTTAATGAACTGAATAATAACAAACTCCTAAATATTCTATTATCCCTGGGTATTATATTTTTACTTGACAAAAAAAAATGATTCAAATTCAGTTTGGAAAATATGGTCACTGGAAAGTCATGTGGTCATGAAATCATGAAATCTGGAAGCTTCTAGCAATCACCTATTCAATTGTTATACAACTCTAATGATTAAGAAATTTACCTTCTTGTAACTCTGATCATTCTTCCCAGGTCTGGCAAGTGAGGTGACCAGAACAAAAACTTTATAAATCATGACACATATGTAAGATATTAAACTCTCCACTGCTCTCAAATAACAAAAGGCAGCCATCATGTGCTGATCTCTGTCTTGGTTACTATCACAGATACACGAAATTGTTTTTGAAAATATTTTCTATTTTGGAACTGTAGGCAAGAGATTTCTGTTTGTTCTTCTCCAAACCTGCCTTCTTCATTTGGAACATGGATTTGTGGTTTAGAGCTTGAAGTACTGTCCAATATTCCTCACTACTTGAGTCTAAATTATCCCTCATAATTGAAGGCAAATGATTGGTTTTGCCCTTTTCTTGCTGAGTGTTTTTTTGGATTTTGTTTTTCATTGTTGACTGATATTTTTCCTTGAGTTATGACAGGTGAAAGCCAAATGCATATACTTCCAAATGAAGTGTGGTCACGATCAGCCAGGGGCGTGAGATGGGAAAGGCTTGTTCCTGGATGACAACAATGTCATGGGACTATTATCAGAATGATTCACATACATTTAGCGTGGGAGCTGGAGCTGAAGGGAGTCTGAAGGGAAGGAATGGGAAGCTGCTTGCTCATCCTGGGGAGGGTAGACTTGGTGTGTTTGATTTATGTGATGCTTTTTGTCATAACTCAATGAGGGTGTATACACTTTGGGTACTGAAGCTTTCAGGTTTTTATGGTGCATCTACTTTCAAAGTTACGTGTTAGCAAATTTCTGATTATCCATCCTGGTGAGTATAAAATGGAACCAATATAAAGACACACATTTAGGTGAAAATAATCATCTAATCAAGTACAATGAAAGGATCCTGGTTGAGTGGCTGTTTATGTCAGGAAAAGCTGAAAGTTTTCATTAGCCAATCTTGAGTGAAAATTCTGTAAATGTACTCCTCTATATCTTGATAAGGGCTGGATTACACAGGTGTATTAATTTGTGAAAACTCAGCAAATGTACAATTAAGACTGAGAATTCATTTTACATCAGAATAAAATACTATAAACAAATATTAAACTCCAGTTAATATGCATGTTGACATATTTAGAGAGAATTATACTTATAGCTGAAATTTACAAAAAAAATAAGATGGTTTGATGGTGGACACAGGGCTAAATTCACATGTGATAAAATAAATATATTAAAATGTGAGTGGCAGAAGCTAGGTGATGGTTCTATGCAGTGATATGCCTGATCTGGTTCACACAGACTCACGAGAACGGATTTTGTACATATCGTCCCCAAGTCACATTTGAAATTGTGGTTTGAAATTGGCCACGATGGGAATATCTACACCACAAAAATCAGCAAACTATACAAATCAGAGCTTTTTTTAAATTTTTCACCTAGAGAGCCAGCTTACCTAACACCACCAAGTATATGAGTTGTTCATTGTAAATTTACTTCAGTTTTGCAGTATACTTGAAATTGTTCACAAAAAACATTGGCAAAACAATATGATTCAGTGTGCTTTCAGTGATGAAAGAAGTAGATTAATAGTCACTTTTTAGACTTTTGATTCCAAGTAGGATTTAGTAGGTAGTGGCAAGGCATACCTACCACTATAACAACTAGAGAAAGTAAAGACATATCACAAAATCATATTTTAAAAGCAATGTGGAAGGCAATAGAGGCAAAGTGGACTAGAAGAATGAAAATTCCAGAGGGGACGAGCACATGCAAAATAAGTTGAGGTTGCTGGCAGTTTTCTTCCCAGGGGCATTTGCGGAGGCCCAGCCTGAGGACTGGGCTTCCCGTATGCAGAGGAGAGAAATCAGTGGAAGTTTTTACAGCCCTGCAGCTTGGTATAACAGAATGGAATCTAGAGGAGGCCCAGACACATGACTGAGTTTTCCCCACAGGACAATTATTGCATTTAGGGTGGCACAGGAGATAGGGGCTGAGCCAGCAAGGAAGTGTGAACTTTACTCTCTATGGTTCTTTTATACATAATGTGTGGCAAACAGCCATAAATAATGAGACATGAGAGGAGGTAGGAAAATGTGACCAATAATCAAGAGAAAAAATAGAAAATAAGGCAGATCCACAAAATATCTAGAGATTAGAGTTAGCAGAGAAAGACCTTGAAAATAACTGCTATAAATATTTAAGAGAAAATGATGGACTAAAAAGCAGATGAAAGATGAAAAATTTCAAAAGAAAACTGAAAACTATAAAAAATAAGCAAGTGGACATTCTAGAACTGCAGTATCTGAAAGTAAAAACTCATTGGATGTATTTAACAGCAGGTAAGACACAGAAGTCAAGCTCGTGAATATGAAGACATATGAGTAGGAAAAAATAGTTTTGAAGGGCAGACAGAAGAAAGAATAGACAGAGAATCAGAGACATGCAGAATACAAAGAGTGTAACATACATGTAATTGGTATTCCTGAAGGCAAGGAAATAAAGAGTTAGGAAGAAGAAATATGTAAAGTCAAAGCCCTTGCAGACAGCAGCAGAAGATGTACTACACTCAAATGCTCATATCCTGTTCATTCCATTTACTTATCATGTGTGACATATGTGGAACATCTCATATCTCTTCTGATACTCATTTTTCCTTGTCTATAAAATTGAATCAATATTATTAATTCCTCATAACTTTCATAGTATCACCTATAAATGATAAAACTATGTAAGGTAAGTTGAAAAAATTTTTAATTACTGTCATTGTCCTCAATATCATTTTGTCTTTGCTTAGTTATTCTAGTGGGCCAGTATGTGCATAATATATCACCCTAGCATGCACCAGGATAAAATTGGCAATTGGCTAAAATGAAATTGGATTTAGCTTAGGTCATATCTTCTCTTCATTCGGAAATAATTCTATTTTTATTGCATGGATCCTCATATTTTTCCAACTTGTGTAACAAGCAGCATCTATTCCAGAGATTACTGAAATGGTCAAGTTGAAGTCACTGCAAAGTATTTCCCTTCTGAAACTATTTCCTGAGACTTGAAGTTCTTGGGCAAATGGGGAGGCACAAGAAGCATAATGGGCAACATGCTCCTCACTTGAATTAGGGAGAGTTGAATTCATTTAAATTCTTTAATCATTTAGTCTCCAGTCCCATTAGAACTAAGTGAAATCCCAGAGTCATATCAGAAAGGGTGGACTCATATGACTTACCAAAATGGCATATAATCATGTATATAAATATTTAAGTCCTAATAAAACACAAGCCTGGGATACATGACGGAAGATTTGTTGCCATGGAAATCAAAGTTTCCAATTTGCTGATTCTGAGCTATCCAATAGAATTCGAAGCCACAGCCTCCAAAAGCAGTTTATGCTCTTTTGTCATTTTTGGTTTTTTACAAAGAAATAAAGAAAAGAAAATAATGAAAGAATTAATTGAGCAGGTGGGCATACAGCAATAAGGAAAAGAAAAGGGTAGAGAAGAAATTGAAAGCAGCAGAGTAAGTCTGCTCAGGCTCCCATAACAAAGTACCACAGGCTGAGGAATTTAAACAACAGAAATTTAACCTCTCACAGTTCTGGGGGCTGGAAGTCCAAGATCAAGGTGCCTGTAGGGTTGGTTTCTCCTGAGGCCTTTCTCCTTGGCTTGTGGATGGCCATCTTCTCACTGTGTCCTCACATGGCCTTCTCTCTGTATGTACACATTCCTGGTATCTCTTCCTCCTCTAATAAGGACACCAGTCCTATTGGATTAGGGCCCCATCCTTATGACCTCATTTAACCACAATTACCTTTTTAAAGGCCCTATCTCCAAATACAGTCACATTCGGGGTTAAGGTTTCAACATACCTATTTTTAAAGGACACAATTCAGTCCCCTAAAGGAACTTAGGGGAAGAAGAGGAAAGAAACAGAGAAAAAGGGGTCAATGTTAGTCAGTGGCCTCATAACTAAAAGTGCTTTGCTATGTCCAAACCAAGTAACCCACTGGCCCATTCAACAGATCAGAAAGCTGCAAACCTTTGTTTCTTTTCTTTATTGAGAATTGTGGGGAGAAATGACAGTGTCTGATTCTTAGTTTAGGTGTGTGCACTTGGAGTCCTGAGTCTTACCTGTCATCATCTGTCTTGCCTGAGGGGGATTACCCACAGGCAAGTTCACTCTGGATTCATTGAGACCAAATAACAACAATGGAACATTAGGGGTAAAAGGGTTTATACCAAACTTTATTCTCACGGTGGCAAGTTGAATGCTGGAATCATATATGCCTCTAGGAAGTTTGCAATCCATCTCTGTCTCTGCCTCCAGGCAGAGCATTGGGTGCAGCTCTTTATATAGTAACACCAACAATAATGGCTCATTGCCAATGGGTGTATAAGCATTAGCCTAGCAGTAAGCCAATTACGTCAAATAGTTTAGGGTCAAAGATGGTGGCGTGAGAGGTAAGATGGAGACTTCCTCCCAAAACCACATATAATATGAAAATATAGTTAATACAACTAATCCTAAAAGAACAACAGGAAAGAAGGCTGCGCCAGACTGCATACACCTGGAGAATAGAGCAGACCTCATGGAACAGGGTGACATACCAAAACCATGATCTGGCAGGACCCAAGCCCTTCCCCCACCCCAGCTCACTGGTGGGAGGAAGAGAAACAGAGCAGGGAGCAGGTGGAAGCCTAGGACTACTGAACACCCAGCTCTGGAGATCTGCTCTGGGAGGATGAACCTACACTGAATAGTGCTCTGGAGATTTATGGGGTTGGAAATCTAACACAGGCTGAATACTTGAAGAGACTGAGATTCCAGCCACTTGTGGAAAACAGGGATGCACATCGGGCTGCTCTGGGACAAAAGAAAGGAGGGCAGTCTGAGAAAATTCCTAACAGCAAGAGGGCTGCTAAAGGGACAAGGATTGCACAGAGCTTGCTATGCAGGAGAAAGAACAGGTGGATAAAATTGTCTAGGTGCACTCTTCCCAGCAGGTTGGGAACTTTCAGGAGCTTCAGGTGCTCCATCCCCCTGACTGGTTTCGCAGGTCTTCGGCCTTCCCACCATGATACGCAGCCTGCTGCACCTTCCTCCCAGCCTGCTGGCATGGGCTAGCAAATCAGCAGTCCCTGCCCTGGTGTCAGGCAAGCGAGAGGGAGGCCCCATCTATGGTAGCTACTAACCCAAAGCACAGAGGCTTACACCTGTGCACTTGGCCCACTGGTCCTAAAAGTGGACACAGACACAGCAGCTGGAAAGCAGGAAACAGCTCTTTCCTCCCGCCAGGCATAAGCACCACACCCCCACGCCCCCCAAAATCTCTCCTGGGACTGAGCAGCTCCAGACATTACAGCTTCTGAGCACTAGCGGATGCCACATACAAATATGAAACGCCAAAGGAACCTGGTTCAAACCAAAATCCCCCAAACTCCAGAAAAAGGGCCAAGGGAAACTGAACTCATCAATCTTCCTGAAAGAGATTTCAAAATCAAAATCAAAATCAAAAACATGCTCATGGAGCTACAGAAAAATATTCAAGAACTCAGGGACAAATTTAGGGCAGAGATTCAATCATTAAGAAATTCAGTACTTGAAATGAAAAATACAATGGAGGGATTTAAAAGCAGATTCGATGTAGTAAAAGACACAGTAAATGGAATAGAAATTAGAAAAGAGGAATACAAAGCTGAGGCACAGAGAAAAAAGGATATCTAGGAATGAAAGAATATTGAGACAACTGTGTGACCAATCCAAATGGAATAATATTCACATTACAGGGGCACCAGAAGAAGAGAGAGAAAAAGGGATAGAACGTGTCTTTGAGGAGGTAATTACTGAAAACTTCGCCAATCTGGGGAAGGAGATCATCTCTCAGACCATGGAGATGCACAGATCTCCCAACACAAGGGACCCAAGGAAGACAATACCAAGACATATAATAATTAAAATTGCAAAGATCAAGGATAAGGACAGACTATTAAAAGCAGCCAGAGAGAGAAATAAGATCACATACAAAGGAAAACCCAACAGGCTATCGTCAAGACTTCTTAACAGAAACCTTACATGCCAGAAGGGAGTGGCATGATATATTTAATGCAATAAAACAAAAGAGCCTTGAACCAAGAATACTATACCTGGCAAGATTATCATTGAAATTTGAAGGAGGGATTAAACAATTTCCAGATAAGCAAAAGCTGAGAGAATTTACCTCCCACAAATCATCTCTACAGTGCATTTTGTAGGGACTGTGCTCCTACAGATGGAAGTGCTCCTAAGGCTAAATAGCTTTCACCAGAGGAAATAAAACCACAGTAGAGTAAGTAGAACAATTAATTACTAAGCAGATGCAAAATCAAAGCAATTACCCCAAAAGTCAGTCAAGGGATAGAAAGAGCACAGAATATAATACCTAAAATATAAATAATAGAGGAGGAAGAAAAATGGGGAAAAAAAAGAACCTTTAGACTGTGTTTTTAATAGCATACTAAGTGAGTTAAATTAGACTGTTAGATAGTAAGGGAATTACCCTTGAATCTTCGGTAACTACAAATCTAAAGACTGCAATGGCAATAAGTACGTACCTATAGATAATCACCCTAAATGTAAATGGTCTGAATGAACCAATCAAAAGACATAGAGTCACTGAATGGATAAAAAAACAAGACC